>VZTY01008552.1:37401-49923 GCA_013400935.1 Turnix velox | reverse complement strand
GACACCTCCCACTAGAGCAGGTTGTTCAATGCCTTGTCCAGCCTGGTCTTAAACACCTCCAGAGAAGGGTCATCCACAGCCTCTCTGGGCAACCTGTTCCAGTGTCTCACAACCCTCATAATAAAGAACTTCTTTCTTACATCTGCAATATTGTGTCCAGTTCTGGTCCCCTCAGTTCACAAAGGACAGGGAACTGCTGGAGAGGGTTTAGGGCAGAGCAACAAAGATGACAAAGGGATTGGAGCATCTCCCTTATGAGGAACGGCTGAGGGAGCTGGGTCTCTTTAGCTTGGGAAAGAGGAGACTTGAAAGGGGACCTCATTAATGTTTATAAATATGGGATGGGTGAATGTCAGGAAGATGGAGCCAGGCTCTTCTCAGTGACCTCCAATGACAGGACTCAGGACAATGGGTGCAAGCAGTAACACAGGAGGTTCCACAGAAATATAAGAAAAAACTTTCTCACAGTGAGGGTGACAGAACACTGGAACAGAATGCCCAGAGAAGTTGTGGAGCCTCCTTCTCTGGAGACATTCAAAACCCATCTGGACAAGGTCCTGTGTGACCTGTTCCTGCTCTGGCAGGGGGATTGGACTAGATGATCTCTCGAGGTCCCCTCCAATCCCCGATAGTCTGTGATGATTTCGGCAGCACCTCAGGTGAGGGAGTACTGAGGGGGATGTAGAGATACACGGAGACTCTGCCCCTCAAACCCTCGCTGTGAGAGGAAAGCTGGTTCCGACAGCCATGACGACTCGAACCCTGTGGGAGAGGGACGGTGAGAGGCTTTTCCAGCGCTTCTCCCGCAGTCTGTCCCTGCGATTGCCAAAATGGAGGCCAGTGGTTAAACCAGGCGCCACCTCAACGCAAGAGGGTGAAAGTACCATCTGTGGAGGGTTTAAACCCCTAAAGTTTGTGCGTTTTAAGCTTGGAGCGCAGCCCCTGTGAGCCCCGCTGGGCTGCGCACGACCCGCCTGAGGGGAATCCATAGCGGGCTGCGGAAGGCGAAGGCGCCTGCCCGTGCCAGCTGTATCGCGGGCAGAATGAGCCCGGCCTCAGCCCGGGGAGGGCGCTGAGGAGACATAAAACACCTAAAAACACACAAGTGGAGGACGGGTGTTTTCTGCTGTGTTACCACAGCGATTAGACTCCCGTCCTCCCTCGATCTCCGCGGTACCGCCCAGGCAAAGCGCCGCCCAGCGCGGGGCGTTGTGGGAAGCAGAGGGAAATATGGCGGATGGTGAGGAACCGTAAGTGCCCTGTATGTGTGTGCTCGGCCGCCCCTTCCCCCCGCTTTCCCGAGGACGGGTGGGCCCCGGGGTCCCCCCCATTCTTTCTCTCTCTCTCTCTTTCTCCCTCCTCCCCGGTCTACTGTAGCGCGATACTGACCCTTCTTTTATTCTCTCTCTTTTAGGGAGAAGAAAAGAAGGAGGCTAGAGGAGCTGCTGGCGGATGGGTTAGTGCGGGGCTGCGGGCCAGCGGGCTCCCGGCCCGGGGCAGGGGCAGGCAGCGCTTGCTGAGGGGCGGCTGGTAGGTCAGGGCGAGCCGCAGCCCCGCAGGAGAAGTGTGGGCTGGGAGGAGGAGGCCGGGAGCTACTTTAGGGTTACTTTAGGGCCGGCTGGAAGGGGCGACCGTGTGTGAGCGGGCCCGGCAGGCCGCAGGGGAGGCGGTGGGAGCAGCCCCGATGGCCAAGCGAGAGGAGGAGAAAGAGAAGGGAGCCGGGGGAGAGGTGTGCGAGGAGAAGGAAAGAGAAAGATTTGAACAGCGAGGACTGGGGAAGAGGAACCTCCTGGGGAGAGGACCCAGGGGCTCACCCGCAGCGGGGATGGGAGTCGCGGGCTTGGAGCTTGGCATGAGTTGAAGGCTTGGTGTGCTGGAGAGCTGTGTGACAGGACCCGGGGAGGGGCCTCTAGGCTAGAAGCAGGTGACTAAATTTTGGCTGAAAATTTAAAAAAATAATTACAAAATTGAGGCTGCGGAGCAGTTGCCTGTGCTTCCTTAAACCCTAAATTCCACGCATCTGCCTGAAAGGCCTTGAGAAACTAATTGCTCGGATATCTTTAACCCCGTCTGCTTCCATCCCCTTAACTATTCCCTTCCATCTGCTTGTGGCCCTCTTCCCAAATGTCACCCAGCAGACCTGCCTGCCCAAGGCGGTGCATGTGTGTCTTGGGGTGAGGGTCACAAAAGTCCTTGGGTGTGTTGATTTGGGTGGGCTGCATGTCAAATTCCTCAAAAGCATGGAGCTCTGGAGATGTGAAGGTGATAAGGAAAAGGCTGGGCCTAAAGCAATGCAAGGACTGTGGTGCTCTGATGCTTGAAATAAAAATTTAAAATCGATTTGGTGATGTAAATAAGAGTTTTGTTAAATAATACAGATGCTGTAGCAGCACAAAAGTGAACACTTGAGGAGAAGCGACTCTGAAGTTAAATATAAAAATCTCAGGTTGAGTTATTGATGTTTTTCAGATCTCCACAATGTCCAGCCCTGTAAAAACCAAACTGTAGTGGAATCACAAAAGTAAAACTGCAACTTAACATTTTCTCACTTGTAAAGGGAAGTGTACGTCTAAATAGAAAAAGAGTCCTGCTGCATATTGGCTGCTTATATGGACTGTATAAGTTCTTAATGTCACCAAGCATAGCTTGTGCAAGTTAAAATTTATAATATAATCTATAGAAGCAGTTATTATGGTGTATATTGATGTGTTTTATTTGCTCTAATCAGTGCTTAATGCATATCCTGAAAAATGACCTGCAGCAGATGAGCCCAGAATTCAGTGGTGGGACCATTATCTGTATTCTCAGTATTATACTTGATGTGAAATCTGTGTATTTTCACATTTTTGTGGAAACACGGAGGCAAAGAAGTGCACGTCAAAGATCAGAAGACATGCATAGATCTNTCAGATCTCCACAATGTCCAGCCCTGTAAAAACCAAACTGTAGTGGAATCACAAAAGTAAAACTGCAACTTAACATTTTCTCACTTGTAAAGGGAAGTGTACGTCTAAATAGAAAAAGAGTCCTGCTGCATATTGGCTGCTTATATGGACTGTATATAAACCTTATTCTTAATGTCACCAAGCATAGCTTGTGCAAGTTAAAATTTATAATATAATCTATAGAAGCAGTTATTATGGTGTATATTGATGTGTTTTATTTGCTCTAATCAGTGCTTAATGCATATCCTGAAAAATGACCTGCAGCAGATGAGCCCAGAATTCAGTGGTGGGACCATTATCTGTATTCTCAGTATTATACTTGATGTGAAATCTGTGTATTTTCACATTTTTGTGGAAACACAGAGGCAAAGAAGTGCAAGTCAAAGATCAGAAGACATATTTAACTGCTAATATATTGAGATAATGACTAAATTCAACAGTTGACCAGGAATGAGTTCAGTCTGCAATCAGAACATAGGCAAATTGTGATGTATTTATTCTTGTGCTTTAGTGAAGTTTTTCCTGTTATTGAAAACCTTTTGCAAAATGATTGCCTATAAGCTAAAATTACTGTGGTTTTCACTGCAATTTCTTTTAGTTCTGAAATGTGCCACTAGGAAGTAGTAATATATGATGATACAATATAATATTTTCTTTAATATATCGATACAAGCTTCATTGGAGGAAGTAAATAACAGTCTTTATCAATGGTGAAACAAGCTTTCACACTCAGGGATGGAAAAGCTCTTATATTAGAAGCTTAGCTTTGTATTAATGTAAAATATAATAATTGATTTATCTTGGTTGGACCCCCTAATTTAAAAAGGGAAGTGAGCTCTGATAAGGAAGGGTTTATTTTATGGTGGCATTGATCTTACCGTAGAAAAATACTTTGGTGATCTGATTTTTGAACCATCCCAGTAAGTCTCTTAGAAGTTTAGATTTATCTGCTACTAAAAGTGACCTGCCAGAAGGAGAAAAAAAGGGTGCTGGAGTATTTGGTGTTAAATTCTGTCTCAAAAAAAAGAAGATAATTGCAAATTTTCATTTTTGAGTGCTGCTACTGACAGGATCGTGGCATGACTGAAAAAAACCCTGTACATGTAGGGTTCTAAAATTATGGAGGAGGCAGTTTGGGCACTTGAAAATTATTTATTCAGTGCGCCACAACTGCAGTTACACACTAATAGTTGTAAAGGTTAAAAAATCTGTCAAAAAATGATGCAAGATCTGAAGGGAGAATCACTTTCTCTGTATCAGATTTAAATTTAAAGAAAATCAAAGCAAATAGACTAGACCCTTTTTTCACTTCAGGTCAACTTTTACTAATAACATCTGCATCAGTGGGATTTATTGAAATATTTGTGTGTTTTCCCCTCTCTGTGCGCATTTTTGTAATTGTTTTCTACTTCCACAAATAAAGCCCACTCATGCAAATCTTCATGCACTCAAATGCTTAAAAATACGCGGATGTGCTTGTATGAGTGGTTTGATATTTTTTAAGATGTATAAAGAATAAGTTTTAGAGGTGTAGCTTCTTTTCTCTGTGATTTTGCAGCTGAATTTACTGTGTTCTGTGCAGAATGGCTGTTGATGGTGGGTGTGGGGACACTGGAGACTGGGAAGGTCGCTGGAACCATGTAAAGAAGTTCCTGGAGCGATCTGGACCATTCACACATCCTGATTTCGAGCCAGGCACTCAAGTGAGAAACACTTCCTTTAAGTAAAAATTATGTGGTGTGTGTTGCAGAGTAATATAAACAGTTTCATTATTTGACCCACCAGCAGCATATGAATAGCAGGACTGCATGAAAACCTGTTTTAATCAATGAATATCATGTTGCTAGAAGAACATACTGTATTCTCATTTATAATCTTGTATTTCTTGGTTGTAAACTGTGTCCTACAAGCTTGCTGCCATCATATGTATGTGTATATACGTAACTTCATATGAGTTATGCTCTGTCTTTGAGTTCCACATGAAAAATAGCACCATTTGTCTCTCCATTTTTAAGCCATTAATAAGGAAATTCTTCTGCTTAAAGAAGGAAATAAAATTAATGCTAATAGAGAACTGGGAAAGATGTTTACCAGGAAAAAGCAAATTAAAACTTAAAAATTTCTTCCATTTTCCTTTTTTGGTACATTTTGTTTCAGAGTTTGCTGTTTACTGTTACATTTTTAATGTACTCTTTCATTATTTACTAGTTTTAGAGGCAATTCTCTGGTACAGCAGTTTGGAGAAAGCAGTTGTGTAGTTGAAAGCGTTAATGTTTTCTGTCTGTTCAGATTTATTTTGTGCAATATATTGATTTTTGGAAGAAGAAAACATTATCTCCTTCAACAAAACAACAGTTAAGGTAGATCTTGCGTTTTTATGGTCAAAATTAATATAAAGAGCATAGTGATATCAGCAAAGGTCTTGCTTTTCTCTATGTTGTCATATAGGAACTGAATGAACTCAACAGGCATTTAAAACCTGATATGTGCCCTTGCAAGCACGAGCTGGTTTATTGATCTGAGTTGTTTCATGTGACATTTACTAGATAAGGATTATGAAGCAAAGGGCAAATTACACTTTTTCCTATTCAATACATTAATTTTTTTGTTTTCTACTTTCCACAGGCTCTTGACTTTTTGTTAAGCACTTGTAAAGTACTCGTTATTGGAGCAGGAGGATTAGGATGTGAACTCCTGAAAAACCTGGTAATTGCTCAGTTTTCATCCTTTGTTCCTTAAGAATTGTCTTTTTTCCCCTTAAATTATATTTTTTGTTTTTCCAGTTGATATTTTTGATTGTATGTAGCTCATAAATTTCTAACTTCTAATTTGAATTAGGTGATGGATTATTCTAACTTCTAATTTCTAATTGGAATTAGATGATGATAGAGCTTTACTGTACTTTAATATTTATGTACTGCTATTCCAGTATTTCCACAGGATACTTCCAAGCTTGAGGTGATAAATAAATCAACATCCTCATTAAAATCTAGACATTACAGAACCATTAACTTAGAGGTTTTCCAATTCCAGCACTCGCATGTAATCTTATTCTCCTTGCTGATTTGTAACTGCAGTACAAAAGCAGGATTTTACTTAAACTGTGTGAGCTCTGAGGCAGTTCTCTTTCTTTGGAATGTTATTCCTAGTAAATTTAACCTTTGCCCAAATCTACCTTTATTGGGGCATAATAAATACAATTTGTTAATAGCTCCTTGAGAGAAAGGATTTCTATGTGATAAGGGACTTCATAAGCCAGTGTTTTACAGCATATTTGGCCCTTTAACCACAATTCACATGTTTTCGTGTGTGTGACAGATGTCATTAACTTTATCAGATCAGACCCACAGTTAAAAGTAGATTTTACTTTCAAGTTATTTGCCAAATACACTGATAGGCTCATGCAAACACGTCAGGAAGAGGTTTGGAGTGTTCTTAGATAGTGAGCTGGATTGTGTTTGCATTCAGCTCCAGCATGGAATATGATGGGGAATTTAACTTTGATTTAAGGGTGAACATACCAGACTCATTTATGCCAATTGTGGAAACAGGAAATGTTCAAAACCATCAAATTTTAGAGAAATGAATCTCTGATTTTCTATTCCTGTTGAGCAAAGAAAAGCTTATGACATTTCTGAAGTTCTGGAGCGCTGGAAGGATTTAATTTCCTATTAAATGAAGTTGACTCTACCTTTTCACAGGCACTCTCTGGCTTCAGACAGATCCATGTTATTGATATGGATACTATAGATGTCTCTAATCTTAATAGACAGTTTCTCTTTCGGTGAGTAGTACTTTCACAATTTGACTTTTATTTGTTTTTTTTAAAATGTATCCAAACTAAGTATATGAAGGTCCCTCCCAACTCTGATTCTATGAATATGATCTTTATTTTGATTGAATGAGATAACATTAGAGATTACTGAACTTCCATAAGTACAGTAATACTCATAATTAACTGTTTCATATGAATCCTTCTCATTTTTACAATTATGCTGTCATAGTTGGATCATGATGAAAATTAATGTACACTAATTACCATCCAAATACAGCTAATGACTAATGGGAAAGATGACACTGAAGAACAGTGTGCACAGATTGAATATCAATTTTTCTGGTACCATCTTCTTGCAAGCAAAAAGAGAAGTGGTTGGCTTTTTTTTTTTTTGCTGCTGATGACTACAATTACACAGACTATTTAGATAATTCTGGGTCTTTTTCATCTGATGTTTTACAAGGATGCCTTAATAGTAACTGTATGCATAAATTGTTCTACAGTAACAATTAGTCACTTGATGAGTATTGCAGTGCAAAAGTTGAATCTAAAACAGTGCATTTGAAATTGCTTGGGTTTTTTTTTCCCCCAGACCTAAGGATGTTGGACGACCAAAGGCTGAAGTTGCAGCAGAATTCCTGAACAGCCGCATTCCCAACTGTGCTGTGGTACCGTATCCTTTCATAGGGAAGTAGTAGCCCTCAAGGCTTTTAAAAGCCTTGTTGAGCTCTGTAGGTGGTAAGACTATCTCAAGTATTTTGCTGCCATTCTCTCTTCCATACAATAAAGAACGGATTCATTCAGCTGGTGACTGACAGGTCTTGCCTAGCATAGAGAACAGGAATGTATGCATTAGCATACAGGAAGTAAGCACGGGGAAGGAGGGCTGAGCTTCAAGAATGTATTTTGTATGTTTCCACTGAGTCTTTTTATGCTAATTACAAATCTGTTCATTAGAGTGTTCTGAGTATATGCTGGAGCTTAGAAGAAGGACGNGATGGCAGGACTAGGAGTAATGGATGCAGTTTGGAAGAGGGGAGGTTTAGGCTGGAGATAAGAAAGAAGTCCTTTACTGTGAAGGTGGTGAGACACTGAAACGGGTTCCCAGAGAGATTGTGGATGCCCCTCCCTGGAGGTGTTTAAGACCAGGCTGGATGAGGCATCAACCTGGTCTTGTGGGAGGTGTCCCTGCCCATGACAGGTGGAAAGGGAGGTGGAAACTAGATGATCTTTAAGGTTCCTTCCAACCCAAATCATTCTATGATTCTATTCTAAGAGGAGAACTTACTGCTGGAAGACTTTGTGGGAGTGCTTTTTGAGCTTCCTGAGTAGTTTGCCTACTGAGCTTTCTCCTCTGTGTGAATGTTACATTGTGTTCTTTTCTTGTTTCATCAGTTGCTACATCTTCAGTTGTGAGAATTCTGAGTCTTTCATTCATTTAGTTTTTAAAAAAAGTGTCACATACAATTACAGTAAATTAGATAGTATTTTGGCTTTAGGTTAGCATTTAGAAAACATTAAACTTAAGTACTTCATAAACATATTCCTTTACTGGGCTTGCATTCAGATATTTTAAAAAGATACAGGACATGGATGAAAGCTTCTATCGACGTAAGTACCATTTGTTTTCCTGCCAGACATCACTGATGCTCTAGGGGAACGTTGCTGTTGTTGCCGCTTTTCCTGGTAGTGAGATTGCTAATTTAGTCTTCTACAATGTACTGGAAGTAACAAATAGACAAAGTTTAATGCATCTGTGACATAGGTAATCTAGGGGAAATAGTTAAACTATATAGCAAATTCAGGCTGTTACGTGCTGTTACTAGTGAATAACACTTTGCTGTAGAAATATGCTTCAGTGTAGCTTTTAAATACTTGTTTTTTGCCCCTAGAGTTTCATATTATTGTCTGTGGACTGGACTCTATAATTGCAAGAAGATGGATAAATGGCATGCTGGTAAAGCTTTCATTCTTTTCTAAGCCTGATTATTGCTTGAGTATAGATAAGTAAAATGGAACAGATTTGTTTAGAATGTGTTATCAAAATGAAGTAAGGATTACTGAAACTCACAGCTTTCTGTATCTATTTCTGTGTTTTTTTTCTTTTCTTTTTGTAGACAGGATAAAATGCATGCTCTCTTCCCTGCCTTTTTCACCAGGAGTGTTAGCCAACACTTGTGCAGTGCCCTGCAGGGGTAATTTCAAAGTTAGATGATATAGTTTGTGGCCTTATGCAGTCAGATTTTTGAAAACCTTTAAGAAGGGAAGTCCCACAACCTCACTGGATGCTTCCACTGTGAACATTTTCACTAGCCAAATAGTACTTGCCTTGTCACAACTTGTAAATGTCACCTTTTGGAGCCCCAGTACCTCTGAGTGGTAGAAAGCTGGTTATTGAATTAGGTAATTGTATCATTGTGATTTTTTTTTGTTGTAAAATAATGAATTTTATTATTTATCAGTATTTTTAAAAAGAGCACCAAAACAGACTGAGAATCAAACTCCCAAATCCTTTAAACTTAACAAACCATTATTCCTGATGTGCTATAAGGAAATAATATATAAAGGGGTAGGGGAAGAAGGAGGTGGAGGGTGAAAGTGATAGATTAAGTCCTTTACCCTAAAAATAAACTATGTATTAAGCCTTCAGTCTTGTGATGTCCCATTAAGACCAAAATTTATAGGATTTTTTAAAAAGTTGATTTAAAAAAACCTCAAACTGAGCAAAACCCAATAACTTCTTCCCCTGCCCCCCATTTGTATTTGTTAGATGTCATTTTTGCATTATGAAGATGGTGTCCTGGATCCAAGTTCCATCATACCTCTAATAGATGGAGGGACAGAAGGTTTTAAAGGCAACGTTCGTGTGATTATTCCTGGTATGACAGCATGTGTTGAATGCACGCTGGAGCTCTATCCACCACAGGTAAGTGCAACCTCTGGTGTTTCCTTTATTTGTATTCCTAGGACTTGTTTTCCTAGTTCTGTAGTTAATGTGCTACATACTTTCTTCTGCTTTTCTTCCCCTGCCCACACCAGGTGAATTTTCCCATGTGTACCATTGCATCAATGCCCAGATTGCCAGAGCATTGCATTGAGTATGTCAGGATATTGCAGTGGCCAAAGGAACAACCTTTTGGAGGTAATTATATATCATGTTGATGCTAGATTTGACATTTCTCATTTTAATTAGTTTCTTTGGAATTTGACTACTTTAGTAAGTACAATCATACAACAGCAATCATAACTTTTAATCTTTGTTATTTCCTGGCTCAAAATGTAACCTATAACAGCTCTATAAATCTGTGAAGTTAAGTTAGTTTGTATATGGAATGTGTAGAACATCAGGTTTTTTACAGAAATTATATTTTGATTATTTAAAGTACTGAATTTTAGTAGCTTATTTGCTTTAACCTAAATGAGAACAAAAGGTTGGAGGTTTTTTGTTTGTGCTTTCTTAATGTGTTTGTACATACTTTTTTGGGGGGGGGGGTTTGTTGGTTTGTTTTGTGGTTTGTTTTTTTTGTGTGGTTTTTTAATTTGTTTTTTTTTCTGAGGGTTTTTTGTTTGGTTGTCTTTTTTTGTTTTGCAAAGAGATTGCTATGTTTATGAAGAACTCTTACAACTATAATTTATTTATGCAATCTTAACTTTGCTGCAGAGGGTGTTGCGTTGGATGGAGATGACCCTGAACATATACAGTGGATTTACCAGAAGTCTTTAGAAAGAGCATCACAATTTAATATTAAAGGTGTGACGTACAGGCTCACTCAAGGTAAGGCATTTGCAGTTAGGATTTGATTGAATGAGGCACTGAGCACCCTGGTCTAGTGGGGGGTGTCCCTGCCAATGGCAGGCGGGGTTGGAACTAGATTACCTTTAAGGTCCCTTCCAACCCAAACCATTGTATGATTTGTTCTCACAAAAACAGCAGCTCTGCTGAGAAAGAAAAAGTTCTTTTCTCCCTCAGTATCTTTAAAACAGAAGTAAGAAGCATATTTCCTGTGTCAGCAGAAATACTTTATGATGAATCGGACATTTAGGAAGTCACAATGAGTCAGAAGAATTTACATGGGGCAAAACTGAACATTCCTTTTGCCATTTTATTTGTAACCTGGAGCAGCTCTATGTTTTACATTACCTTGTGACCACTTTTGCTGGGTCAAGGAGTAGGAACAAAAGACCTCTTGTAGCAACAGCAGCACTTTATGCCGGTTAAGTGCAGTTAAGACTATGGCATCTGTTCTTCACTGGGTTTTTTGATACTTTCATCAACCCAGAGAGATTGGGGATGCCCACCCCCTGGAAATGTTGAAGGCCAGGCTGGATGTGGCACTGAGCAACTTGGTCTAGTGGGAGTTGTCCCTGCCCATGGAAGTGGGGTTGGAACTAGATGATCTTTAAGGTCCTTTCCAACCCAAATTATTCTATAATTTGAAATGCCAACCCAACCCAATAGTGACAAATGTCATACAGAATCTCCATAATTTGTGGTGATGATACTATCTGTTGACTTGTAGGAGTGGGAATGCATTTGAAAGACTGAGTTTGAGATTCCACACTTTGGTGTACACACTTTGTAATTATTCTGACTAAAAGTTATCTTGCAGCATATTTCTTGCAAAAGATGAAAGCTTTGTATGTTTTCTTTTTACAGGAGTGGTAAAGCGAATTATTCCAGCAGTAGCTTCTACAAATGCAGTAATTGCAGGTATGCTAGAGAAACGTAATTTTACTTCTGTTTTACAGACTTTGGAATTTTCTAAGGTAGTGGTTTGGAGTAGGAAATTGAGAAATGATAGGAATAATTTTTAAACATGTCTGACTTGTTCTTACAGTCTCATTGCTATTTTCCAGATAGAAACTGCATGTGACTATAAATTTTTAGCTTTTCTATGACTTTAGGAGTGAGCAAAACCATTTAAGACTCTTAAATAACTGAAAGCTGAGGGTACATGTAATGTATTATTTCCAAATCTAGGTTTTTCATGCATAGAGCTACCTGCTCCCTTCAGATGTTTATTTTTCTCTTTACAAATTGTTATATTTATTTTTTTTTTAGTTGCTCCTTTGGAACAACTCTGCACTAGTGTCTGCATTCTGAGATAGATCTGGAAAGTAAATAATTGGGTTTTTTTTTTCTCATTCCAGCTGTTTGTGCCACAGAAGTTTTTAAAATAGCCACAAGGTATTTAATTTCTTCTTCTTATCATACATAATTTCCAACATAATGACATGTATTGACACCTAATATATTTGTCTTTATAGTGCATACATTCCTCTTAACAACTACTTGGTGTTTAATGATGTGGATGGTTTATATACTTACACCTTTGAAGCTGAAAGAAAGGTTAGTGCCATTAAATACTTGTATTTCCTTGATATTAATTTAACTTACACAGTTTGTTTGTATTTCTGAGGCCAAATATCGAATCTCTTTGCTCCTAGCACTGAATAATAATATTTTTAAAGTTGTAAAAGCAGAAAGTACAATGTTACTAGCCTGATACTTCTGTTTTCAGCCTGTAGGTCTTTGGGGTTTTTGTTTTGGAACTTAATGGTGATGACAGTGGCAATTTAAAGGAGCAGGACTGTTTGTCATTTAGATAAAATTTCTAAGTATTTGAAAAAAGTAGCTTCTGGTATAGGGAGTTTCTTTAGAGATCTGTTGGTATATTGCATGCTCATGCAGGACTGGTGTCTCAACTGTTTCTGCTTTGCTACCTGCAGAGGAAAAGATTAATATATTTAAATCTAATATTTACAGAGCTAAACCTTTTTAAAAACCCTACAAGTAATTTT
>VZTY01008552.1:15928-34717 GCA_013400935.1 Turnix velox | reverse complement strand
TTGGGGGGTTGGAACTCGATGATCTTGAAGGTCCTTTCCAATCCGAGCTATTCTATGATTCTGTGGTCATCTCACTCCAGCAGCTCCGCGTCTTTGTGCTGCGAGCTCCTTGGCCGGACGCAGCAACCCCAGCTGGGGCGCTGTCAGAGCAGCTCCCACAGCGCCATGACGGGAGGCGGAGCTCCATGGCAGGTCTCGCCGCTCGCTCCTCCCCTCCCTCCGCGCTGCGGGGGCGACTGCGCGCAGGGCTGTTTGCGACGTGGAGCTCCTCGCCGCGCACGCGCGGCGGCCGCCTGTCCCCTCCGCGCGGAGCTGAGCTCCGGGCCGCGGCCGCCGGGGGGCTGTGAGGGCAGGTCGCTCCCCTTTCCCCTCCCCGCATTCCCCTTCCCTCATTCCCTTTCCCTCTGCCGCTGGGCTGAGGAGCGGGGCAGCGCGGAGGATGAGCTGGTTCAACGCCTCGCAGCTCTCCAGCTTCGCCAAACAGGCGCTGTCGCAGGCCCAGAAGTCCATCGACCGGGTGCTGGACATCCAGGCCGAGGAGACTCCATGGCCCGACGCCGTCATCCCGGACTATGGCGACGGTAAGAGCGGGCCGTGCCCTAGACTTCCTTCACAGTGTGTTCCAGGCTTCACGGCCTGCTCAGGGTGGTACCTTTCTCTTATCTATAGAATCATAGAGTAGTTTGGGTTGGAAGGGACCTTAAAGATCATCTAGTTCCAACCCCCCTGTCATCCTGTCACCCACCCACTACATCAGGTTACTCCAGTCTGGCCTTAAATACCTCCAGAGAGGGGGCAACCACATCCTCCCTGGGCAACCTGCTCCAGTGTCTCACCATTCCTATTTCTCTTCCCCGTCTCCCTCTTAACCCGGGCAGGGGGTTGTGTTTATGAGGGTTTAATGAGGATTTAATGAGGTTTTAATGAGCTTTTAACCGGTCCCTCCTGCCCAAAGCCAGTTCTGTGACCCCCGTGGTGCTTCTGATGGGAGGACCAGAAACAATGGATGCAAATTGGAAGGGGGTAGATTCAGGCTTGACATAAGAAAGAAATTCTCTACAGTGAGGGTGGTGAAACACTAGAACAGGTTACCCAGAGAGGTTGTGGATGCCCCCTCTCTGGAAGGGTTGAGGACCAGGCNTCTCTGGAAGTGTTGAGGACTAGGCTGGACATGGCACTGAGAAGCCTGATGTAGTGGGAGGTGTCCCTGCCTATGGCAGGGGGGTTGGAACTCGATGATCTTTAAGGTCCCTTCCAACCCGAACTATTCTATGATTCTGGTTCCCTTTTTAAAGCTGAAGGAGACACAAGAGACACAAACAGCATCCGTGGTGTTTCTGGTGCCGCCCTCACAGCTGAAGGAGACACAACACTGACAGAAAGCACAACCAATACCTTGTTGATATCACCTGCATTGCATGGGCAGCTCAACACTTCATACACGTATTTTTCAAGGTGTTGTTTTTCCTTGATGAGGGACTAACAGGTGATAAAAAACGTTTTATTAATGAAAAAGGGGGAAACATGTTCTTCCTGTGCAAGGATTCACTTATCAACAGGAAGAGCTGACAGTCTGGTCCACCTAAACAGAGTAAAGTTTCCCCTTGCTATGGTTTAAAGTTCATGCTCTCCAGCATCTGTTGGAAGGAATGTGTTGGTGGAAAAGCAGTCACAGCTTGGTTATGAGGAAGTTATTTCCTTGGTACGTGTACTGAAGTAGAGCCTCAAGGTATGACCAATCCTAAATTGGTGTAAATCAAAGAGCAAAGGGAAACTATCTCATTAGAAACTTTTTTTTTACCATCTTAAAGATAAGAAAGAATAAAGAAAAGGATGAGAAACTTGTCTGGAGTTGGAACTGCACCCAGAAGATCTTTGTAGAATGAAGTTATTTCTTAGTATGCTCACAGCAGAGTTAAATTTCTGTGACAATTTCAAATATTTTCTAGGTTGGCTTCTTGGCAAAGTGTGCAGTCACTTTGGCATGTCCTTGTCCCTTTGTGGGAGCAAGGGCTCAGCAGTCACCTAGTCCAGTCTTAAATTACTTGTTTATAGGAGACTGTGTCATGCTTAAAACTTCAGCCTTGTCCAAACTTTAAAAAAATTTAATTTATATCTTAGTATTTGTAGTAGTTCTGTAATTTATAAGGAAAGAGCAAAGATCAGCCTGCATCTGGTTTTCAGGAGAAACATAATGGTTTGTAGAAGAAGCCAAAACATTTTCTGAATGAAAAGTTCACTCATAGGGCTTTTTCTGAAGCTGTTGAATCATGGACAAGGTCGTAATAAATCACATGTTTGTGGTATTTTTGGTAATGACAGCAGCAGTTACCTGAATTAGAGATCTTTAGGCCAGTAGTTTCTGAAAATACTCTTCTTTAAATAATATAACTCAGTTTTTTTAATAGATGCTACTGTATAAAGTGAGCTTATTTTTAAATAGCTTGAACACATGATATCCTGAATATGTTTTTAAGTACAAAATCAAATTAGATGCTGTTTTTTGGCTTATCTTTCTTACCTGGAGTGCTGCTGAAATTTGATGCTGAAATTCCTGTTATCCTTGCTGTTGAAAACCTTCAAGAAATACAGTAATAAAAGCTGTTGATTTTTTTAGGGCAGCTTCAGAACTAATCACTTGTGGTTTAACCCCATCCTCTTGCTCACTCCTCTGTGCCCTCCTCCCTGTGGGATGGGGGGGACTATAAGGGGAGTTATTAAAATGCTTGGGTTGAGATAAAGACAGTTTAATAGGAGAGCACAGGAAGAGAAGATAATTATTATAACAAAAGAATATAGAACATGAGTGATACATAATGCAGTTGCTCACTGCCTGTTGAGCAAAGCTCATCCTTTTTGTTTTCTCTGTAGAGTGTGAAGTGCTTTTGTGCAACTGGCAGACAATTTTTCAGATCTAGTAATTGTTTCTTCCTTTTGTAATCTGTATAATTCTGTACTTTTAAAATATAATAGTTTTCCAGATATTTTTGCCTAGCCTCCTCTCACTTTAGGAAGCAGGTTCCTATATTGCCTTTTGCCTGTTTCATTGGTAGAATAAATTCTTGCTTTTTGTGCCCAAATAGTCTTCAGGTTTACCCTTAGAACTTTCAGACTCCATGTGGGCAGTCCTCAAATGCTCTTCATCTTCTTTCTGAACTTCTCCCTCTTGGATTACTGGTGAATCTATATCTGGTTTCTTTCTGCCTTTGCTTAAGATAATGTTTAGCAGGGAGGGAGTGAGTTAGTTACATTCAGACACTCCTGATTTCTAGAGATATGTGTCTACCTTAAGTCTAAAAATTACTTTGTGTATCTCTTAAGCTTCTGTTGCTTCAGCCTAAAATTAGTTCCAGGGTTGGTAAGGAAGTAGTAAAAAAAACTAAGCTATTTATGATCATGTATAATATTCCCCCTGAAATGTTGCATCTAAAAAGACAAATAATGAGAAAAAAAATTACATTTCATTGTTTTTTTATTCTTTTAGGAACAAATTTTCTTTTTAGTTATTTTATTTCTTTCTTTTCTATTTCTTTCTTTTCTCTTTTTATTCTTCCAGGATCAAATTCTCTTTTTATTTACTTTATTTCTTTCTTGTCTATTTATTTATTTTCTCTTTTTATTCTTTTAGGATCAAATTCTCTATTTTATTTATTTCTTTTCTATTTATTTATTTTCTCTTTTTATTCTTTTAGGAACAAATTCTCTTATAAGTGGAGGATGGGATACGTCTTCCTGGGGCTTAAGTTCGAAGACAGAACCACAGAATCAGCCAGTATCACCAACAGCAATCACTAAGCCAGTGAGGAGGACAGTGGTAGATGAATCTGAGAACTTCTTCAGTGCCTTTCTCTCTCCAACAGATGTTCAGAGTATACAGAAAAACCCAGTGGTGTCCAAACCTCCAGCCAAGTCACAGCGACCCAAAGAGGAGGTGAAAAGCACTTTAAAGGAGTCTCCACGCCCCACTCAGCTGGAAGTACCATCAGTGACAACAGAGGCAGAAGAGAAGGATTCCTCTGGAGTTGACCTAGTGGACTTGAAAAAACTTGATATCCCCAAGGAGGAATTAAAAGAGAGTTCTGTGCTTAAATCTGATGCCAAGCATGAAGAAAGTGCAAATGAAGTTACTGACCAAAAGGTGGCTGCTCTAAATCTGGAAGTACCTGGAGATGCTGTCAATGAAAAGTCCAGTGCAGGAGGAGATGGGACAGGGAGTGCACCAGATGGCTCTTCACAGCCTCTTAATGCAGGTCCAAAAGATGTGGGCTTGGAAACTAAGGAGAGAAAGACTGAGGACAGGCAAAGCAACACACCCTCCCCTCCAGTTAGCACTTTCTCCTCGGGGACATCCACAACCAGTGATATTGAAGTTCTGGACCACGAAAGTGTGATAAGTGAGAGCTCAGTGAGTTCAAGACAAGAAGCTTCAGATTCCAAATCCAGCCTTCATCTAATGCAAACATCCTTCCAGCTTTTATCTACATCTGCCTGTGCAGATTATAATCGGTTAGATGACTTCCAAAAAATGACCGAAAGCTGCTGCTCCTCTGATGCTTTTGAAAGGATTGATTCATTTAGTGTACAGTCTTTAGATAGTAGAAGTGTGAGTGAAATAAATTCAGATGATGAGTTATCAGGCAGGGCTTCTGCTTCAGCATCTGTCGCTGTCAGTCCTTCTGCACCCCCAACAGAAGCGGTTGATGCCCTGAAAAATAAATCTGAAAGCTTGAATGATGCTCCTGTTTTACACACTGAGGAAGCTGAGATGGAAGAGAGTGGGAGAAGTGCAACCCCTGTCAATTCTGAACAGCCAGATGTTTTGGTTGCTGCTGTGCAAGCTGTAGAAGAGCAGGTTGTAGTAGAGGAGCCTGAGCCTCAGCAGGATGCTGTTGAAAAATTGGTAGAAGGGGACACTGAAAAGCAAGAGCTTGAAAAGGTAACTGTAAAACTTGCTTTGAAAACACACCTTTGTTTTTTCAAAAAGATTAAACCCTGCCTTTCCTTCTATGGAAACAGTCCTTTATATTGTGCAGTGGAATAATAGTGCTGAAATCTGTGGTCAAATAGCTTCAGGTTACACCTAATTCACCTAGTTGTTATGAATTGTGATTAGAGGTAGCTTTCATTGGTCAAATTATTGGTTGTGATTTTTTTTCCCCTTAAAGATGGAGATTCCTTAAGTATTTTGATTTAAGTTGCAAAACTACATGCTTTTAATATTTCAGCAGTAATCAAATTAATAGTTTGCAAGTTGCTTTCCCCCATAGATTGAGAAACTCTCAAAACTTAGGTTCCAGCACCATTAAGTGTGTTCTTTAAAAACTGCAATAGTGAGTTAAATAAATCCTTTTTACTAGGTCAAATAAATCCTTTTTACTAGGTTAATTAGTGGAGTTATTTAACAGAAATAATATTTGTTTTTTTAAAAGAGGATACACTAGGCTTTTTGATGAGGAAGACAAGCAGAGTTATGAGTAGTGAATAGGCTTAAATTTGTATGCTTAGTTTAGATAAACAGAACAACTAGATTTTTGGCTAAGTAGATACTGAAATGTGAGGAAGGTTAAATTTGAGCTGTGAAACTGTGTGTTTTGTCCAGTTCTGCCAGTGTGTTGTGTGAACTATCTTTTTTTACATTTCCTTTGTCACCTTCCTGTCTCTCTGTCCTTGTTTTTATGTTCTCTGCTACTTTGAAATGTGCTTTGTTTTTTGTTTTTTCTTGTATTTTGTGCACTTAATGTGTGACATAAATGGCCTGACCCATGGCCTTGCCTTGCAGGCATGTGATAGTAATAAGAGAAAAGCAATTGCTTATGGGAGTTCACAGAATCCCAGTGTGATCTGTGTTTTAAGGAAAAAAAATTATATAAAACATTCAGAATGTTAGTATAAACTTCTTGGGGAGTGTATTTCCACATATGTTTGTGTTATTCCTCTATGTTTAGTTTTCCAAAATCAGGCATTAAAAATTGTTTTGATTATGTGACCTAAGATCTCTTGACCCTCCCTAAAAGTTTTCCCTCATCTGATGCTAATTTGCTGTGTTGTGCTTGTATTTCACAGAGGAGATTTTGCAGTGTGAATTTTTGTGTGTTTCTATAAAGAGTGGTAAAAGAAGCCCTGGAGTCTTCACTTTAGTTGAAGACTTAGCTTTGTTTTAAAGCTAAATTTATAATTAAATATAAATCTTGATGGCATTGTTGATGAACTTATTTAATAGAATTTCTACACCTGTAGAAAACAGGTGCCTTGTGTTTTAGGATTACTTAGTTCTAATTTATTGTGAAAAAAGCATAGTAATCCTCACTGATTTTTGCTTTAAATTCCTAAAATTATGAACTAATTCAGTTTTAAATAGTGTTGGGAGGGAATGGTGGGGGTGAGGAGGGTAAGCCTACCCCTCTTGTGTTTCAATTGTCCCACTCATCTGATCTTTATCTGTTGATCAATCATTATCCAGATGATTGATTCATTAACTGAGAAACTGGAGAAGAGGGAGATACAGTTATTAAGTACTAGTAAAGAAAAGGCACGCCTGGAAGAAGCTTATGATAACCTGAAAGAGTAAGTATGAAAATATATACAATTTTGGGTGTTAACTGTGACTTTACTGTAATAAAAATCAGCAAACCATTAAATAAATTGCTTTTTATCTAGAACAAAGCTTGCAAAGGATGTGCACTGTTTGAGAAAGGTGGAAATAATGATTGCATGTGCTATGATAATATATTTTTTAAAGAAACATTACTTCTTGGGGCCAAAATCTCTTTTGGGTGGAAGATTTTTTATTAGTTAAGATCTTTGTTATATGACTGAATTCAGCTATAAGGGCAGAGACTGACTTTTCTGATAGAGGTGGATAATTTTGCTTTACTGAGTAATTTGCCAGCTAAAATGTAGGCAGTGGAAGTGTGATAGAAGGGCTGAAAGTAGGAAAAAACATGAACCCATTATTTAATTCAGTGAAAATTAGAAGGGAATAAAATTAAAGGTTGGATTTATTGGTTTACCAATCAAATATCAGGTTTAAAAAATGTACAGTTAATATGTGAAGGTATTATATAACAGCTAAGTTAATCTTAACTTGCTACATAATGTCATGCTTAATCTTAATAATTTGCCCTGTATATGGTACAGACTATATTTAATCAGAAAGAGCTTGATTAAAGGGCAGAACATTTAAGGTAAATAAAGTTTTCATGGGTAAATTGATAAATCTTTAATTAATATTTCTAATCTGAGTGCTGTTTTTTTTTCACTGTAGTTAATATGTGTAAAATAAAACAAAACACATTCTAAAAGCTTACTACAAAGAGTTTTTAATGTCACACAACCCTGCAACTGTTCTAAAATGTTCATTTTAAACATAGTGAGATGTTCAGAATGAAAGGAGAGAGCAGTAGCCTTTCATCTCTCAAAGAGGAGTTTGCTCAGCGAATTGCAGATGCTGAGAAGAAGCTTCAGCTGGCCTGCAAGGAAAGAGATGCTGCTAAAAAGGTAATTTGGCTTTTTAGTGAAATTCATGTTTATTATATAGAAGAAAATTATATTCCATGAGGTAGATTAATAAATGAAATAAACTAGGGAAAAGCACAAGATGAATAGGAGCTCTCTTATGGTATTAGTAACCAGCCTGAGTTGATTGTAGCCTCTTGTTCTGTTTGTTATTTCCTTGTGTTTTTGAAGCAGTTTTAGGAATTAAGTTTAGGTACTTAACTTAAAGTTAGTCTGTTTGGGGGAGAAAAAGGTTTCTCATCTGTTTTAATTTCCCTTGTACTCCTGTTTGCATTGATGTGAAGGAGAAGAATATCCTGGGGAAGGGGATTTTCAGACCTTGGTGGTTTTTAAAACTTGATGAAAACTTGAGCAATCAGATTTGATCAGATATCTCCAGAGTTTCCTTCCAACCTTAACTGGAGAAGAGCCTTTTGAGAGGATGTGGAGAAGAGAAAGGTGTATATATATATTTGTGTATAAATATATTTTGAATAAGTGGCCTGAAGTATTTATCCTATTATTTAGGAAGTAAAGACTGTTAAAGAAGAATTGGCTACTAGACTTAATACTAATGAAACTGCCGAATTACTGAAAGAAAAAGAAGAGCAAATCAGAGGATTACTGGAGGAAGGTGAGAATGAATTAGCAGTGAAGAGAACTAGGAAATAGGGAAAGCTGAAAAAGTTCTTTCTTCATCTTCTGTTCAGTTGCTGTGAGATAAAAGCAGCATGCAGTACAACCCTCCATGTTCCTTTCAACATAAATCTAACCAGGGCATTATTCGAGACATTGTTACAGCATCTCCCTTACTGCTTTTTAGTTTTAAAAGTAAAACAGTTACTAAATGTTACTAGTTACTAAATGAATGTGTTGTTTTGATTTTTTCCTGATGTGCTGAGCTCATCTGCTTTATTTTCAATCCTTCTCACTTCCAGTTATTGTCACTGTGGCTTAGAACAGCAGGTTTGTCAGGACAGAGCAGATTTAACACTTAAGAACTTCCATGAAGAATATATATATATATATTTTGATATATATATTTACTTATTTTCACAGGAAAAGAATAGAATAGAACAGAATAGAACAGTTCACAGGGTAACAGCAATATGCACTGACTTTATGTTCATTTTCTTCACAGGAGAAAAACTTTCCAAACAGCAGCTGCACAATTCCAACATCATCAAGAAATTAAGAGCCAAGGAGAAAGAGAGAGACAATATCAACACAAAACAGAGCAAAAAGATTAAGGAATTGGAAGAGGAGCTGCAGCACTTAAAGCAGGTTAGATGTTCAAAGGTTCATTTTTTTGTTTGTTTGGGTTTTTGTTGTTATTGTTGATTTTTGGGTTTGGTTTTGGGGTTTTATTTGGGTTTTTTTTCCCTTCTAATAGAAGAAAGTACTAGCTGCATTAGTAGCCTTTTTGCAAGGCCCTGGATCAACAGATTTTTTCCTTTTCCAAGAGAATTCACTATTTCGTAGCATTGGAACACTGAGATGTGATTTCTGTGTGTGTCATCACAGCAGCTTAGAAATTCTGTTGAGTGTCTCTCCAGTTGTACTGCTGGTTATTGAGTGGGCTGACCAAATTGAGTTCACTAAATTTCAATCAGAAAACTTGTACCAGCTGAATTTGGGCCAGTTTTTTTCTTGTTCAGTTAGTGATTAAATCAAGACCTTAGGAAAAACAATATGAGGAAGTGTGTGCAACACATAAGTGTGAGGCAGTGAGGATGAGCCCTCTGTTTTGGGGGAGACAAAGGAGCAAAACCTCTCTTAGTGAAGTTTTAAAGCAGTCATTTTGTCTTAAATTCATCCTGTACTGGTTGTCCCTGTTGTCATTGTCCTCAGATGACTCTGTCTACCTGAGATTAGTCTCATCCTTCTTGTTTGCACTTTTCATAGGTACTTGATGGCAAGGAAGACCTTGAGAAGCAGCATCGAGACAGCATTAAACAACTGAACAGTGTTGTGGAGCGGCAAGAAAAGGATCTGTCAAAACTTCAGGCAGAAGTGGAAGACCTTGAAGAACGGAACAGAAGTGTCCAGGCAGCACTTGACAGTGCATACAAGTAAGGAGAGATATTTGCACATCTGTCTTAACCCATACATACAACTTCTTTGTTTATTTCTTGTGAAATCGTAGAATCATAGAATAGTTTGGGTTGGAAGGGACCTTAAAGATCATTGAGTTCCAACCCCCCTGCCATAGGCAGGGACACCTCCCACTAGATCAGGCTGCTCAGTCCTTGTTCAGCCTGGTCTTGAACACCTCCAGAGAGGGGGCATCCACAACCTCTCTGGACAGCCTCTTCCAGTGTTTCACCACCCTCACTGTAAAGAATTTCCTTCTTATGTNTATAAGGTCCCCCCTGAGCCTTCTCTTCTCCAGGCTGAACAATCCCAACCTAGCTCACTATTGATATTATATAAACTTTAAATAAATGACTCTTGGTTTTTTTTTCTCTGTACCCAGGGAACTTGCAGATCTTCATAAAGCAAATGCTACGAAGGACAGTGAGGCACAAGAAGCAGCCCTGAGTCGGGAAATGAAGGCAAAGGAAGAGCTTGGATTAGCTCTGGAGAAGGCTCAGGAGGAAGCACGGCAGCAACAGGAAGCTTTGGCAATTCAGGTGGGTCTTAAATGCAGTGGAGAAAACATATAATCAAATAAATGAGTGTGCTTTGGTGTTGTGTCCATCTGACAAGATTAACCAGATGTGAACTCTGGAACAGGTTGCCCAGAGAGGTTGTGGATGCCCTTTCTGGAGGTACTTAAGGCCAAGCTGGACAAGGCATTGGTCAACCTGGTCTAGTGGGAGGTATCCCTGCCTATGGCTGGGGGAGTTGGAACTATATGATCTTTAAGGTTTCTTCCAACCCAAACTATTCTGAGATTCTAAACTAAGGTGGAACTAGTTTTTCTTTACTTAGCAGATAACCAATGATTTTCTTTCCCTTATTCAGCCTTTAGTTTTAATTGTGCTAATCAAATACTACTTTTATTTAAAATGCTTATTTAAGTGGAGTGACTTTGACAGATGATAAGTTTGTTGTGGACTTAAAATGATATAAACTTCCAGAAGCGTAGTTGAGCAGAACTTTAAGTAGTAGATAAATGAGTGTAACTGTTTGTATTTCTTCCAAACTCAAGCCTTTAACTTGTAAATGAACATACCCTGTCTATAATTGTTTAAAATGGTGTAAGACTATATCAATTAATTGCTGGCACTATAATAATTAATGATGATGGCTCATTTATTTAGGTGGCAGACCTGAGGCTGGCACTGCAACGTGCAGAACAGCAGGCAGCAAGAAAAGAAGACTATTTACGCCAAGAAATCGGTGAACTACAGCAGGTGCTCAAGCAAACATGATGCTAACTCTTGTCTACAAGGAGGGCTTGAAAAAATTTATGCTCATAATTTGATGTTAATAGTTAATAAATAAAGGCTTTCATTGTTTTTGTATTTGTGTGATGGGTGGAGACAACATTAGAAATAAATATTAATGTAAACAGGGGTTTTAATGGCATATTGGAAACAAAATCATCATTTACATGATGCTTTTTAAATGTGATGCTTTCTTCCTAGTGTCAAAATATAGCCAGGAAGTTTGTAGTAGTCCTCAGAAATTGCTACAAAATCTATTTTAAATTACACTCTAGATACTTCTTAACACAATTTGTTATTAAGGAGCTTGTCCAGCAAATAGATTGTTGCCAAAATGTTTCAAATTATGTCTGGAGAACTCTTGGAATGTAAATTTCTGGGCTGTTTCTCTAGAAGTATTTGGCTTCTGTCTTTAAATTTCATACTTTATCTTGAGTTTCAACATAGGAAATTTAGAATGTAGAGCAACTTCTGCATGTTTAGCTGAATTCTGTGTAAATATTTTAATCTTGAGGTGATTTTAAGGCTTGGTTGTATTAAATTTGTGTTTTTAGAGACTCCAAGAAGCAGAGAGCCGGAACCAAGAGCTAAGTCAAAGTGTTACATCAGCCACACGCCCACTTCTCCGCCAGATAGAAAATTTACAAGCCACGCTGGGAGCACAAACCTCTGCGTGGGAAAAATTGGAAAAGAACCTCTCTGACAGACTAGGTAAGGTATTTTTGACTTCAGTAAGGTTCTTTGATGAAGATGTGAGATGGCTGAAGGTAAATAAAAAGGGTCTGACACTTGCCCAAAGTTGACAGGTCAGGAGAGATCAACACAAAATCCTTTTCCGTATGGAAATGGTCAGTAAAATGTTCCAACAAGGTTTTTGGACAGGTATTGTTGTAATTCTCTTTAAAACATGGCATAAGATTGTAGGATAGAAGTGTCCTTACACCCTCTGAAGGCAAGAATGATGCTGAGACACTAAAAAACCACCAGCATTTTCAGCTGTCGAGGTTTGAATCATTTCTTTCCCTAACTGCATAGGTAATAAAACACAAATTAGTTGATTACAGCAGTAATTTATGAATGAAAAATGCATAAAATGCTCAAAGGTGGACCCAGAGAAGTTACTTCTTTTCTAGAGGCAATCTGTAGTTTTACATTAATAGAATATCAGATCTTCTCATTCTGCATCACTTTGTTCTTCTAACTGTATGGTGGAAAACATGTCATTTCCTTCACAGCAGAAAGAAGTTCTACGTTTGGGGTTTATTTGTTTGGGGTTTATTTGTTGTATTTGTTGTTATTTTAAAAAATCTCAAGTTTTGATGCTTAAATAGTTGCTTCAAGTTATAGATGTTTGATTAAAAGTCAAATTCCATGTTTTTCTTTACTTGACATTAGGTGAGTCTCAGACTCTTCTAGCAGCAGCTGCTGAGAGAGAACGGGCTGCTACAGAAGAACTTCTCTCCAATAAAATTCAGTTGTCTTCTACTGAATCTCAGAACAGTCTTTTAAGGCAAGAAAATACACGCCTTCAAGCTCAGCTAGAAGTGGAGAGAAACAAACTGAAGAAAATGGAAGATGAAAACAGTAGGTGGGTTGCATTTTTGGTTAACAGCATCTCTTTAAAGCTGTAGAGGACTAGGGTAAGTTTTTTTTGACATAGGTGTCCCAATTTCTTTGCAAGTCAGAAGACTTGATTCTTAATATATGTTAAAATGCCAGTGCAAAGTATTGACAGCTGTTGATAAAATTATCAATTTTTTAAATAAAAAATAAATTTGTTAAGGATATATTGTTTGACGATTAAGATTGAGGTGTGCTACTTCTCATAATGTTTTTAAAGCCTTGAAAGTATATAAATCTAAAGTAAACACTGACTTTCTCTACCTCTTTTTTTTTCTCTCTATTAGGTATGAGGTTGAACTAGAGGGGCTCAAAGGTGAATATGCAAAAACCTTGGAAGATGCAAAGAAAGAAAAGGTATTCTTTATTTCAGCTTTAAACTATGTTATTGTTAAAATCCAAGCTAATGGATGTTTAACAACCTGGTTTCATTTCTGTAGACACTGCTAGCTACTCAGTTAGAAATGGAGAGGATGAAAGTTGAACAGGAGAGGAAGAAAGCAGTTTTCATGCAAGAAGCAGCCAAGGAGAAGGTATTTAATGTTCAATCTTATTGCTTCTACCATTACTTATGTAGGTATTTGGAACCTGACACTGTAGCAGGCAGCAAAGTGGATTTAAAGCACTAGATCCATGGCTTTCCCTTTGTGACTACTTTTTATTTCCAGTTAAATAAGTGCTAGTGTAATAAATAGTTTATTCTTAGCTGAGAGGAGACAAAATATGGATAGTTATTGTTTTAATCTTAGTTTGTTTTTTCTTTTAATGCAGTTAGAATATTTTTCTTCTGAAGCTACTTGTTTGTTTTCTTAGCTCCAGCTACTAGCATTGCTTCCATGGTGTTTCCCTTGTCTGTGTGATGTACCACATACTTTCCAGCTTAAATCACAACTTCTCAACAGTCAGTAATTTTGTTACTGCTAATTAGCAGTTGATACTCTGGTAAAGCTGTTTCTATTACTGGTTTCTTTCCACCTCTAAAATCCAAGTGCTTTATCCTTCATAGGCTAGCAAGCTTTCAAATGCTGCCTATAAAAAGAGATCAGGCTGTTTGGAAAGCGTATCAGTAACTTATTGGCATGTGGAAAATCTCAGAAATTCATTCATACACTTTATTTAAAAATTCTGAAGGGTGACATACTTCTGGGTTTAGGATATTTTTCCTGTAATACATTTGGGCAAACAAAACTCCCTGTGAGTATTCATGGAATCATAGTTCAGGTTGGAAGGGACCATAAAGATCATCATGTTCCAACCCCCCTGCCATCAGCAGGGACACCTTTTTAGCTATTTGGAAAATAAATTCTGATGTAATTTCCAGCTTCTGTCTTTATTCCTTGGTGAATTTGAGAACTTGAACAGCACAGTAATTCACTAATGAACTTTTCTATGTTTAGGAATAGGGGAAAGGGAAAGCTTATCTGTTATGTTGTATTGATGGTGGAAAAGGGAATCTGTTCTTTCCAGAATCTGCCTTTCACCATCTTGTAATCCTTTTTCTTTATCTAGTTGGTAATGTTGTGTGGGTTTTTTTTGTTGTTCTTCTTTTAAGGATCGGAAGTCCTTTACAGCTGAAACTGTTTCTAGTACTCCAAGTATGTCACGCTCTAGTTCCATCAGTGGAGTTGACATGGCAGGCCTCCAGACATCTTTCCTCTCACAGGTATTGTTTTTGTCAATTAGTTTGGCTATTTTTTTGTTTGACAGACTGCTTGCTTTCCTCTTCAGGAAGTTCTATTAAGATAGAAAATAATTCTTCATAAATATAGAGGATTTGAACAAGATAATTCCTACTCAGAAATGTCTAAAACCTGCTTATAAGGTGTCTATGACCATGAAATACCTGTGAAATACCACATTTTTGCATATTTTAGTCTAATTTTAAGCTTCTCCAATCATTTACTTGTAGGATGATCCTCATGATCACTCATTTGGACCAGTCACTTCTAGTGGGAGCAATCTTTATGATGCAATAAGGATGGGAGCAGGTTCAAGTATCATTGAAAACCTTCAGTCGCAGCTAAAACTAAGAGAAGGAGAGATTTCACATCTACAGGTACTTAAGTTAGTCTTGCACAACCTAATATGTACTTTCTTATGTGTAAATACTAATGCAATCAATGTTATGCTGTTGGGTTTATATCCAGAAAGCTTAGTCACACTCCTCACAGCAGAGTACATTCTGTTCACTGGAATACAGGTGTAGGGACAAGTAAGAGAAGGGTTTGTTGCTTCCTTTTATGTTTTGGCAAGGCTCTGTCTTAGAGAACTTAATGTGTCTGCCTGGAAAAGGGAAAAAAAAACCAAAGAAACCACTGATCAGATCTGAGAGCAAATTAAAAGTGCTTCTGGGGTGTGTTTTTTCATAGTCTGGCTTAAGAAGAGGTCTTAATCACCATATCAAAATATTTTTGTATGGTAAATTCTTTCCTCCTCTTCATTGTTCCAAATGTTTACCTTAGGTGGAAATTGGCAACCTTGAGAAAACTCGATCAATAATGGCAGAAGAACTGGTTAAGTTAACAAATCAAAATGATGAGCTTGAAGAAAAAGTGAAAGAAATACCAAAATTACGCGTGCAGTTAAAGGTAAGTGCATTTCTGCTGTTAAGCAGTCATAAAATGGACAATTTTGCACTTTTTTAGGAATACCCCTTTCAATTCAGGGTTAGATTCAGATCTGTCCCAAATCATAAATGCTTGAAGATCCTGCTTTTAATTTTATATAGTAGAATCTGAAGATACTTCCTACATGACAAGGTAGTCACTTCAAAATGCAGTTGTCAGAGATGTGTGCTGAGTCAGTCAGAGAATATTCTTTTATCTCTCTCATTTAAGACACTTGTCTGGAAATAGCTTTTTTATTAAGGGGTTTTTTTTGATGATTAGTGTGGACTTCTGAGTTAGATTCAGAAGCTCAATGAAGTTGTAATAGTGGTACAGTCATTAAGTCAAATATTTTGATCCTCTGAATGTTTAAGAACTTAAATAGAAATATTACAAATAGTTTTGGAAAATGAATCACTGTTTTTTTTTCACAAACTACAGTAGTTCCTGTAGTAAAACTTAGTACCATTTTCTAACTACTTAATGCTTAAAGCAGTTGAACTTCAAGGTGCTTCAGCACATCCCTTGAAGCCAGCACAAATTCTTTGTAGTTAAGCATCTTTGGAGTAAGTTCCTTTTATATTTAGAGTATAAATGTAATCATATATAGAGATCCTAAGGGATTTTTGATGAGTTTACCATGTGCTTCTTTGGGAAGTGGCTATAATTTTATAATGCTGCATTTATTTTACCCCAGTAGTGTAAAACAGCAAGTTTATAGTCAGTTGAAAGACAGATAACAAATTTTGTGCCCTTGCAGGATCTGGATCAGAGATACAACACTATTCTTCAGATGTATGGAGAGAAAGCAGAGGAAGCTGAAGAACTGCGACTAGACCTGGAAGATGTGAAAAACATGTACAAAACCCAGATAGATGAACTTTTAAAACAAAGGCAAAACTAATTCCTGCTGGAACTCTTAACGTTATATGATAAGAGATTGTAAAGATAACTGTTTATATAAATGCTGAATTGAAATATCCTGTAAAAAAAAAAAAGAAAAAAAAATCTCAAACCTGTATTATAGAAGATGTGACTATATAATAGAGTTCATATGTTGACAAAAAAAAAAAAATCATTGCTTTAAGTGTCTTGTAGTGTCTGCAGTTAAATTATTTGTGCAATATTTAAAATATTTTTTTCAGTCATCCCTTTATTTAAGTCTTTACTAAATGGTGGCTCCTTTACTTGGAAACAGTAGCAGAAATGAAGTTTGTTACCTCATGAGACAGCACTGGAAGGCGTAAGTTTTTACTAAAGCACCTCTTGATTCAACTGTTTAGCTAGGAAAATCACATTAAAACAATTCTTAACTATTCTTAATACGATTGTTTTTCTAAAATCTCATCAGTTAACTTTTAATAATAAAACAGCAGTGGCTTGCTAAAGCAAAATTGGTGGATATTTTTACAACAGAAAAGTCACCCTATTTGTACTGACAATAACTGAACGTGTTAGGATGATAATTCTCTATTCTTAGACAAATCAGATTAGTCTATTTTACACTTAAGTCCTCTAAAGCAGTATGTGAGGGTCAGATAAGACTTATAATTACATCTTCATCTTGTGTTCTTTCATGAGTTGTCTAGACATGGCAGCTGTGCTTGTCATCTTGAATTTATTCAACTTCCAACACCAGAAATCTGAACTATTCAATATTTGCTCTAGGGATGGATACTTATTTTTAACAGTAGCTGAAAACAGAAGAATGCAGAATATATTTTCGAATTAATTGCTGCTGCTCTCATGGTTCCTTGTATGTCAGTAGCAAGGCCTAGACTTTTTCCATAATTGTACCATGACCTAATAGAGTTTTCAAGCAAGTCCCTGGTGGCTGACAAGTATTTCTCACATCGTTCCTTAAGTGAGGTATTGGTCAAGTAGTGTCCACGTGGCGTGACGTGGAGCTGCATTTTTGGCAATGTCAGAGGAAGCATTTTAAATTGGACCCTTGGGAATGCTGGGAATCAGAAGGAAAAGCTTACATCTTCCTCTCTGCATTCCAGGCAGCAGACACTTTGCTTCATCTCAGAGCTGTAGCTATGAGTCACTGGTGTGAAATGCCCACCAGTTGAAATTCTTTGCTGATCATACCTTTGCCTCTGTTGGAAGAAGTTTCTTCCACATCTATGCTGCTGTCTGTGGTGGAGAGCTCTCTTCCTGCTTGTGTTTCAGTGGGCTGAGAAAAACAAAGGGCTGTGAACATCCCTCTTGGTAACAGAGCTTTTCTGTTAGGGATTTGTTTCTCCTTGGGAGAGCAGTCACTGAAGTTACACAGGCAAGATTCATAGCAAAATCTCCTTCAGTTTGAGATCCAGGCAGTTATTCTGAGGATTTAAATAAAGCCATAGAGTATAAACACTACAAACTTGTCTCAATTCCCTGTATGTCATAGGAACTTTAACTGTTTTAATAAGACTTCATGCTTTTCCTTTGGGAGATAGGAAGGAACTGTCTTAGTTTCAGTTATGGAAACCGAAAACCTCACTTTAATGCTTTGCCTTCATATTGAAACTTGCTCTAAGTTTTAAAGGGAAAAAAAATCCACAGAAAACCCTTGAAGCACACTCCATATAAAAACAATTGTTGTAACACACTAATTTGCTGCACTTTAGCATTATGCTGAAAAAAAGTAGAAATTCAGCCTTTTCTTACAAAAGTAAACCAGCGTTGTATGATGGTCAAAGACTAGAAATTGTATTAAGCTTTTATCTGCTGCAGCAAATCAATAAATTGCTGATTTTCATCACTTTTTACAGAAAATTGAGCACCTATATATATATTTCTTTTTTGTAATTCCTTTGAACTTTTATTTCAGCCTGTTGCCAGTGCTCTTGAAGGTAACATTTGTTGTGTGAGTGGTTACTCCTGAGGGGCTGACACAGAATATCAAGGATTGGAAGGACCTTAAGAGATCATCTAGTCTAATCCCTCTGTTGGAGCAGGAACAACCAGGTCAGGAACATCTAGGTGGGGCTTGAATGTCTCCAGAGAAAAAGACTCCACACCTCCTCTGGGCAGCCTCTGCCAGCATTCTGTCACCCTCAATATGAAAAAGGTGTTGTGGAACCTCTGATGCTCCAGCTGGCATTCGTTGCTCCTTGTCCTACCATTGGATGTCACTGAGCAGAGCCTGGCTTTATCCTCTTGACTCTCACCCTTCCTATATTTATAACCATAGAATCATAGAATAGTTCGGGTTGGAAGGGACCTTAAAGATCATCTAGTTCCAACCCCCTGCCATGGGCAGGGACACCTCCCACTAGACCATGTTGCTCAATGCCTCATCCAGCCTTTCCTTAAACACCTCCAGGGATTGAGGGGGCATCCACAGCCTCTCTGGGCAACCTCCTCCAGTGTCTCACCACCCTCACAGCAAAGAACTTCTTTCTTCACTCCACCCTAAATCTCCCCTCTTCCAATTCACCATGAATTTACCTCATTCAATCATGAATGAGGTCACCCCTCAGTCTCCTCCAAAATAAGGAAATACATCTCCTTCTGCTTTTCATAGAATCAAAGAATGGTTTTTGGGTTGGAAGGGAACACTACATGAATATACATCCAGACCAATGGTTGCATTAGCCCCAGTATCATAGAAAGGTTGGAAGGGATCTTAAAGATCATCTAGTTCCAACCCCCCTGCCATGGGCAGGGACACCTCCCACTAGACCAGG
>VZTY01008552.1:0-13104 GCA_013400935.1 Turnix velox | reverse complement strand
TTAAGGGTCCGCTTTTGGCTGAGTATTGTTTAGTAGGTTTGAAATCTGCTGTTCTGAGCTTTCATCTCATCTTTTTTCTCTTTCTCTTTTTTTTTTTTTAATAAGTACTGAACTCATAGGTTGCCATGTTCATGTTGCTGACGTTTGGATTGCTACTGCAAGAAATCCTGGCTAATTCCCAAGCTGAAAATCTTACTGATTTCAAAAGCACTCTGGAAGAGCCTTTGTATAGCTACGAAGCCATCAACTTGCCAGATGAACATATTCCCTACTTTCTGCACAACAACCAGCATATTGCTGGCATCTGTAAGCAGGACTCTCACTGCCCCTATAAAGTAGGTTTTTGTTTGCATGTGATGTTTATTATTATACAATATTTTGGGTTGGAAGGGACCTTGAAGATCATCTAGTTCTAACTCCCATGCCATGGGCAGGGACACCTCCCACTACACCAGGTTGCTCAATGCCTCATCCATCCTGGCTTTAAGCACCTCCAGGGATTGAGGGGGCATCCACAACCTCTCTGGGCAGCCTCTTCCAGTATCTCGCCACCCTCATGATGAAGAATTTCTTCCTTATATCCAGTCTAAATCTTCCGCCTTCCAATTTGTATCCATTACTCCTAGTCCTGCCATCCTCTACCCTATCATTCTTGGAGTCATAGCAGTTAAAGGTGGTGATGAATTGGCCTCCTTGAATTGGGATTACTGCTTGTTGAAACAGGACTCTTCCTGAGTCTGAGGCTATCACAAGACTAGATTTTTAATGTATTGGTTTGGTTTTTACTCTCTCCTTAAATTGTTACAGAGCTGAAATCATGACTTTAATCTGAATACCTGTTGCATGTGTGAAAAGTGTTACAAGTAGAGTTTGTAGTTTCTAGGCCTGTGATACTCAGCATGCAGTAGTACATTTGTGCAAGTGCCAGGATTACAGACAAGTCAATGAAATGCCAGTTTGTCATGGTTGCATGTAATTTGTTCACCTGAATCAAGGATGATGAGCTCAAGAATCTGGATAATTGGGTGTTCCTTCTGAAACACTGAAAACAAACCAAACCAAAAGCCTTTAATTCCTAGTTTAGTATAGAATCATAGAATGGTTTGGGTTGGAAGGAACCTTACAGATCATCTAGGACCAACCCCCCTGCTATGGGCAGGGACACCTCCCACTAGACCTGGTTGCTCATTGTCATCCAGCCTGGCCTTAAACACTTCCAGGGAAGAGGCATCCAAAAGCTCTCTGGGCAAGGAGTACTTTACTAGCTAGCAACTAACTGAACTAATTTCCCATTTTGGTGTTGCATAACTTGATTGAGCTATTCTGTTTTACAGAAATACTTGAAGAAACTCAAATCCTGCTGGGGTTATGAGAAATCTTGCAAATCAGATTATAGATTCAGTTACCCAGTGTGTGATTATGTTGAAACTGGGTGGTAAGTTTTCATTTTAAATATGTTTAAGTACATTATATTGAGAAAATAGTGCAGTAATCAATTTCATGTTAGCTGCAAAGTTAACATTATTGTGATGCTTAAAGTTTTAAGGATGTTTATTTGTGGAGCTGTGTGTTTATAGATAACTTGCATTTCAAACAGCACTTTCTTCCTTAAAAAGTTAAATTTTTTTAAATGCTTCTTCCTGCAATGTTTTCATTGTTCTGCTTTATTCTGCTTTAGCTTCGAATTCGGATTCCTAAAATAACTCTGGATTTCCTTTCTTAGCTTTAAAAAACAGACGAAGAAATGTTAAAAAAGATTTATAGCCTTTTACGGGAGAATAGCTTCAGATTGACATTGATGTTTTCACTTACTTGCAGCTGATAAGTTACTTCCTGTTTTGCATCTTAAATGCCAGTGAAGCAACTGGCTGGCTCTTCTGTTCTACTTTCAGTGGAAAAAATGTTATCCGTGGAAGTTATTGCTAGAGTTGAGCAATGAACTTTGATTCTTTAAATTTTTTTTTTAGAATTTTTAACCTTTTTTCCCTTCATGCATCAGGGCCAGTGACATTGAGACAGCCCAGCAGATATTCTGGAAACAAGCTGACTTTGGTTATGTTCGAGAGAGGCTCAATGAAATGAAAACCCACTGTAAGCCTGCAGCAACAGTAGGTATTTCTGACAGGACACTTTTCCACTTATTTTTGCCTTTTTTGTGTTATTGACAATATCCTTCTTTTCTTAACAGGGAGATTCATCTCTGACCTGCTCTCAGTACCTTCAGCATTGCAGAGCAACAAACCTCTACATTGATTTACGAACTGTAAAGAGAAACCATGACAGGTCTGTGATTTGCTTGTGTTACAGTAAATACAAGGGATGGGGGAAGGAAAAGACTTCAGAACTAAAGCTGATGTCTGATGGTTTTTGCCATGGGCTTTACTGATCAGAGGCTTGTTGCCCATGTCCTGTTGAGACTGACATCTCTTGATTGATGCCAGCAGTACCAGTTATTTGAAAACTAAACCTCTCAGTTTTATGGAGTGATGGAGGGTGATTGAAATTCTCCCTTGCGGTGGGGAAAAAGGAAGACTTTTCTGGTCTTCAGTAGTGGAAGAGAGGAAGACTTTTCTTTGTCTTCACTTGCATCCTTCCATGATCAGATGATGAGCAAAGTAGAATTGGTTTTGGACAAGGCACTGAAAAGACCTTTCCTGTGTTTGGTGCCTTTTGCCAGAACCAGGATTTTTAGACACAGTAAGACTGAAGAGAAACCTGAACTTGGATGTCCCTCATTCCAAATTGAAGAACTGGATAAAAAACCCATACCACTTTATGCCTTATCTTTGAAGTTAATGTCTTTAGGACCCAGGTTGAAGAGAGCTAATTCATGGCTCTGAAGGTGATACTCTTCAGAATGGATTTTTTCATTTTCACAGCCTAGTTTAAAAGCAAATTTAAACAATGCTTTTAGTAGTCAGTATGCTGAAGAAATGATTCAGGTTTTAAATACATATATACACACATATGAGGTACCTTGTTGTATGAGACTGACTAGCACTGGTTTTGTGTATGTAATCAAAATTGCAGAGCACTTCCAGCACTGTTGCACAAAAGCTGACACTTCTACTTACTTGCATTAGATTCAAAGAAGACTTCTTGAAGAAAGGAGAAATTGGAGGTCATTGCACCCTCGATGTTAAAGCATTTTTGGCTGAAGGTCAACGCAAGAGCCCATTGCAGTCTTGGTAAGAATCATCTGTCAGAGTTGTTTCCCCCTTCTTTGAAAATTCTTTTATAGTTTTGCCACTGGCACTGGAAGGTGTGTGTAGGGGATTTCATACTGAGAGATTAGTTTCTCCTTTCTCAGATGCTTTGTAGAGTTTGGGCAAGATACCTCTGGTAATGACATCTGTGCAGAATGTTCTGAACAATTGTCTTCTGCCTAATTTACAGCAGCAAAAGATCCAAAAAAGTCTTGTAATGTGAAGTTCTAACCTTCAGGTGTTCTCTGGTTGAATGTCTGATCTGTCTGTGGGCGGAGAGAACTGTTTTGGTCTGAAATGCATTGATCTGGCTGGATCTAAGAAAGAAGTTCCTGACGGTGAGGGTGGTGAAACACTGGAACAGGTTGCCCAGGGAGGTTATGGATGCCCCCTCAATCCCTAGGGGTGTTGGATGAGGCATTGAACAACCCTGACCATGGCAGGGGGGTTGGAACTAGATAATCTTTAAGTTCCCTTCCAAACCTTCTGTAATTCTGTGATACTGGAGCTAATGCAACCATTGATCTGGATATATATTCATATTGTGTTCCCAGTGCTTGAAATGTGAAATGGGCAACAGTCTACTGTCTGGGCAGGAGATGGGATGGGTAGTTTGTGGTAGCTGATTATCATGGGTTGAATATTAGCTTCTCAAAGTTTCATTGCCATTTAATTGATGGAACCTGAAGGAATTGCAGCCATTAAGGTCCAGAAAAGAATTGAATTTTATGCTTTTCTTATTTTTGTTTTTATTTTTTTTTCACATTTTGCATCAGTAAGCAATTTTCAGTTAAGAACAGATGCAGAGGAAGAAAAAAAAAAACTTCTCTTCCTGCTCATGTAACCTCAGCTGCTCATTCTTGTTTAGATCCAGGAATGATGAATATTGCATCTGCACTCATTATTCTGACCAAAGCATGAAGAACTTGCTGAAGTGTCTTTGGCAATGCAGATCAAGTCAGTTAGACCCACAGATGTAGGCTCTAAGGCTCCTTGTCCCATCTCTCCTGCCTTGATTTGTAGATCAAAGACCCTGTTCTCTTCTGAGATCAAAGGTGGTGTTTAACCTCTTGAAGCCTGTAACCTGAAGAACCTTCCATTACAATTTCAAATTATTTTAATTGTCAGACTCTATCAGTTTTCAGCAGTTCTGTTAAATCAGATGGACTGGATGAACAGTTACAAGACCTTAGATGTATGAAGTACATTTTTAAGCGTATTAATGACAAAGCATGTTCTGTGTGATTGAATCTTTGTAGGTTTGCAGAACTGCAGACGTTTACTGCGTTAGACTTCAGGCCCCTAGAAGATGGGAAATGTGATGTTTTTATTGAAAAGCCAACATACTTCATGAAATTAGATGCAGGTAATGACAACCTTTAGTTTAAAATTATTCTTATGATTATTTTTAATCCTATGGTAGAAGAAAAAATACCATATCCAACTTGCTCTTCTGCTTTGTTGATTGAAATACTTCTCCTCACCCACTTCAGACAACCCAAAACACACAAACCTAAACACAACACTTCAAATTTAGGTGAGAAGCTACTACAAAAAAAAATACAGCTAATTCTTTAGGGTGAATGCTGTGCAGCACTATACCAAAATTGATGAGAAAGACAACTGAGCATCTTTAGGAATCAACCATTGCTACCTGACTTTTTTTTGAGTTCACCAGCCTTTTTATTCATGCAGCATATTTACAGGCAGATATTAATGGCAGGCTGTTTAGGTTGTAGCCCTACAAACAAGCTGTTGGAGGTTAAGCTATGATTGAATTTGACTAATCCTATGGTAGAAGAGATCTGACTAGTTATCTGCTGTGTGTCTCTGCAGTGAGAGACACTGCAACCCTAAACTTTCTTTTGCTCTCTTTTGGCTGCTCTTGTAATTTCTTCACATTTTTTTCAAAACTTAGTTCAAATTTCTTGTCTCGATTCCTTCCCTTTAGAGGTTTGCTGTTTTAGGCAGTATAAAGCATTTAATCAGAAGCAGGATGCTACATACGAGTAAAAAAACTAATGAAAACTAACATTTCTTTCTTTCTCAGGTGTTAATATGTACCCTGCAGGCCAGCAGCTTGTATTTTAAGCAAAGGAATAGTTACTATGATGTGCTGCTGTTGGTTTGTACTGTTGAGCAAGGTGGTCTAGCTGTGGCTCAGGGTGTGATTTAGCCCAGCTTTTGTTTTAAGAGAGGTGGAGAAAACTGCTGTTTGAGCTATACAGAAAGCCTGGCAGCCACTTCCTGTCACAGCAGCTCTTTTGGTCAGAAACTTAGAAACAGGGGCTGTGCACCTATGATTCTAAAATCTGGTCTCTACTAGCAAAAAAATGGACTGCAGTATCTTCTTTTATTGCATGGTAGTTCTTTATGCACCTTTGTCTTAAGGTATTAGCTTAAGAGACCAAGAATGAAGAGAAATGCTATGAGGAGTTTCTTGGGCTTTGGCTCATGTGCACGTACAAGTTCTGTCATGTAGATCCTGCAGACAGAGCTTCCCTTCATCCTCATAAAGCAGGACAAAGATCAGTGCCCAAGGCCTGTTTTTAATGTTCCCTGTATGTCTAACGAGCTATTGTTCAAGCAGCAGTTGCTTTCATGTACTTCAGAAAGCAGCTGCAGACTTTAAGGAGAAGTAGCACGTGAAACCTATCTTTTTCTTTTGCTCTCTTTTGGCTGTTCTTGTAATTTCTTGAAATTTTTTCAAAACTTCATTCAAATTCCTTGTCTTGATTCCTTCCCTTTTTAAAGGTTTGCTTTTTTATGGTGTATAAAGCATTCAATCAGAAGCAAGGTAAAACTTAGACAAAATGCAGGATGCTACATAGGAATAAAAAAACTAATGAAAACTAACAATTCTTTCTTTCTTTCTCAGGTGTTAACATGTACCATCACTTCTGTGATTTCGTCAACCTTTACATTACACAACACGTCAATAATTCCTTCAGTTCTGATGTCAACATAGTCATGTGGGACACTGTAAGTCTGCTTTGCTTTTATAATAATATAAAGCATATAATAATAATATAAGTAAAAATAATGGATTGTATTTCTGCTTTATTGAGACAGAAGGTTTTAGTAGCCATTGCTTAGCCTTCTTGTGAGCTTAGCTGTGTGGAACTGATAAGTTTTTGAGCTTTATTAATAAAGATGCATGGACAATAGTTAAGAAGGAGATTTTAGGTACTGTTTGAACCCTACTTCTCAGCTCATCTTTAGCCTAGTACATGCTTAAGCTTTATTTTAGTGTGACCTCAAAACCAAAATGATCTGTATTTCTAATACATGGCATTAGAATGCTTCATGCTGTTTTCTGTAGACTTGTTTTTCTCTGATAAAATTGAAGTAGATTTACTCAAAACTATTTCTTCTAGTTTGAAAAAGAAATGCAGCCCTGTATCTTTCTAAATCGGTGATACGCAACCTGTAATAAAGAAAACAAGTAAATGAAATCATTGTGTATCATAGAATCAGTTCTATCACTGAGCATGTCAGAGCAGAATTTAATGTTTAATTCCTTTAAGTTGCCTTCTTGCAGTTACTTCTCTCAATCACCTCCTAGAATGCCACGATGACATATGAAACATCTTTTTAAGTGGAGCTATTTCTGCTGTACTGCTGAGTTGAGACCATTACTGTGTTGAAGAGTAATATCAGCTTTACTGGCTCTACAGGAAAATGTTAAAGTAAATATTGAAAAACTAGGCAATTTGTAATATGCCAGATAACATGTATAAACAGGGCAAGAAATAACACTATTCTTAACTATGATATTGTCCTATGCCTGTCTTGTTCTTATAAAATCCTGGGTTTTCTTTCTATTTATTTCTAGTGTGACTTATCAATAGATAAACAGCAGCAAGGGATATTTGCAGTTAATGGGAAGCCTCTTTGCATAGAAGAGACCCTTTTTTCTGATTTTCTTACATTTTGGAAGGTAAAATAAATGTGCCTTCCAGGTAAGCAAGCCTAGCTGTGGTACAGGGACTTGTTAATCCAGCTCTGGTGGCTTTCTGGAAAGATCATATGTGTCAGACTGTATTGTAAATTACTTGGAAAAGCAGCTCTTTGTCTTAGATCACATTCTTGAATCAAACAGCTCTTTCAAATATACTATTCAAAGTACTGTCCCAGTTCTGTCATTTTAAATGAGTCTTAATTGCTCAGTCTGCTTGTGTTTTTATTACCACGTGTAACCAGATGATGGCACCAACTAACTGCTGATGAGCTGTCTGTGCTGATTGAAAGGTGTACTTGAGCTTATTATTCATTCTTCTTTTTCCCCTTGATGTAATTAGATTTGGCCATACTTTCTAGCTACTGTAGAATCAGCACACTGTTCTTATTAAACAGTAATGCCCTTAGATGTAGGTTAAACAAAGCAGAAAATGAGCAGGAAATCCACTGGGTGTTGGTTTGCAGACTGCCTCTGCAAATACTGGGAATGCAGTGTTTGTCAAGCACTTTTGAGGAGAGCAGGTAGGGTTAGAAAGAAGCACTTCGAGCTTTTTGAAGATAATTTCCCTACTTCTAATCTGGAAGAATAGTTCTGGTCATACAGATGGCCAAAAAGCAGTATGGATTGTAAAATTCATTAAAACTCAATGGTAGAAGAAGTAGAAGGAAGAGCCCCTTCAATCTGGCACCCTTAAGATTCTTCTACATTTCACTATTTATCCATTCTCTTATGCAGAAATTTGTAGGCTTATTTTCCAATTCCTTCTTGTTAATATTTCCACATAACTGTCCCAAGTAGCCTGAACCAGCTCCAGAATTGAAAGGAAACTTTGAGAATCTGCACCAGGGCTACTGAGGTCATATTTAATTACGTTCAAAGAGCAAGAGAGGGTGACTCAGCCCTCAGATGTGTAGGAAATGTTACAAATTCTGAGGCAAGACTCCCTGCTGCTAGGCCATGTTGTAGGGAAGCATTGGTTCTTAAAAGGTTACATGGGGTATTGCTGTAAATGCAGAAGGTTTTTTTTATACTTCCTGTAGAGAAACTTTTTGTGGAGCTTGGCAAAGTGAAATGCAATTTCCTAGCTGTTCCTGCTGTCAAATCAGATCTCTGCCTTCTATTTGTCATACAAGTACAGCATGCAAGTCATGATCCCAAAAGGGGCAAATATGAAACAGGCTTGTTGTGATTTTTTTACTTCAAGGATTACTGCTGCACTTGAATTCTCAGGTGTTTTTTTAGTCTCAAGAATGGAGGTTCATAACTTCTGCCACCTCAACTTCAAGTTTAGCTTGTATTCTGATGCCTCTAGGGAAAGCAGTCGGTAGTCCTTGCTTCTAACTCAAGAAATCTACTGAAGAACTTGTCTAGATTGCTTGTTTATGGAACCATTTTATTAAAAATTAATTGAGTGACAGGTAATTTGAGTTAAGTGCCACTGTAAATGTGGGGTTCAGTGTTCTGTAATGTGCGTGCTCCATTCTAGGCAATCTTAGGTTCCATGGAGGTGATGCATATCTTAACCATGTATTAAAATTCATATCCAGAACTTGTAAATCCTGAAGAGAGTTTTTATATGCATTTACATATTTGTTTTACCCTTGTTTTTCCCTTTCCTCCCAGAGCTCATATGGCTACGGTGACCTGTTCAGTGAGACATGGAAGGTGTTTACTGACCATGATGTAATACACTTGAAAACCTTTGATTCTAAAAGGGTATGAAATTTTGTATTTTGCTTTAATTCACAGTCACTAGGTAGCAAATATGACACTATCTCAAGCCCCTTATGGGTGTGAGTGTTTCAGAGGAAAGCATTAATAATTTCTATGCATGTTTAATTTGTGTGATGTGAGTAATTCTACCTCACACACAAGAGACAGAGCTGTAACCTAATTCTGTGGAGCGTCCGTGCTTTATACAAGTGAACTTAACTTTTGTGTCTTCTGAGAGGTGATATTTATGTATTGATTTCACTTCTGCAGGGCTTCCTACTGAAGTTAAGGGTTTTCAAATGGTACTGTCTTTCCAAGTCTTCTAATTCCTCCTGAGCTGTTCATTTTCCACAGCAACTGTTAGTACATTTCTGCTTATCATTAAAAAAATTTTACTCCCACTAAAAATGTACCCATTCACTCAGAGCTCAGTCTTTAGTTTTTTAAATCCCATAAAGCCTGTCTTAAACTCTCTACTCTCTGACTTTTCTTCTATTTAGTTGATGTTTGTTGCGTTTTGGGGATGATTTTTTACCTCTTCCTATATCTGTAGCATCAGTAAGTGAGAGCTCTTTTAGGATCGGCTTGTCTTTGTTCTATTCATTTGCACCGCCAAGGAAGTGAGGATGTTCTTGACAGGAGCATGTAATTGCCAGCTCATTATATGCAGTGATCTTGCTGAATGAGCAGGGGATGTGCCAACGGAAGGTAGCAGTGCAGTGTAACTTCTTGTGATCTTCCTTTGCAGGTATGCTTTAAAGAAGCAGTCTTCTCATTACTGCCTCGAATGCGATATGGCTTGTTTTATAACACACCGTTGGTGAGTCCCTTTTTATCCACCTGCAGTGTTAACTAGATGTGTGTGACAGTAGAAAATCTGAGCCAAAGAATATCTCAAATATTCAAACACTCACTGGCTGTGAAGTGTACTGCATTGAAGGTCTGAGTAACTCCAAATTAAATAATCATCTCTAAAGATTAGGATTTCGGTGTTGATGGTAACAGGTTGTGTGCAATCTTCTGCATCAGAGCTCCCGAGATGCTCTTTAATGGGTATTTTTAGAATCATAGAATAGTTTGGGTTGGAAGGAACCTTAACTTCCCACTAGATCAGGTTACTCAATGCCTCATCCAGCCTGGCCTTAAACGCCTCCAGGGACTGAGGGGACATCCACAACCTCTCTGACCAACCTCTTCCAGTGTTTCACCACCCTCACTGGAAAGAACTTCTTAAGAACTTCTTTCTTGTATCCAGCCTGAATTCCCTCTCTTCCAATTTACTTCTGTTATTCCTAGTCCTGCCATCCTGTACCCTATTAAAAAGTCCTACCCCAGCCTTTCTTTAGTCCCCTTCAGGCATTGATCAGTTACTAGGAGGTCCCCCCTGTTCTCTTGCCCAGGCTGAACAACCCCCAACTCCTTCAGCCTGTCCCCAGAAAGGAGGTGCTCCAGCCCTCTGATCATCTCAGGGCCCTCCCCTGGACCCACTCCAACAGCTCAATGTCCTCCTTATGTTGGGGGCTTCAGAACTGGACACAATACTCCAAGTGGGGCCTCACCAGAGCTGAGTAGAGGGGCAAAATCACCTCCCTTGACCTGCTGGCCATACATCTCTTGATGCAGCCCAGGATTTGGTTGATCTTTTGGGGTGCAAGTGCACGCTGGAATCTCATGTCACATTTTTCATAANAGTTTTTCATCCACTGACACCACCTGTACATCACAAGAGCTTGTACACTGACAGAATTTCTCCAGGGGGTTAGCTCATGCATTGGGGCTCTAACACAGTACAGAGAGTTACATTAGTTCCTAAATGGCAGTGCCACTTGCATTGCAGTGAATGGTGACTTGTTTAGCACAGTACATGATTCTAGACTTTTGTTCCACAAGAATGGCTCAAGTCTGATCAGAAAGAGAGATTTTATAAACAAAATAACTTCTTGTGTTAATAGTTGCTTTTTAAATTTCAGATCTCTGGCTGTCATGGCACAGGGCTGTTCAGAGCATTCTCTCAACATGTGTTACACAGATTAAATATCACACAAGATGGACCCAAGGTATGAGAACTGAAAAGTAAAGTTGTGATACAGAATCATAGAATAGTTTGGGTTGGAATGGACCTTCAAGATCATCTAGTTCCAACCCCCATGCCATGGAGATGATGGCACTTACCAGAGAAGCAGCATTATCAAACTGGACCCAGTGGGGAATAAGGGCACATCATGCATTTATTTGTCATCTCCTGTCATGCTGAGGAGCTTTTTCCCCTATAACTCAGCCCATTCTAGATCTACCTGATCTAGTGGGAAGTGTCCCTGCCTATGTCAGGGGGGTTGGAAACAGATGATCCTGAAGGTCCCCTCCAACTCAAACTATTCTATGATTCTATGATTTGTGTATGTTTGTGGTATTTGCCTTCATATCTTATTTCCATGGGGCAGCCTTTAGAATATCTTCTTTCCAGCCCTAGGATCTCCTCCCTGTCTCATTCTCTGTGCTCAAGGATTTTGTGTCCTTCCTAGTTAAGGAAGGTACATGGTGCATGGTCCCACCTGAGAAGGTGTTGTACTTGGACCCAGCAGAGAGGATCCTACAGGGCAGCTTGCTCTTTATTAGTCCTTGTAGGTACCACAAGCTCAGATCAGAGGAGGAAATGACTTGAGTTTGGTCCTTCCAGTCCTTTCCTGGTACCATCTGTCTGGCCCTGTGCTCTTCTATTGTACACACTGAAGATTGTTGCTGGATGCAGCAGTTCTGGGCTTCTCAAAGTATTTACTAGAGAGAAGCCTACATATTATCTCTGAGGGGCTTGCATCACTGCACAGGCATTTAGTTACACTTTTCCTGCTGACACTAATGGGAGTCACGCAGCTAAATCTCTTTATGTCACCTGGAACACTTAGCCCTGTGAGTCCAATTAATTTAAAGAGGTAAAAGGAAGAACTGTTATAGAAATAATTTTTCTTTTTCCCAAGGATCTTGCTCACAGGCCATCCTGAAAGCTCCTTTCAAAAACTGCCATATAATGTGTAGCACAAAGGCTCTTTTGTACTGAATAAAATAAATATTTCAGAAAAAGTTTTATTCTGTGTTAGGAGTCAGACTTTCACAAAGTTTTTTTTAACACTTTTAACCTGCTGGAAAACATGTTGTGAATTTTAAGGTGGTTACATCATCTTTTTAAGAGGGCAAGGAACATATTTAGTTGCTCAAACGAGTGGCCAGAAGTAAAGATGGAAGTGTTTGGGGGGTTAGTTGTTTTGGGATTTGTTTTCTTATGAGATCTGCTTCTTTCTTTTAGGATGGGAAAATTCGAGTCACAATACTTGCTCGCAGCACAGATTACCGGAAAATATTAAACCAGAATGAGGTGTGGTCCTTTTTTATTTTTAAAACAAATTTAACAAGTTAAATTGGGCTCACTGGTACAGCCAAGACCTCTATCTGCTGACAAATACATTCAGTGATATTAATTTCTTCTAATATATCTTCTATCTGGCCTCCTTTTTTGTACACATGTCACCAAACCATGTTGCCCTTTTTAAATATCCAGGGGAAGATTACAGATGTAATACTAAAATTATTTCCCCTTAACAAACAGGCGCTGCAGAGCTTCTGATAATCAGAAAGTGAAATAATTTAATTTTATCTCTTTTATTTCTAGCATCCCCAGTGCTGAAGGCTCAAACAAAAAGCTTTGTTCCTTTTGCAGATTAAAATGCACAAGCTGTTGTATCTGAGCGTGTGCATTCAAAACTTAATGAATTTTTATATCGATCCACGTTTTCAAGCCATACAACTTAGTGGACTTGTGGTGTAGCTTTTCTTGTAGCAGAATGATAATATCTATTGTTTTCATACCTGCCTTTATTCTAAGCTGTTAGTGCCTGATGAAAATGAATTAGTGTTATCACCCCCACCTTGTGTAGGGAGAAACCAAGGCTTGTTTGATGCAAGTGGCAAAATCTGCTGTCCACAGCACACACCTACACTGCTACATTGTCCTGTGTTTTTTGGTGATGAGCACCTGACAGAAAGGGAGAAGTTAATCTTTACCACACTTCTGTAAAAGAAAGTATTTTTTTTTCTTTCTCCCTGTCCTGCCAGCTATGGATTTGAGACTCAGAAAAAAACCCTCTTAGGTTAGAAGCTCAGGCTCTAACCTGCTTTCACTTCTCATGTCTATAAGGTATTTTTGAAGACTCTTCTAGCTGACAATTTCCT
>VZTY01008551.1:3332-16914 GCA_013400935.1 Turnix velox | reverse complement strand
GTAGTGGGAGGTGTCCCTGCCTATGGCAGGGGGGTTGGAACTTGATGGTCTTTAAGGTCCCTTCCAACCCAAACTATTCTGTGATTCTATGATTCTAATTAAACCTGAAATGAGCTATTTCCCCACATTTTTAGTGAGAGCAGGGGCTGATACCATCATCTTTCTCTCTCTCTCTCTGCTCTTGTTCAGTGTTAGAGTGGCTGGTGGCTGGGGAAACGCCGAGTCCCTGAGGGACAGAGCTCTGCTCTTGCTGAAATTACAAGCACAGAGCTGCCTGGGCATGAACATGTAGTGTTTACTCTGCCAGTATGAATACAAATAGTCTTATTATAAGAGATTCTGTACCCAAAGACCACCAAAAAAAAAAAAAAAAAGAAAAATTAGGAGTTTCTTTTAACCCTTGGTAGACTTTCTGCTCTGTCTGAAAAGAGATTACAGGGCTGTTGTGGTGTGAGTAGTGGCTTTGCTTCAGGCTTCTTCAAGCCTTCTTATGCCAAGGGTTTGTATTGATGGAGAGTGGGGTGAAAAAGGGGAAAATAAAGTATTTTCCCCCAAATTTTTCAATCTGAGGGTGTCTTCTTGTTGAGGTAAATGGCAGATTCCAACCTGCTCTCTGAAATAAGGTGAGGAGTGGAGACCTCAGCTCAGGGACAGGATCTGGGGGCAGCCCCATGGTTGGGACAAGGAGAGTCTGTTTTTCCCAGCCCACAGCACACACATTCCAGCTGGAATGAGGTTTGAGGCTCTGCTATTGAATTCCTTTAGCAGTCACTCCCAGACAATAGCTCTGGTTCCCAGGTGAGTTGGGGCGATGTGAGGACGAGGTGGCAGCAGCTCTGAAGGACAGGTGACATTCAGGCAAGCCCAGATTCATTCCTCCCTCTTGCCCTTCCTTTATCTGGATGAGCTGACTTGAGGCTTTTATGCTTTAATTCCCTTCAGCTGAGGAAATGAATTTTCACAGCTGTGTTCCCAAGTTTCTCTTTTCCAAAGGAGATGGCTGCAGGGGTGGAGAAGGAAGAGACAGGACAGGAGATAAATTCCAAGCGTAAGCTTTTCCTTTGTTAGGGCTTTAAGTGGATCCATTCTGCTGCTTTTTTTTTCCTTGAGAATCAGCCTGCATAGCATCTGGGCAGAGAAATACAGCATCTTCTCCTCCAGGAAGCAAAGATCCTGGGGGCAATCCATCTAGGTGGCAGTGGCTGGTTTGCCTTGTACAGGGAGAGGAGACATGCCACGAGGAGCAGGAGAAAATATTAATTGCTTCTGCTCTTCTTCCCTCTGGTACCACCATGAACCCTTCTCAAAATACAGCATGAACCTCTCTAAATTTGCCTGAATTTGTGAAGAGTTGTGTCCTTAGACAGATAGATTTGAGTTCAGAATGCCTGAAGGCCACCTACTTAGGAAAAATCTTGTTAAAAGGGAGATGATCCCTAAAGAAATGAGCACAGAGGAGAAGCTCAGGTTCCCCTCAGAGTTTTTGCTGCTTCACTTTGTTCATCTTAGGAAGGTGGGGCTGTTATGGGATGTTTTGAGGATAATTTAGACAAATATGATTTAAAAGCCGTTGATTTTGTGCTTGTTGAATATTATGTTGTACAGCTTTCCCTCAGTTCTGTTTAGTGACCCTTGACAGCAGCTCCAGTGGAGTCTGTGCCCCAGAAACTTGAGCTCTTCCAAGTTCAGACCCTGATGAGTTATCAACTAGGAGTTTCTGGTAGGAATTTGCCAAGTAAATGTCATCTTTTGAAGTATTTTTTAATCTTATTCTCAATCAAAGTTGATGATTTTCTGATTTCTCTCTTCTGAGAGACCTGCTTTTTACTAAAAAGATGATTTTTATTGTGGTCAATGCAGCTGCTGGTGAGAGCATTGTGGTTCCTCTTTATTCTTCCAACTCTTTGAGATGAGAGACTCAAACACAAGATGTTTTTCCCCCCTCACATGGTCTTACCAAGGGGGTATCAGCTGTGCTGAGGAAGGACTTGTCTGCCCTGCTGGAGCTGAGCTGCACCCCATGAACAATTCCATTTTCTCTATGTGAAAAGGGGTCAGGACACTCTTCCTCTTCAACCATTCAGCAGAGCTGAGTGCCCTAATTGTTTTGGCTGACAGGAGAAATTGAGAAAGCAGCATATAAAACCCAGCAGATGTGTGGGCAGTGTCTTCAGCTGGGTGTCAACAAGCAGAGCCTGAAGCTGGGCTTCTCCTGCCTTCCCTGTGTTCTCAGGGAGACCTCTGAAATGGGAATTCTCAAGAACTTTGACAAAACAAGAGATTTTTGTGTGCTTAGCCTGAGACCACTTGATGTAGCCCCCCAGCACCACCATCCCCACCTCGTTTGGCAGCAATTAGCTCTTTGCTCCCAGTCTCAACAAAGAAGCCAAGGGCTTAATGGACCGTGAAAATACAACTTGCTGTTTGTTTCTAGACAGTCCCTGCTCCTTCCCAGCACCATCCTCTCTGCCTTGCCATGGCCACGGGAGGGAGCTGGCCCAGCTGCCTGCCCTGGTGACACCCAGGATGTGACTAATGTGGGGCTTTTTCTTCATCTCTTGCCCACTTGGTGCAACCATAATTCTTTCTGCTGCTTCTTTGGGCTGCAGAAAGGATCCTGGAGCTTTGGGCTAGATGCTTTCTGCTCTGGATCCTTCATCTTAAGCATGTGAACTGTGTCCTGGTCTGTAGTTACTCTATTTCTTGGACTGATTTCTTGTTTTGCTGTGTCCTCTCTTAGTAGCCTGGCTGCCCTGATGGCTCTGCACAGCTCTCACCAGCTGAGGATGCTTCTTTAGGGTTTCAATGAGGCAACACCCCAGACAGACTGAATGTACCACGTAAAAAAGTTGAGACCATTTTGTGAGGAATCCTTTGAGGCAGAATATTGCTGAAATCTCAGTGTGAAAAGGGAATTCTGCCAGAGAACTTGTCACTTATTGTCACTCTGGCTCTGGGAGTGCTGATGTTGTTCTGTAGCTCTGTATGTTTTTTGACTAGAGTTTACCCATCTCTGGCACTGGGACCACACTGGGATCTCCAGGGACAGGGAGAAAGTGAGTGTAAGGAGAGTTTGCAGCAACATCCCTCCTCACCCTGGGGTTCAGTTGCACACAGTGCTCGTGTAAAAACTGTCATTTTCCCCTCTTGGCACTAGATGTCACAGTTTTTCCTTCTGAGGATCAGAAATAATCCCTCGCAGGAGCTGCAGCGCCGGCAGACACCCTTTCTGCTGCGTGTGGGAAGGTTTGGGCAGGTGAAATTCCAAAGGGTGGTGGGCAGAGGCTTTAGAAACTCCACTTCCACAGCTCCTGGCTCGCCTGGGGCAGGAAGGTGTAGCTAATGAATTTTATACAAGGGGAGTTTAATGTCTGAGCTGCATTGTTGGCTTTGTCACCCCCTGCTCCTGCGTTTTATGGTGTTAAAACATCCTCTGAGCTGCTCCTGGAGGGTGGAGAAACTTAAGCAAAGCAGAAAATGGGTAGGATGAAGAGGAAGGTGAAGCCAACACCTTTGCATCTCCTCCCCCAGCCCCGCTGTAAAAAATACTTTGTGTTTCCTCTTGATGAGTTTTGGGATCGATCCCAGCCCTGAAGGCTCTTTGTGGCAGTGGGAATGGGTTTAAATCACAGGGAAGCTGGACAAGTATTTGTGCTGCACAGCAAGTGGTGTCTCCTCAGCTGAAAAACTGGAATGTGAAATGCAATTTCAGGAGGTGATCCTCCTCCTTTGGCAGGATAATTTTAGCCCCCATCAATGGGGATGCTCAGAGGTCAGTGTGGGATGTGGTGGGCAGGGGGTCAGGACAGAGCAGGATTTGTCATGGAATGGAGAAACATTATTATTAACCAAAGGTGGGAATGCCTTGTGACAAGCAGAATATGATATGTAATCCTGTAATTCTGACTTGTAGCAGATGTTTATATTTAAAGCACACCTCTAGTAAGTGCTGGTGTTAAAGCTTTACACAAGTTGAGTCCTTGGGCAGGAGACAGATCACCCCACACCTGACAGGGGAGGCTCTCAGAGGACCCATCAGGGAGCAGCTACAGCTGCAAATTCCTCCAACAGTTTTAAAATCCTCCAAAGCAATCGTTGTGAGAAGGGAGGGATGGTGGCACCCTGAGTTTTATCCTGTGTTTTGATGTATAATGTTTGAACACGTGTCTCTGGATTCTTTAGACAAGAAAGTTCTTGCCCAGGAGAAAGCTCCTAATAAAGATTATCTGTCACTGCCTGTGATTTATCTTTATCTGTCTGTAACCTCAGCAGATGCAAACTATTTCAGCTGAAGTTTTCCAAGCCTTGCATTTTGCCTGGGGAGACTTCTCTCTACTTCTTGTTTAGTTTAGCTTCAGAAATGCTGCTGAGGTGGTGAAACAGCCCAAGTGCTGCTCACAGGTGGTGGTGTGGACTTGAAGGAGGAATTTGAATTTGTCAGAGACTTTGGTTTGGAGGAGGAACTTGAATTTGTCAGAGACTTTGGTTTGGAGGAGGAACTTGAATTTGTCAGAGACTTTGGTTTTAGTTCACACCATGCCTTTTGCTGTCCCCAAGAGACCCTGTGGAGTCTTCCTACCTCACAACATGTGTGTGTGTGTGCAGTAAAAACTGCTTTTACACTGTTTTTAGTGCATTTTTTTCATCTTGTTGGTGCTCTTTGTGGCACTTTCACTCAGCCTTTTGCCCCTTTGCTTCCTGCTGTGCCATGTGCCTGCCTTTGCTCCAGTGCAGGGAACCAAAGCAAGATGAATTCACATCTCCTTCAGCTTCCTGACCTCAGCCTTTCAGTCCCTGTCCTACATGACACCTTCTTCATCTCCATGAGCTCAGCCTTTCAGTCCCTGTCCTACAAGACACCTTCTTCAGCTCCATGACCTCAGCCTTTCAGTCCACAACACCTTTTTCCCATCAGAACTTTGCCATATCTCCTCTGGGAGCTCTTTCTTCCCATCTCATCCCCTTGGCCACATGTTGAGCTGTGCCAGCAGGTGCTTGGCTCTGCCTTCTGCCACCACTGGCTCAATGTGCCTTGTCCAGAGCCAGGGAGAGAGTGAAGGAACCCCAGGTTTTGCTACTCCATCTTCTCAAGGCATTGACTCCATCAAACCACCTCCATCCTGCCCTTTCTCTGGGTTGCTTCATGCTGAGGATAAAAAAGTTGTGCCTCTTTTGGCCAGTACAGGTTTCTCCACATCCCATCATCCCACTTAGAGGCTGAGACCCACCTTCAGCTTTCCAAATATCCAAAAATTGGGAGTGAATAAATAAAATGAAGTGTGGCACAAAGTCCTCAGGCTGGAGCTTCCTCCTTGTTGTGGGAGGAGCAGAGTGACCCCACACTAGTGGCAGAGATGCTGTCAAATAATAATCTGTCCTCTTTTACAGTGGATTTTCTGCCAGCTGAGCTTCTCCAGGTATTTTAGAGAGCAAAAAGCCACCTCTGCTTGGAAACTGGGTCCCTTCTGGCACTGACTCCCCTTCCCTGGGAGCTGCTCTGCCTTCTGCAGGGAGCCGGGATCGCTTTTCTTCCCCGTTCCCCTCCGAGCCTGTCGTGAAGAGCTGTGGCAGCCAGCAGCAGTCGATTTGTAACTGCATCAGTGTGTGTATTACTGCTCACATCGATAGCTCAATTAATGTTGAAGTCAATTTTGGTGTTAATTTTAGGCCATGATTAGTGTTGACACTGTGTGTCGAGCTAATGGTGTTTATGAGCGTCGTGAAAAACCCCACGCCCCCTTCATAGGGTGGGTTTTACTATCTCTTAATGGTGACATTCAGGCAAAGATCCAGGGGGAGAAAAGGGGTGTGTATAAAATTATATATCTAAAACTTGGGGGTGATATATATATGCTGTGCTGTTGGGGCTGTTGAGGGAACAAAATGACAGCTGAGGGTTGAATCCTAATCACCGCTCGGAACATCAGAAATAATGATCACTTCTCATCGGGGCTTGTGAATAATTCATCTGCTTTGATTTCCACGTTCTGGCCACTGATACTTTTCAAACCAAATGTGTTCCTACAGGAGAATAATGGCCCCACTTCTTATGGAAATACTCTGGCACAAATCATTTTGCCAACATAAAGCCAGCTAAATGCAACGCTTCCTGCTTTTATTTTTTCCCCTCCCTCCTTCCTCCGTCCCTGAGTTGAGCTGGGGCAAGAGAAATCCTTCCAAACTCTCCCAAAGAGCCCACTTTGGAGGCTCTGCCACTTCCCATCACCCATTTTTGTCTGCCAGTGCTCTTAGGTGATTAGCTCAGCCTGGCTAATTAACCTGTGAACTTGCCATTTTTTTGGCATCCTGCCCTTAACTTCAAAAATCTCATCTTTTTTTTTCCCCCAAGCCAATCTCCACTGCCCATAAATTTAAAGAGAATCACCATTGTTCCCAGAAAAAGACTGAAAATATGGTAAAGAGCTGAGGTGTGGTGGGTGAGGAGGTGTGGATGGGCAGCTCCTGCTTCTTAGAGACTGATCTTGAAGCTTTTACCTTCAGATCTGAGGATGTCTTAACCCTCTGTTTCCAATTTCAAGTTGAGAGTTAGAGGAGAGACACCATTTCCACCCTCTGGCACATTTTTCTTGCATCTTTCAGGTCAGAAGGGGCAAAAATGAATTTTCTTTTCCTTTTTTCACCTTTATTCTTCCTTTTTCTGCTATGAAAGTCCAGTAGTAGAAGCCCAAGGAGCCCCTTTGGCCACGTAGGTTGGTTTGGGATGGAGTAAGTTGCTCTTCCCAACTCTGTACTCTGGTTTTCTGTGTCACCCCCAGTCTCTTTGCTCACATATTTGATCTGTGTGCTTGTTCTACACCATCTCAACTTTAATTTTTCAATAATTCTGGTGTTTTAGCAAAGAATCTCACTGACTTTTAGGGTATTTGAAGCCCCTGCTGTATTTCTCTCTTCCAAACATCGCTGCTTTTGGATCTTGAAGATGTAAATCTGCAAATATTCAGGAGACAAACAAATGAATCCCTGAGGATGCAGCAGTCAAAATAGCAGTGGAGGAAATGGAGCTGGAGGAGAAAGTGATCTGAAACTCCCTCATTGTGTTCAGTGGCAATCTCAGCCCTCTCAGAGAGAGAGGGGGGGTTTGGGGAATGATCTACCAGTGGCCACTTGTAATATTTTCTTCTAGCTGCCTGCTTTACTTCCAATGACCCTTTGATTAATTCCTGGTGCCTCCTTATTTTTTTTTAACGAGCCTATTATGGGCTGTCTCCTTGCCTGTGCTGATTGGATCTCAACTGTGTGTTTGTACCATTTTGATTTGGATGAAATGGCACAAGATCTCTCTGCTGCTTCTCCCTCCTCCCCTTTTCCCCCCAGCCCTCACGCTTTAGTTCATCACCTTCAGAATTCCCAGTCTCCACCAGGAGGGGGTTTTTTCAAACCCTCCCTGATTGCTGAGGATGTGCAATGGGCTTGAGGGATGTGTACTCAGAGCTTATGATCCTTGTGCAGGCGGGGATGGGGTGATACATGGGGCTTTCAGGGGATGCTGCTATTTCCATCTGTTAATGGCCCCACTCCCCCAGCAGCTCAGGGCTGGGACAGGCAGGGGACAGATGTTGCTGATCTCTATAAGATGGGCCTGGAGAGATCAGCTGCTGATTTTAAGAAATAAAAAAAAAAAGGCAGGGAAAAGCATCCCTTCCCCAGGCAGGTCTGGAAAGAAAGGGCTGTGGTTTTGGGAAGGAAAAAAGGGAAGAGGCAAAGAGATGAAGGGAAGAAAAATGATGGAGGTAGTTCTGAATTAAAGGGGTTATTAAAATAAGGATAAGGTTGGGAGAAAGAAGAAGGATGAGGGTTGTGAAACACTGGAAGAGGTTGCCCAGAGAGGTTGTGGATGTTCCCTCAATCCCTGGAGGTGTTTAAGGCCAGGCTGGATGAAGCACTGAGGAACCTGGTGTAGTGGGAGGTGTCCCTGTCCATGGCAGGAGGGTTGGAACCAGATGATGTTTAAGGTCCCTTCCAACCCTAACTAGATGATCTTTAAGGTCCCTTCCAACCCAAACTATTCTATGATGAGGTTCTAGGGTGGTGTCTGGGTAGCCTGAGCAGATGGTGAGGAGTCTTGAACAGCAGCATGTCCATCCTTACCCTGTGAGCTCCAGCACACAGAATAAACCTCCTGTGAGGGTCAGTGTCAGCCTCCTGGGGGAGTGATGGAGGATGTGGTCCAGAATATGGGAAGAATCGGGTTCTACCAGTCATTCTCTCCACTGGCAGCACCTATCAGTGCTGAAAGAAGACACACATAGTGCAACACCCATGGGGAAAACATCCCTAATTCCCCACTTAGATATCTTGAAGATTTCAGTCTTTGCTCTCTTTCCTTTCATTTCAGATCGGGATGGTGGCATGGAAGATGACCCTGAAGACCCCTGAGTACCCTGAAGGCCGGGACATCATTGTCATTGGCAATGACATCACCTACAGGATAGGTTCTTTTGGGCCTCAGGAGGACGTGCTGTTCCTCAGAGCTTCAGAGCTGGCTCGGACACACGGCATCCCCCGCATCTACGTGGCAGCCAACAGTGGGGCCAGGATTGGTTTGGCTGAGGAGATCAGGCACATGTTCCACGTGGCTTGGGAAGACCCAGATGACCCCTACAAGGTAAGGAGGGGGCATCAGTCAGAGGTCAAAAAAGAATCATATTTTAATCTTATTTTTATGTAAATATTTGCTGGATTATTCAATCCGATGTTCTCCTTGGTGTGGGGTCTTTTGAGGAAGAGGAACTGGCATCCAGAAAGAGTTAGTGCTAAATGTTGAAAACATTTACAGCTTCTAGCTACATCTCTAGCTTCAGTGTTACCAGAGGATGTTCTTATCTCTGTCTGGAATTAAATTTACTCCCTTGAAACTTCCTTTTTGGAGGAGGTTGGTGGGGATCAGGGAGGGACCATGAGATGAATGAGCTGTTTTTTTCCCTGCAGGGCTACAAGTACTTGTACCTGACTCCTCAGGACTATAAAAAAGTCAGTGCCCTCAACTCAGTTCACTGTGAACACGTGGAGGACAATGGAGAGTCCAGGTAAGTGCAGACAGGTCAGAATGAAAAGCTTTGTGTTCCCTTTTGGCTCTACAAGGTGATGTGTCTCATGAGGGGGTCCTACAGAAAGGCAGGGGAAGGATTTTTTAATATGCTATGGGATGGGAGGACTAGAAACAATGGATGTAAATTGGAAGGGGATAGATTTAGACTTGACATAAGAAAGAAATTCTTTCCAGTGAGGGTGGTGAAACACTGGAACAGGTTGCCCAGAGAGGTTGTGGATGCCCCCTCAATCCCTGGAGGTGTTCAAGACCAGGCTGGCCCAGGCCCTGAGCAGCCTGATGTAGTGGGAGGTGGAACTCGATGATCTTTAAGGTCCCTTCCAACCCAAACTATTCTATGATTGTATGATTTTATGTCCTTGTTCTCAGCTCAGACATCCTTTGGGACGCAGGTATGCAGAAAGCCTCATTATAGTCTCTTGTTATATTTAATTTTCATTCTATCTGCTTTCTTTTCCTTTCTTACTTTGATTCCTATCACCATCCTGCTCCTCACAACCCTTGGGGCTGACAGAAGGACACTTTTCATGGTCATTCCTGTCCTTTGGCTTTTCCCCTGGCTGCTCATACTTAGGGCTACCAGGCTGCAGGATGAGCCTGTGGCCAGATTTTCTGCACGTTACTCTTTGGAACCTTAATGATATTTAGTCACTTCTCATTTTCTTGGTAGCAAACTGATTCAGCAAATCACTGGACCCTGTGACTCAAAGGCTGTGTGTGTCTCCCCCAGGTATAAGATAACAGATATTATCGGCAAGGAGGATGGACTGGGCATAGAGAACCTCAGAGGATCTGGCATGATTGCTGGAGAATCATCTTTAGCCTATGAGAGTATTATCACCATCAACTTGGTAATCCCCCACTGCTTTCTATTCTTCAAACTCTATTGTCTGCTTCAGCTAAAAAATCCTGCACTGATATCCGGGAGGTACATCTGGGATCAGGCTTCTGCTGGATGTAAATTGGCTTCTGTAGGCTTTGAGCAGAGGGGCTGAGGCCTTCACATTACATTTAAAACACTTTTAGAAAGCAGCCATTTGGCTTCAGGTGTGATTTCTGTAGGATACTGCTTGTCTGCTTCAAAAAGAAAAGGTGTGTTTGCTCAGATGAAGTGTTTTATAAAAAAAAAGAGGTTGTGGTGTTTTGCAGTGAGAGTAGATTTTACAGCCCTGTAACACAAACATGCCTGGTTTTATCTAGATGCTGAAGGGATAGGTTTTGGTTGGTGTAGTAAGAAATCAATTTGATTTTTAATTTTTTTTTTTCCCTTTTTCCTTAAGGTTACGTGTCGAGCAATTGGAATTGGGGCTTACCTGGTTCGACTTGGGCAGAGAACTATCCAGGTGGAGAATTCCCACATCATCCTGACAGGCTGTGGAGCCCTCAACAAGGTCAGTCTCTGCCTTCACAGCTTTTGGCAGTGGAGCTGGTGTTGCTGGGAGCTCTGCTGGAGGCTCTGCTGCCACCTCTCTCCCTGTCATTGCTCCTGGTCCCCTTCTGCTCTCTGCCTTCTGGGGCTGAAGGAGGAGCTGGGAGAGGGGCAGCAGCTGTGGAATTCTCAGGCCTTTGCAATCCTTTTTCCTCTTTAAATCTCTCTGGTTAGGGAAAAAAAAAAAGTGGCTCTTTCATGCTCCTGTTTTTCTTGAGAGAACATTGTATTGACAGCCAGAGGCACTGCTCCAGGTAGGAGATTGGCAGGAGCCCCAGGCAGAGCTGCAGATTTAAGAGCTTGAGCTTGAAGCAGGTGAAGGAGAAGGAGCTTTTAGTGCAGGTTGTGTGCAGTGACTACGTGCTGCAAGTGGAGAAACCCACTGTCTGGGCACTGTCTTCTCCCACCCACTGTGTGTATCAGTTTAGAGGAAACTGGGCTGTTTCCAGCCTCTGCAATATCATATTTTGAAACATTATGTGGGCTAGAGTCTCCCTGAACTTCCATCCTCATGTAGGGTGATTTTCACACTTACTGGTAGAAGGGAATAACTCAGGCTGTAGGAAAACTTCATCTTTCACTGCTAAAGTGGCTCTTTTTTTTTTCTTTTTTTCCCCTCCCACCAGAGGTGTTTTTTTTCTCCCATGCTGCCCCAAACCTATTAATATCTCAGCCTCCAGCTCCTTGTGTGCAGCAGACACAGCTCCCAGAGACTCTGCTCTTGTCCCTGTCTCTGAGTGAGGGCTTTGTTTATGCAGGAGTTGGGATTGCTGGGGCACCAGTGCCCTTTCCCCATTGTGCAGCTTTGTTCTCAGCCACTCTCCAGCACCTGGGGTGGCTGTGCTTCATGGCAAGCTGTGTTTCAAGGAGTGCCTGCCTGACAATGGGAGATAAAAGGAAAATAGTCTCTCGTTGAATTATTTCCCCTGAATAAAGGGGGCTCTGCAGAAAATGAAGCATTGATCCTATCAGCTGAGGGGCTGCAGTGCCCTCACTTAGATCTCTTACACACATCACACACACACCTGCAGCAATGCAGGGAAAAGAGGCATTTGAAGATCCAGCCTTTAAAAAAAAAAAAGAAATTGAGTCAGTTTAGTGCTTGCTGAAGTGGAGTAGGTTGCCTGGTTCCAGCTGTCATTTGCTGGGGATCGGGGCCCTGTGGAGTTTCCCAGATGGCAGGGACAGGCTGTTTAGTCCTTCTCTTCTGCTCTCTCCTTCCCAGCTCTAACTGCACTCCCTGCTCCTGCACACAGTGCTTGTTTTTATAGCACTAGATTTCATCTCACTCCATTAAAAAAAAAAAATTAAGGGTTTAGTCTAAACTAAGCACCTGCTACCTGTCAGCAAGCCTAGGCTGGAGGAGATGCTTGCTGGGGGTGTCCTCTGCTATCCTGAAATGACCCAGCAGGATCCATTTGAGATGTTAAGGAGGGTGTGAAGTGAGATCTTTTCACTGGTCCATTTGCATCATCAGGACATGAAGGCAGCATCTGCTTCAGGTTTGTCCTCTGCCTCCATCTTCTTGGATGAAGAAGTTTGAGCAGCATGAGCTGTTTGAGCTGTTCCCTACTTGTCCCTTGGAATTCAGATGGACAGCTGGAATTTCCTTCTGCCTGAAAGTCAGGTTCCTATCAGCCAGAGGACAATTAAACAAAGTCTTCCCTTGTAGGAAAGCAGAGGTTGTTTGGGAGCAATACATGGTGTGTTTGTCCTCATGCACATCAAGAAGATTCCAAAAGGCTCTCAGGGTATCAACATAGTGTAATTTTTCTCTGTGGAGAGGGTGAGTCCTGCTGCTTCTTGTTCCCTCCAAATGGTTGGTGAGAAGAGATCTGTGCAGCAAACTCAATGCTCTGTGGGATGGAGAAGCCACCAACCCACCTGGAATGGTCTTGAGGGAAGATCAGAACTGAGGAGATGATGCCTGATGTTGGAACTGAATGTTTTCTTACACATCTGTGTGCAAATATTCCTTTAGCTTGTCCTAATGAGGTGGTGTGAGATTGGAGACAATTTTTTTTCCATTGCTGACTTTTGAATACTTTCTTCATTGTGTAGAGCAGACCTGTGGTCTGTGTTGTCTTCTGTGAGAAGAGAATGCACAGTGCAGAGATGTTTCTGCAGCAGTTAGGCTCTGGGAGAGCAGGGAAGAGGTTTTTTTGGGAGAGTTCTTTGGGGTTTGTTTTATTTTTTAAATTTTTTTTCCCTGTGAAATAGTGGATTCTTTTTAATTTCCAGAGGAGAGCAGAGGGAGAAGTGAGGCAAACATTAAGAGCTGGCAGATCTTGGTCATTATCATTATGTAAAAGCAGCCCCAGGGTTTAGGTGTAGAGGGAAAGGTCCAGCTGCCAAAAAAGCAGAAGGTAGGCTTACAGCTTAGATGGTGAGCTCAAGGTCAGTGTCATTTCTAGCTGAGGTTTTTGGCTGTGGGAGCTGAGTGATTCTGTGCTGGCTCTTCCCTGCACCCCACATCCCTGTGAGACACCTGGTAGTGAGGATGGTGATGGATTCTTTCACCCCATTGCCTACCCAGGGCTGCCACTTTTTTTCTTTCCCCTAACCAGAGAGATTTAAAGAGTGAGCTGGCTCAGATCTCCCTCCTGACAAAGTCTTTGTTTCACATCTGCACTGATGGAGAGAGCTGGGGAGAAGGTGTGATGCTGGGTGGTGGGACTAGTTCCCTCTGTGTGTGTGTGTGTGTGGGACATGAGTGCTGTGTTTCCTCTGTGTGTGTGTCCCCCCCTTTTTTGTCTTCACCACTGCCTTTCAGCAGGGGGTGGGGAGGTGGAAATGACATTTCATTCCTCTCTGGTGACCCCCCTGAAAATTGAAATAATGATAATGCTCCTCTCCCCCCCTCACTGCATCAAAGTATCAGCACATCAAAAGCCAGGAGGCATGAAATGCAAATGATAAAGTGAAAGCAGATGGATTGTGCATGATCGCCTGATGCCCAATGAATTTTAAAAGGTGCTGGTTCACATGGGGAGACAGAGAGAGAAAGGGGGGGGTGAAATGAACACGTTATCCCTGCAATTTTTTTTTTTTTAGGTTCTTTTTTTTTTTTTTTTTTTTTTTCC
>VZTY01008550.1:746974-797459 GCA_013400935.1 Turnix velox | reverse complement strand
GCGCTGCCGCCTGGCTGCCGGAGCGTGGCGGGGGGTCGCGGCGGGAGCTATGACGGGCGTGGAGGCCGAGCCGGAGTTCGACTTCGATTTCCTCTTCGAGTTCAAGCACAGCGATGAGGGCGGCGGAGGTGGGTCGCGGGGCAGCTCCGGCGAGGCGGAGGGATGCTGCGGGTTGCCCTCTCCTGCCGGCCTGGTTCAGGAGGGGGAAGGTTATTTCCCTCCCCCTCTGCGACCGGGGGCTGGCGAGACGGGGGAGCCGACAGTGCCGCCCGAGATAATCTGTCCGGCGGTGCTTCCCGTCCTCGCCGCGGCGAGAAGGGGGGTGGCTGCGGTGGTCGGGATTGAAATCCAGTCCTGGCGGTCTCCTCATCGGTGCTCTTTGGGAGAGGGGTGTGTGTGGGGGGACTTGGCCCGTCGGCGCCCAGTTTTCTAAACTTGATGAATTCTTCAAGCTTTTCAAACCCCTGCCTCACCGATCCCCGCACCTCCGCTCCCCAGTTCCCCGCTCCGGCTGGGCTGCTCGGGGCTGGCGGGGGGGCTACTCTCGCACTGCCCCCTCCTAGCTATCCGGGAGGGGGAATTGGGGATCTGGGTCTTGCCCATTACCGAGACGCGCCGGCTCACAGACTGTTTCTGACCCCTATCCCCCGTGCGTGAGCTGGAGCTCCGGGTTTAGCTTGAAGGTCATCCATAAATAAAAATACCGGAGTTGAATGTATCCCGGCTTGCACTCTTCCCAGCTCTGGTATCTGGGACCGGCTGTCCGTTTTTTCATGAGTTATAACGAGGTGGAGAAGAGGTGAAAAAGTAACTGACACAGAAAAAGTTGTTTCCTGGTTTGAAGCTGACTGCTGTGGCGTCGGTGCTTGCTGGTCACCATGAAGAGCTCTCATGAAAGTAGGTGATTTAAGGCAGCTCTAGAGTAAGGCAGCTTCTGTGTCTGTGCTTCAGCTTCTGCCTTTACATAGAAGCAAGTTCCCCAAATCCTTGCCAGCAGCTCACAGCCTGCCGGGATGCAGGTGAAGGTTTGGTGCTCCCATTCCTAACATTCCCCAATCACTCAGCTCTCCAGCCCAGTGTCAGTGTCTAAATGGTTGTTAGAAGCAACTCAGTTTTAAGAAAAATGTGATTTTAAGAGTTTCACATCAAGCTTTTCAGGTGGGTGTCTGAATAATTAGAGACAATTGTCAAAGTTCTAGTGAAAAAAGCACCTCAGGCCATTAGGCTGTTCTGAAAACATGGGTTTAAACACAGACCCAGACATGGCTTCATCTTCAGAAGTGTAAAATAGCCCTCACCTTGTCTGAAGCCACTCTGCAGGTGTTCAGCATTAAAGAGCATAAATAAAATCTGATGGTGCCCAGTGCCTTATGGGACTGGATCATTAATGACAGAAAGGGATAAAACCTTCGGCACGTGATATCAACTAGAAAAAAAAGCCAACCTGAATTTTTAAAGTTGTCACAAAGTGAAACGTAATATGTACGTAAGATGTGCTTGTGAATCAAGGGGTCCAATTTCCTGTCCTAGTTACACCTGATATAAGGATGGATTTGTTGGAACAGAAGCTTTGGAGACCTGCCTTGGTCTACCTGGTACTGAGGTTTAGCTCAAGGTATTAAAATGCAGGATTGAAAGTGCATTGGTAGGAGGTGTGCTGGTCCTGGGGACCTCTGTAGATTACAGTCATGACAGCAACTCCGTGTTGCAGAGCTGCTTTCCTTTTGTCCCTGTCAGCGTTACCAAAATACCCTGCACAGCCGTGTTACGCGATGCAGCTCCATGCCTTTGTAGCCACCCCTGTCTCCTGTCCTTCAAGACCGGCATTTTATGTTTGCATGTCTCATTCACCCTGGTGAGAAAAATGTCAGCCCTGTGAGTGCTGACTATGTGTATGTGTCCGATGAATTTTGTAAATACAGAAATTATGGAGAAGAATGTGCTTTTTCAGTGATTATGAGTTCGCAAACCAAGGAATCAGTCCCTTTCCTAGTTCTGGCTTTTGGGCTCTTATATTTGCCGAACGTATTTCTACATGCTGTTTGAAAATTTAGAATACCTAACTGTATTTGGAAGGCTTTGGATCTTGCTTCCTTCTGTTTTGAGTACTATTGTGTGAGAAGTTGCAGGACATGTTATTTTTCTTGGCCCTTTAAAAGCAGACGATAAAAATACGCACAGCAGTTCTAAAAGAGGCTATTCCTTGTCCTGTGTACTTGGGTCCATCTTTTTAAATTATTTTTATTTAAAAACTGAATTGCAAAGATGAGTCTGACCCTTTATATTGCCTGGTTTGCAGATTTCTAGCAGACATCAGTTTTTAAATTTCACTCTGGATTTTAAGAGAACTGCCAAGTTCATGGTACCTGTCATGCAGGTAATGATTGTCCCTGATATTTTTTGCCTATGTTTTTAATGGAAGATCTCAAGGCACCGATTCTGCACTGATGCTGCTGTTGCACCCCATCTGCAGAGTCTACCCCGTGGACTTGGATCTGGGACAGCCTGTGGTGCTCTGCCCAGGATGTCTGTCTTCGTGGTGGGGACCAGCTGCAGTGCACCATGTCACCCAGGTGAAGTCCCGGTACGCTGGGCTGGGAAGCTGTGGATTGGCCCATGTGTGGAAGAAGAGCTGAGCCAGTGTCCCAGCAGTGACAGGGACATCACCTTCCTCTGCAACTAGAGGAAGCAGTGGTGGGATTGAAGCTGCCTTAATGACATTGCTTAGACCTCTTTCTCTGAACAGATTTCTGAAATGGAGAAGTTCTTACCACACTTGTACCACTTTGGGTATCTTTTTTTTCTATGAGAGGGAAGTGGTGGTGATTTCAGTGGCACTGAGTAGCACGGCCATGGAGCAGGGCAGCAACAAAAGGAATGGAAACAACAGTGAAGCCCTAGGGAGATCTGAACCTGACTGTGGCCAGTGCAGTCATCTTTGTCAGAGCAGCACCTCTTTCTCTGTAGCTCCTTTCTCCTTTGTTGGTTGAACAGTGTGAAACTGCAGTGTATTTTGAATAATCCGGTTGTATTTGTGGTGTGCTCTGGTGTAATTTAGTGACCCTTCCTCAGTAAATGGCCGAGTCTCTGTATGCGAGTTCAAAAGGTGTTGCTGCTCACTGTGCCTGTCACGATACCTGACATGAGACGTGTCAGCGGGAGCACCGCAGTCGCCGCGAAGCCGCCTCAGCGCATTAATTTTTCCTAAGTGCCGTTTGCCTGGAAGTCGCTGCCGGTAAGAAAGGCGAGCGCGGGATCGCTGGAGGATGACACCAGAGAGGGCCGAGCTGATAAGGGAAAGAAAGAGAATAGCTGCTGCCGTCGCTCTGCCCTTCCCACCGCGGAGGCTCATTTGCCTCTGCAGGTCCCGTTGGGAACAGCAGCTGCAGCAATTAGCAGGGCAGCAGGGAGGACCGGCAGGGGAGCTTGGGGAGATTGCCTCCTGGGAGGAAGAGGGTGAGATCTGGATTGGCTGCAGCCAAGGAAGATGCAGTTTCAAATGCAGGAGATGCAGGGAAGTGCTGATGCCCTAACAGATCTCAGGGAAAGCTGATGTGCTTCAAATTCAGCTCGGGGCTGGAGGTGGGGTAAGAGTCGTTTCCAGCCTGCTGAGAGGAACCTGCAGAGCAGCGGCACCCAAGCCGATAGAAAGGTGTCAGTGTCTTTTTTCAAGTACAGCAAGTGATACTGGCATTAGAGGCTCTAGCAGTACTGGTCACACAGAGCATCCCAGCTTCAGAAGGCACCAGGGCAACATTTCCTGATACTGTTGCCATCAGTTGAGGGCTCTGCCTGTCGCTGTAAGCAGCCCGGTGTGGCCCAGAGAGACCCACAGGTGGCCCTGGGACAGGGAAGCAGAGCTGAACGGGTCCTTTCAGCAGGCCAGCAGTGGGGTGAGGCAGGGATAATTGGTCTCCTGCGGGCTGTCTTTGGGGTGATGGTTATTTGTAGCACAGCAGTGATGGAGGCATGCAGAGGGCAGGTTGTTCCTTTGCACTGAGTGAGGGAGCCCATTGGTGCAAGTCTCTGATGCCATCTGCCACCTTCCAGGTTTTTCACCCTGGCTGTTTAGCTCTGCTATTACTTTAGCGTGCCCGGAGTTGTGAAGTGTCTGGATTGCTGGCCGAGAGCATGCTGCTGGCAGAGCTTCACCATCATGTGTGCAATAACCAGCAGTTTTAGTGGAATTTCAGCTGTCGTGGAGTGGTGAGACATCCATGTTTATCCTTCACCTGGCCTCTGCCAATTGGGCTGGAGGATAAGTGGTCCCAGAAACCAGAGCAGGTCAATAGATCTGTCTTGTTCCAAAATCCTAGTTAAATGGAACCAGTTGGAAACTTGCTGTAATGGAAATTTCAGTTGTGTATAATTTTTGTAACAAAATGCAGTTGATCTTGTTCTTTGCTTTAATTCGCCTCCGCTTTTGTTTTTTGTCCTGTGTTGGTTTTTTTTTTTTTCTTATTCCAAATTTTTAAGGAAGGACTCAGGCTCACTTATGTAAAAGCACATTGTGTAAGTGCAATCTCTGGATGTCAAAGCATTGTTTGAAGGGCCAGTATTTTGCTCTGAAGTTTTGCATAAGAAGGGTGTCCTCAAAACAAACTCAGCCTGTATGCCCCTCCTCCCAAGATAATGTGTCTTGTGCTGCTCAGTTAGCAGCGTTTTCAAGGATGCTAATTTGCAGCTTATTCTTTAGCACCATACACCTGTGGGGTTGGTGGCCAAGGCAAGCTGTGCTTTTTTGGTGTTGTGCCATGTCCTCCCACTCCAGCTCAGCATGTTGCTAAGTGAGAGTATATTTGTGCAGCATTTCATACCATTCTTGTTTGTTTGTTTGTTTGTTTTCCAGAACACTATAACTATACATCTCCAAACGTGAATGCTGGCTTGCCTCTAAATGTGGCACATTCCTCATTGTCAACTCCATGTCATGGCCTTCAGACATCAAATCCTGTCATTTCAGTTGTCCCGTCAACAAACCATCCTTCTGGATATGGAGGGCATATCGACAGCGGGGGCTCTGAGTATTACCTGCCTCCAAACATCAGACCTAATGGAGCTCCAGCACTGGAAAGCCCGAGAATTGAGATTACTTCTTACATGGGCCTTCATCACAACAACAACCAGTTTTTCCATGATGAGGTGGAGGAGGCCATCCCAAACACCAAGAGGTCACCTTCCACAGCCACTTTGAACTTACCAAACATGGAGGCGTACAGAGACCCATCCTGCCTGAGTCCAGCAAGTAGTTTGTCTTCCAGAAGCTGCAACTCTGAAGCATCTTCCTATGAGTCCAACTACTCGTATCCATACACTTCACCCCAGACCTCTCCGTGGCAGTCGCCGTGCGTCTCTCCAAAGACCACTGACACGGAGGAAGGCTACCAACGCAGCATGGTGGCCTGCACTTTGCTGAACTCTCCAAGGCACTCTCCATCTACATCTCCCAGGACAAGCATCACAGAGGAGAACTGGCTGGGGGCCCGGAACTCCAGGCCTCCATCTCCCTGCAACAAGAGAAAGTACAGCCTCAATGGCCGGCAGACCTCCTACTCTCCACACCACTCCCCCACACCTTCTCCACAAAACTCACCACGGGTGAGTGTTACAGATGAAACATGGCTGGGCAACACCAATCAGTACACCAGCTCTGCCATTGTTGCCGCCATCAATGCCCTCACCACCGACAGCACCATAGATATGAACGACGGGATTCCCATCAAGTCGAGGAAGACTGCCATTGACCACACACCATCCATGACTCTCAAAACTGAACCGGCTGGTGAGGATCATGGGACCATATCACCAACTGCTGATTTGTCACCAGATGACTTCTCCAGCTTTCAGCACATCAGGAAAGGAAACTTCTGCGAGCAGTATCTGTCTGTGCCACAGCATCCCTATCAGTGGGCCAAACCAAAGTCTCTGTCTCCAACATCCTATGTGAGGTATGGGACCCTTAGAGGTCTGTAATGTTAATAATTTCATTACATTGTGTTGTTTTGTCTTTTCCCTTTCTGTCTCTGCTTCCCACCAAACATGTCCATCTGCTCATTTCACTTTGCTGTTTCATGTGACATAGACTCTGTTGTTGGCCTTGTATGGCCTTGAAGGGCTAAAAGAAGTCTGGGAATAAGAGTATTCAGAAGCTTGTCAGGCAGCAGGACAATTTGGTACCATCAAACCTGCATCTTTCCTTAAACTGTTCATGTCTTCGTAGGTTTTTGTTGCAGGACTAAGAGATGTTCCCATTATTGTGGCTGTTACATGCCTTTTACATTTACACTTTATAGACACTGTATAGAAAGAGAGTAAGAACACAGTTGTTCTGTTCATTATTTCAGATTTTACTTTGCTTCACCTGAAAGCTTCTTACCAATATTCCTGTCTGCAGTGGATTTTCTTTTTCCCCCTTCCTCACCATTTTTATGTTTGAAGAAGAAAACCATATTTGTGAGTTGATAATGTACTAGTTGCATTTATTTATCACGTGAGCACTCCACAACACAGCCAGAATTTGCATTACATCCATTGCTTTCTCTATCAGTCTCAGTGTGGTCTTTATTTCAAAGGCTGTCTGTGTGGCATGTGGTGCAGGGAAAGAGTTTGGTTTTCCAAAAGATTGCAGGCTGATCCCAGTCCATGACTGTGATGATTACCCTCTTTGTCTTCCTCCCCGTGCACTTCTAACTTCTTGCTTTTGACAGCAAAGGTGTCTTTTTCAAAATGGAAGAAGTGGACAGATAACAGATAGTGTTGTATTAGTGGCGCATTCCCTGGCTGTCAGCTTTGCCAGTCTCACTTTTTCTCCATCCACCACCTCTCTGACATGTGGTATCTCCCAGAACTGAGATTGTGTGGCCAATAGCCCTTTGTGTTGCAGTGTGCAGTACTGCAAATCCCCTTCCTCATCATTCTCCTCCTCCTCTCTGTGTTGACCAGGCTCTGTGAAGGACTTGGATCAGCCTTGGAAAATGCAGCAACTTCTTTGGGTCTGGCCAAAGCTATCTTGAGGCAGACGCTGCCTTTTGAAGCTGGGACAGAGACTTTTAGCACCAGGCGAATCCTTCAGAGAGCCACAAAGTTGATCAGAGGGCAGGCTGAAGGAGTTGGGGTTGTTCAACCTGGAGAAGAAAAGGCTCGGGGGGACCTCATAGTAGCTTATCAATACCGGAAGGGGTCCTACTTTCTTTTCTAGAAGGGGTAGGACTTTTTAATAGGATATGTGATGGCAGGACTAGGAGTAATGGATACAAATTGGAAGAGGGGAGATTCAGGCTAAAGATAAAGAAGGAAATTCCTTATGGTGAGGGTAGTGAAACACGGGAAGAGGTTGCCCAGAGAGGTTGTGGATGCCCCCTCTCTGGAGGTGTTTAAGGCCAGGCTGGACAAGGCACTGAGCAACCTGGTCCAATGGGAGGTGTCCCTGCCTATGGCAAGAGAGTTGGAATCAGATTATCGTTAAGGTCCCTTCCAACCCAAACCATTCTAGGATTCTTTGATTCAGAGCCTTTCATGTCTCCCACACAAGTGCCAAGTAGCCCATATTTATTGGAGAGGCTGGATGTGTCAGGGAGCTGGTTTTTGCAGAAGACTCAAGGGCAATAGTGCAACAGTTTGACCAAACAAGCTTTTATCTTTCCATTGCAGTGAGCAGCCCATGGGCACTTTGCTGTGGTCCATGGAGAGGCAGCCAGTGTGCCTCTGCACTAAGACAAACAAGAGAGGTGAAGTGTTCAAAAGGGAGCCCCCGCTACATTGTGTATTTAACATTTTTTTCCACTGTTTTGGTCTCGTATAAAATATGTTTCCTGGTTTGCAATATGTTTCCATGTGATCTCATTAACTCGTGCTCTGGGGCAGTTGGAAGTTACCGTCAAAATGTGATTTTAAGTTATTTTACCAATCAGATACACTGACTCTGCTTCCTTCCACCAAAAACACCTCTCGTTTTATGTATATGAAAGAGCCGGGCAACTGAGCACGGACGTCAACAGGATCACAGCCTACGCAACAGAAACTATGTTATTTTAAATCTTTCCAAAAAAATTGGTTAAGAATTTGTCACAACAGAGCTGGATTTTTTTTTCCTGTTATTTTACACATCTGTTCTATTTCAAACGCGAGGGCTGCAGGGGTGGGTTCCAACAAACAACTCGGGCTCCAAAATCTGCCCGATTGTAATGATTTGGAGATAACCAGATTTGATTGCCTCCTCTGTCTTTTCCTGAATACAGTTTTCATCAAAAGCTAGCGTGCCTTGGAAAATCACTGATGCTTTTCCCTGCCTCCGTTGCACCCCAATCTCTCTGGGGACAGGAGGGAGCGGGATCAGGGTGCTCTGTCCTTTGTTGGGGCTTTATAGCTGGCATCTGTCTAATAGAGTAACTGCCTTTTTGTGCTCTTTGAAAAACTGATGGTATTTTCCAGTTCTTCTAATTAAAGCTCAATCCACTTTAGGCTTTTCAAGTTCTGGAGCAAGGGAATAATAAGAGTATATAGTAAGAGTATAACCATGCCAACCTTAATGGAGACACAGTCTCTCCCTTGCACTTCTTATGGTGGCTTATGACTGTGGAAGTAGATTTGGGCTCACAGGTCCCCCTCATGCATTGCAAATGAGAGATTCTTTTCCTGCCTAGGACTTGGCACACAAGTGCTGAGGGTCACAGGATGGAGTGGCAGGGCAGAGCCTGACCCTGCCTGCAACTGAGGCTGAAGCTGCGCGAGGTAACCCAGATTTGCTGGGGATTTGCCTGCCTGCCCTGCTTCATTTGTAGTCTGGGGCCTTATGCCAAAACCTTGGAGGTAGAAAATATTTAGAGACCAGGCTGAGATTTTCAGCAGGAGCTTTGGAACTAATCCTGAGGTGGCAATGAGAATTGTACTCATTCTCAGACCAAAATGGATTGCCTAAATATACCAGTCTGCATCAGAAACTGCACAGGGGAAATCTTTATGTGGAGAGTTAGGAAGTGGTCTTTGTGAAATTCTGCTTTAGATTTTAGCTTCTAGTTTTGGGGAGGGGTTTGTTTACTTAGAATCATAGAATAGTTCAGGTTGGAAGGGTCATTAAAGTTCCAACGCTGCTGCCATAGGCAGAGACACCTCCCACTAGATCAGGCTGCTCCTCCAGAGAGAGGGCGTCCACAGCCTCTCTGGCCAACCTCTTCCAGTGCTTCACCGCCCTCACTGTGAAGCATTTCTTTCTTATATCCAGCCTGAATCTACTCCCTTCCAATTTACATCCTTTATTCCTAGTCCTCCCATCACATGTCTTATTAAAAAGTCCTACCCCAGCCTTTCTGTAGGCCCCCTTCAGGTATTGATAATTTACCATGAGGTCCTCCCTGAGCCTTCTCTTCTCCAGGCTGAACAACCCCATCACCTTCAGCCTGTCTTCACAGGGCAGTTGCTCCAGCCCTTTGATCACCTTCGTGGCCCTCCTCTGGACCCGCTCCAACAGCTCAATGTCCTTCTTGTGTTGAGGACTTCAGAACTGGACGCAGTACTCCGGGTGGTGTCTCACCTGAGCTGAGTAGAGGGGCAAAATCCCCTCTCTTGACCTACTGGTTACACTCCTCCTGATGCAACCCAGGATTTGGTTGGCCTTCTTGGCTGCAAGTGCACATTGGAGGCTCATGTTGAGTTTGTCATCAACTGACACCCCCAAGTCTTTCTCTTCAGAGCTGCACTCATGCTGTCTCACTCAAATGCAAGAAATTTGTCTGTGATCCCTCTTTGATAGTTAATGGAGCAAATAGTTTGGAAAGAGGGAACTTTCTAGGCACTTATGCACAAGCAGGTGATGCTCCATGTTTCTCAAGCCATTGCTGTTTCAGGTGTTCCTTTCTGTGAGATTTCTCCACCATACCTCAGTGCTGTGTCATGAAGAATCTCTCATGGGCAAAAATGTCACAGCCAGAGTGGAAGTGCAGCTGTGGATTTCTGCCCTTGGGTATGGAGGCAGTGTTAGTGACTATTTCTGAAACTAAACCCTCATTTTTATGTTTTGGCTGCTTATTGACATGTCCAGATTCATCCTATAATGCAACAAAAACACTGGATTTCTGCATATGTTAAATTTTTTTGTAACTTCATATTTAGCCTCTGTTTTTGCTTAAACATGCATTTACTAGAGACAGTTTCTTACTCATTGAAAAGTCAAGCGCTGTTATTTCAAGTGCCAGCCATTCCATTCAAGAAGGGAGTTGTGACACTTGAATTTGCATGAAATGTAGTGCTTTTGGGAAGAGACATGATTGAGTTTGTTGGTTAGGTGTATGCTATGCATGAGGTCTACCACACCAAAAGGCACTTCCAGGAATAGATGCCCAGTTCCAGGTGGTTTATAAAAGCTCCCTACTGTATTTTCTCATTTATTTTTTTTAGCTGCTGAAAGCCACATTTACTTCAGCTGCAGTTTCTTTTGCAGCCTCAAAAATATACCTGTATGTTCTTGACCTCACAGAAGATGGGGTCATGTAGAGGCTGTAGCTTGCTCCCAGAGAATGTATGGCTAGATACCTGTCTGCCAGTTGCAAAGGCACATTTGTCATTTATCTGCATCATTGGCCTTGTTTATTTTTTTGTGGATTTTTTGGATTCCGCTCTTGTGACTGTGAAAATCATTCATTGAGGCCCCAATCCGTATGATTTCCTTGAAAATCATGATTTTAAAGCATTGCATTTTTTTTTCCTCTTTTATTTTGCTATGTAGATCTTTCAGATGCTCTTGATAAGTTTGTGGTTTTGATTTGTTTGTTGTTTCATTGGTTTTTTTTTTAGTAGATGTTTTTTTCCAGATCATGAGATAGAGGACAGCCTTACTTGGGAGAAGTTGAGTTTCTCAAAGAATTGAGGTTTTTTTAAAGGTGAAAAAGAACATTACCTATGTCAATATGAGACAGTCACCAGTGCAGCAGCAACAAGATTTGCTGACCTGTGTGATGATGGCAAGCTCGTGTGTTTATGACGAGAGAGAGGAAGTTCCTTAGACAAAGCAAAGGCAGGGCTGTCTGGGCAAGACCCAGAAACAGGGACTTGGGGCTGTGTGTCAGTGACCATCTCCTGGGACTCATTAGTGTTAATTGAGGGGCAGACAGAGAAGAGCAAGCAGTGCCTCTAACCTCTAACCTGTATTCATACTGGTTGGGGTATTCAGATGCTTCAGCAAGTCTGATTTGCCATCACTTAACAGCGGCTTTTGATTACGTGAGGGTGCTGTACCATAAGGCTGAAGATGCTTGGAAAGCCTGTCTCAGTAAACTGATTTTTTGTTTATTTGTTTCTTTGACTTAATCTTCCCCATGCTTTCCTCTGACTGTTTTTCAGGCCATTCAAACATCCCTTTGATCATCTTATTAATGGACTTCCTTCACCAGCTCGTTTTGGCACTGCTTGGTTCTAAATTCAGAACCAGTAGAGATGTGGTGCCAGCCACTTCTTATCTCTGTTCCCATGGCAGTAGTTTCTTGCTCTTCCTCTAAGCCTACAAATGCAGAACTTCCCATGCAAATTGATCACTGAATGTGAAATTTTCAGGACAGTAGTGTTAAGTATTATCTGGGAGTATGATGACGACTTGCATTTTCAGACTTCAGCATGAGGAATTCCAGTCTGCTGCATGCACTCCACAGAGGAGCTAGTTGCTTGGCTTGCCAGCAAAATACAGCCAAGTCTGGGGTGGGATGCAGGATCTATTTTAACAGCTCACAGCCAGATTGCTCAACTGTCAAACAGGAATTTCTTTTAAAAAAAACAAACAACAGGGAGAGAAAAATATACCCATATTAACTCATAGGTGAAAAGCAGGTATATTTTTCTGACCACACTCAAACTGGGGGATGTGCACTTCCAAGAAACACTCAAGGATCTTTAACAGACATCTGCTCCCATGTGTGACACAGGCAGTAAATAATAAATCATAACCACATTTGCATTTGGTGCACAGTTGGAACAGGGACAAGCTAGCAGCCTGGTAAAAGTTTCAGGAGCCCTGTGGTTTCTGTAGTTTATGTTCTTGCTTCTGAAGGAACACTCCCTGTCAGAGAAAAGCTCAGCTATATGGCTTTTGAGTCACTGGCTGTCCTTTGGGTGCTGGAGCACACTCAGCATCCTGCTCATCCTGCTCTGTTAGGCAGCTCTCTGGGGTAGGTGACTCCATGCTGGGTTACTGGGCCAACAAGAGTGGCTGCTGGTCCCTGTGCAAGGCCAGCAGTTGCTCTGACACCTCCTGTGCAGCAGCTTTGTCATGGACAAACTGTTTGCAGTCTCCTTTTCAAGTGGCTTAGGGCATCTTGCAGGTTAGGGGGCCTAACAGTAATTTAGTTCCCAAATGCATAGTGGTCAAATGAAAATGGGGCTTCAACACCTTTGTGAAGTTCAGTATAAGTTTTTGGCTTTGTTTTCTCCCTGTCTATATTCCAGTGTGCTGCTTAGTATCTTTTTTTTTTTTTTTTTTGGTAGCTTGATAAATCTTTCTGCTAAAGGCAGAAGTCAGCCAGACTGGATAATCTGTTTTTGATTTAATCATATTGTGTATCTGGTGTATGCAGAATAAATCACTATTCATCTGTTTTGTAATCTGATTTATGTAGGATGGAGTTACATTGAGTGAGTTTTCTGCAGCCTAACACCAGATTTTGTGAACTCGCCTTGAAACAGCCAACCCTCATTACAGCATTTGGGAGGACTACAGTTAGATATATTATGGCAAAGAAAAGAATGGGACAAGCTTTCAGCTGGTGGAAAATTCGATCTGAGGGAAATACACTGTTGTACATTTGATAGGAAGACTGCATGAAGACCTTTTATTTCTCTTCTTGACCCCTGTGGAGAGGCTCTTCTGCCCTCTACGTGATGCTGACTAGATGAGGTAGTATAGTTTGGGCCTTTTAAAAATGATAACATTTGTTTGCAGCAACCAGATTTGATTTTACCACCACACCATTTGCTTGGTGACTTTTTCCTTTAACCATGTTTAGCTGCAGGAAATTAAGTGCATTATGAAGATAACCCAACATAGGAAATAGCTCTGACAGCCCCAGCCCATGACACTGTTAAATGCATCACTCTGCTTCCTTTATCAGGAAAACTACCATTAATTGTCAATTTATAATTGGGCAGGTGGTATTTTGGAATTTTGATGATAGATTGCAGGCTAACAGCAAACTGTATTTTTATTTTCAGGTTTTATTTGAGATCATTAATTTTACAAATTAATTATACTGACATTTTCAGGTGCTGATTTGAAAAGGAATTTTGTGGATTCTTTGTTTTTTAAATTAGATCTTATAGAGCTATTGTTTATTTCCATGTATCTTAAAAAAATAATCTCCACTTGAGGGCTGCAGAATTGTCCTTTTTCACTTAGTGTTTGAAGTTTTTAATCTGATAGATGTTTCGTCCTTAGAAAAAAAAAGATCATCAAGTAATAATTTACTTAAAACCAGAAACATCTGTTTAAAAATGTGTGCTGATCATCACCAGGAGAGACACAGCTGTTTTGCTCTGCTCCTTGTCATTTACTATTAGTCAAATATAGTTCATCCAGAGTTTTTTTTTCTTGAGACTTTTTCAGCCTAAAGTATGTGCAGCTAACGTGCTAGGCAAAAAATAGTGGCTATATACAATAGACAATTGCCTGTAATATTTTGCTGACTATGTGCTCTTTGTATGGTGAGTGTCTAGTAGTAGAAGAGCTCTTCTTTGCTCCCCAAATGAACCTTGGCCACTTTTGGGGAAAGCCTTGCACAGGAGCTCAGAAGATGCAACGTTGTGCCTCTAGCCAAGGCTGAAGATCCTGTGCTTTTGGGGGTGGTAGCCAAATCTTGGATTTATCTCTGGCTGGATCTTGCCTCTGCTGAGAGTGCCCTGCTGGCTCCTGCTGGATCCAGATGTTCATGGAAGCTGGGAGCCCTGACAGAGGGAGTGTTTTGTATGAGCTCCCATTTGGTTTGAGCGGGGAGCTGTATGGTTACCTTCTTCCTTGCCCCTCTGTTATTACTAGGGATGCTCCATCCTGAGGGATGGAGAGTTGGGTTGCTGAAAGTTTGGTGGCTGTGGCTCATGGGCAAGCTGAACTGGGCGAGTGGGAGGTGCTTGAGGGAGTGAGGGTGGCCTTGGTCCTCACCCAGGGCTGGGACTCTGTGGACTCAGCTGACCCATGTCATGCAGAAAGTGAGTGTCTGTAGGCATTCAAATCATGTGGCTCAAACTGGCAAATTCATGAGCAGTGAAGACAGATAATGTTGAGAAACTTAGAACCGCCTGAAGTCCTATTGGTGTACCATGTGCACCAACAGATAGGACTTAAATGTGCCCAGTGATAAGGGGCTGGTTAAGCACTCAAATAATCAAAAAAATGTAAAACAACCCCCCCTGTGGATTAACACAGTGGTTATAGTCTCTGGCCCACAGTGGGAGACAACAGGGACACCTTTGAGGATACGAAAGCTGTAATACGTGTGGAGCTGAAAGCTCCCTGGGATAGTGTGTGGGTCCCAGAGAGAGTTAACTGGAGTGTTCAGTCTTCAGGTGAATATGTGCTTGTAGTCCACATATTGTAGTACACATGGAAGGACTAGAAATAATGGATGTAAATTGGAAGAGGGTAGATTCAGGCTAGATATAAGAAAGAAGTTCTTTACAGTGAGGGTAGTGAAACACTGGAACAGGTTGTCCAGAGAGGTTGTGGATGCCTCTCTGGAGGTGTTTAAGGTCAGGCACTGAACAACCTGATGGGGAGGTGTCCCTGCCTGTGGCAGGGGGTTTGGAACTAGATGATCTCTGAGGTCCCTTCCAACTCAAATTATTCTGATTCTATATTCCAGTGTTGAAGCTCTTTTGTATTCTTTCCCTCCCAGCCAACCCACATCAGTTGTGTTTCATGCTGCACAGGCTGTCCTTGCAGCAGGGCTGTAGCAGTGAGGCAGGGAACTGGTAAATCCCCAGTGGCCAGCCTCTGGGCATACTGGGTGAGAGCTCTTCAGCTTCCTTTTCTGCACCCTTTGGTGACTTTGCCCATGGCAGGAACCCTCTCAATGATGACAACAAAAGATCAAGGAGTGTGGTTTTCCACTAGCTCATGGTCTTCTTCATACTGATGGGAGAGATAATTTGGTGCCAGAAGATGGGGTAGTGTGTTGCAATTGCGCCACTTAGCCTCTTTTAGAGGCTTTTGAAGGATACTTGATGAGAATTCACCAAAGGAAAGAATATATGCTGATATAAAATCAGTGTTTTCTTCATGGGGCCTTTTGGTTTGATTTTAAGATCAATAGGTTTTTCTCAGGCCTGACACTGTTTCTACAGTGCTTGTTTGTTTCTGGTTTGTTTTTCTTTTCAACACAATGAGTCAACTTGGCATTTCTTAGAGCCGACCTCTCTGGACTGCTTTCAACTGTGGTTTTACACTGGAAGTGGGTTTCTAAGAATGACACTTTCCCCATCATGCCATGTTGTAGGGCCTGCTTGCTTGTGTGATGGTAACAAGTCCTTAATATTTTAGCTAATTGCAGAGTCAATACAGGGCCGGAAGAGTGAGCTGGATTTTCTTCTGGCTCATGCATCACAGTTAGTAGGACTTGAAAGCAAGTTCTGACTTTAGAGTTTGCTCCCTTGCACTGCACAAACGAGAAAGAGAGTAGCTTCATGTTGAGACTCTCTGGTATGTTTTGCATTGGGAAGGAAGCTGGAAAGTTGCTACTTTTTTCATCTTTCCATCCCCTGTTAACTGAGACGATTTGTTGAAATCCATTGAATTCATTAAATGCAGAACTCCTCTAGAGCTGCTTTGGCCTTCATTTTCACAGCATAAATCTCCCTTTTAAATTCTACCATGTCTTTCTGACTGCCTTTCTCCTTAATCAACATATTAAGATATTTGTAAGCTGTGTCTTAACATTTTTCCATTTTGTTTACAAATCAGATAGCATGTGGGCAGTCAGGCATGCTCAACACTTAAATCTTCATTAAATAACCATTACCTTCTAAATTACTTACTTTGTGGCATTATCCATAGTGGTGAAATTCTAAAGGTAAGATGATGAAGGATGAACTGCGAAGTGCAGTCTCTAAAGTAATGGTGCTGGATGCTTGTAGTTTGTGATAGTGTACTTGATGTTAATTTTTAATACGTTTTTCCTTTCCATTATAGCCCATCCCTGCCTGCCCTTGACTGGCAGCTGCCATCTCACTCAGGACCTTATGAACTGCGTATTGAAGTTCAGCCGAAATCCCACCACCGAGCTCATTACGAAACGGAAGGCAGTCGAGGGGCTGTGAAGGCATCTGCAGGGGGTCACCCTATTGTGCAGGTACCAAAATGTGTAACGAGCAGTACAGGTTGTTTAACTCTGTGTACCGTGGCAAGCACTCTTCCTTCTCCAAAACCTAAATGCAGAGGAAGAGAGTTTTCCTGTCCTCAAAGATTACTGCACTGTGAGTGCTCCTTAGATCGTATTTTAAACTGGATGGACCAATCCTTTATTAAAAACAAGGCAAGAACATCCATTTGCTCTCAGCAGTGTGAGCACAGCACAGGCAGATAGCTCTGTGTAGGCCTTAGCAAGTGTTCAGCTGCCAAGCAGTGATCGTGGTCCTATTGGTGCAGTCAGATTCCAGACATGCAGTTTATACTGGAATCAGCTGGGACGTGCCTCAGTACACTTAGTCCTTAACTTGTGGTTGGATTAATCAGAGCTGTAAACACATGTTGGAGTAGCAGTAATGTAGCAGTAATGTGGAAGTATGTCACTGGTTTGGATGCTGCAGTGAAGGCTGAGCAAAGTGTGGCTTTCTGAGTTTCTTCTGTTCAGTTCCTTAAACCTTTCCAGCCGTTCTGGAAAGCAGCTGAGGTCAGAATCTAGTTTCATGACTTATACCAAGCTCTTCAGTTACTGTATATAAAGCATTTAATTTAATAATGTTGTAAACTGACCCTTAATTCATGTTCAAGTGACTAGTTTCATTCATGTTTAAAGTGCTTTTCTCAGGAGTGGGAAGAATAAGATTTAGTTGTTTAAAATGAAAAAAAGAAACAGTAAAGGGAGAGAGCCAACTCTGCCCATCCCTGCTCAGCTGCTTCTTTCACAACTAGAAGTTAGAGTGCCTATTGTTGGCACTGTGAACCTCTGTGTAGCAGAGCTCAGGTTTTCTCTGGGGCCTGCTGCAGTGGGACCTGTGGGTGTCAGGGCAGGGTCCATGGAAGGGAGTGCAGGAGGCAAGGAGGCAGGCACTGCCACCATGCTGCCACTCTTTGTGTTTCTGCCACTAGTATTCCTGTTGGAATATCAGCTTGTTGGAAGACTGGATGGCTGAAGATGATGTGCAGAGAACACTTGTGCATGTTTGTTTGTTTGTTGTAAACCCCTGTGAGCAAACAGGTTGTTGGAAAGGATGGTGTCAGTTTGAGGTGACACTTGTCAGGGGATGCCACTGCAGAACCTGTGTGCTGCTGCAGCAGCTGGGAAGGGAAAGTGAGGGGAGCTGTCAGCAGTAGGCACAGTTTGCTCTTCACCTCTGCCAAAACTCATCAGTGACATGGGATTATGGAAGTGATCTGCTGAAAGACAGAAGGTTTTAGCAGAACACTTGTGAAGGATATTAAAGAGGGGTTTGTGGCAGACACTCTTGATGACAATTAATACCTACTCTGTTTGTGGCTTGATGAAAGGAAATGTAAATGGGGAGGCATCAATTTGCAGTGGTCAGCCTGGTGTTTAAAGTTTCCTATGTGCTTTTTGGAAAGACTGAGTGTGATGCCAGCATTTAATTGGACCAAATGTGCCCAGACATTTCCCCTCTTATCCCCTGTCCCAGTCTGTAGTGAGTGAGCATGCTGCTTCCAAACACAAACAAGTGTCAGAACAGAGGGGAGGAGAAAAAACTGTGGAAGGACATGAAGGGAGAGGTGAGGAAGCAGGCAGTCCTAGTCCTGTCAATTTACCAGTTTAAGGAAGATTAATGTATTTTTCAGTCCTTTTATTACAGCCTGAACAAACTTTTCTCCAAAAAGAACAGAAATATAAAGAGAAACAGAAAAAGCTTCTCCATGCTGACGCTGCCATCCTGGACAGGGTTATCTGTTTGAGGAAATGTACTGATAAAAACTTATTATAAGAGAAAGTAGTTATAAATAAATAAGTACTTAAAAAATACTTATGAAAAAATGGAAAGAGGAGGAAGAAATTAGGTAGTAGCTTCTGACAAACTGGCAATTGACAAAAGTTGTAAAATGCCTCTCTGACTAAACTTTTACAGACATTACAGATGTTCTGGTCAAGTTTTATTCAGCCCACCACATTATACAGAAAGTTGCACAAGCTTTAAAGTTTATAACCAGGTGTAAGCTCAAATGCTATCTGAATGTGTTAAGGTGTGAGACTTTTGATCAAACTTTCCCCTCTAATTTTCCCCCATGTATTTAATTTTGTTGACTCAGTGGAACTCACCATGAAATGTCTCTGACTTCTTGTATTAACTACCTTTTTGGGTTGTTTTGGTTTTTTTTTTGATCCACATGGACACTTAGGTCTTTCTTGTGTTGCTGATTTGAGGGAGCTTGCTTAAATTCTGCTTTTACCCTTTGCCTTCTACAAGAAGAGAATGCAGAGGAGGTCTCTTCCTCCCCTTTCCATTTAATTCCCTTTCTCACTAGCATTCTGCTTCCCCAAAGAGGAGATTTTCTCACACTAATACCTCCACGTATCTGTAGGGTGTGCTAAGGCAGAGGAGAAGTAAATACAAAAAACTATAAGCTGCTCATGGCATGGCTCCCCAGCAAAATTGCCAGGAGGTTGATTTCTCTGCAGCTGGGATGTATTTATCTTCTTTCTTTTTCAGGCAACATTATCTGCCTTGCTGCTGTTCCGCTTCTTCTTGTCAGAGGTGGAAAGGCCCAGTAATTAAAGGTTTCTGAGGCAAATGTGTTGGATGAGGAGGCTGGTGTAGTAGGAGGGTAGGAGTTTCTCATGGGTGTGACATGAAGTCCAGGGTTGGAGATGGAGTTCTCACTTGTCTTTTGTAGCTCCTCCAGGTAACTTTTCTTATGAGCTGAAGAACTTGGCATGCTCAGTGTCTGCCAGTCTGTGAGTTTACTGTGCTGTCCCAAACCTGAGCAAGCAGTGCTGAGCCTGGCAGGCTGTTGTGAAGGCTTATGAAGACCCACCCATGGGCCATGCCTGGAGAGTGCTGGCAGCTGCCCACAGCAGCAGAATCTTGCCCCAGCCTTGTTCTTAAAGGCACCACTTGCTCCTTATCATCTCTCCATCATCTACATGGGACTGTCTCCATCATCCTGCAGGCTGTCTCCAAGCCATACTTCATGCCAGCAGAATTTCCTGTGGATTTCATTCTGTGGGATGGCTGCACTCTTGTAGGAACAGTAGAGTTTTGAGGCTTCAAGTCACCTGTGAAAGCTAACGAGCCAGGTGATGCAGTATTTCTCTCTCCTGCACATGGCCTTTACCTGTTTGGGTGTTAGGCTGATGTGGCAGCCCCAAGCTATGGCTGTTCTTGATTGCTAAACATTTGGGAATTGGGATGAGCAGGCACACCTAGTGAGCTAAAAATGCTGCACAAGTTTGGCAAGCGAGCAGTGCTGGGGAGCGGTGCTGCTGAGCTCATGGCTGGCACCAGCTCTCACCCCTTGGCTGGGGGAAGTATTTTGTGAGCTGTTGTTGCCTTTGGTGATTGCAGAGCAAGGTACTCCCCACTCTGATTCAGAATGGGGCTGCTGGCAGCGGGCATTACAGAGCTGCATGCTGTGCCAAATGAGAATGAAACCTGGGACCACTCTGGGGAGGGGAATCGTGCCTGATAGCATCCTGCTGGCATCACCATGTTTGCAGGGAGTTTGTGACTGAGGTGAGGATTTCCCCTCATAGAGCAAGATGAAGTGAATGGGAGCCTTAGGGGAGTTCTCATATTTTAAGTGAGGTGCACTCAATTCAAGGAGCTTCCATCCAGAATGTCTTTAAAATTCCTCCATTTGCACCTATCTCCCATTCCTTGTTTTGGAAGTGGTGATGAGGAGTTGCACAGATAGAGCACATTCCAGCCAGTGATGGCTCTGTTTCAGCTGCAGGTAAGTAATCTGGCAGATAAAAGTGTGGGATCCCCAAGGAGGGATGGCACCAGATTATAGATATATGGTCTGTAGATATTGTAATTAATAACTCATCTTTGGAATAAGTCGAGAACTTTGGCTGCCTGAAATGGAATTTTTACAAGCAGGGTGTGGTGTATCTGTGAGATAAAATCCAAATACTTAAGAATGTTTAATTAAAGGATATGATTTACTCCCATAGAAGACTGAGCTAGAGGGTGAAAGAAAACATTCAAATGCACAGAATCTTAGTCTAATAAGCACTTTCAAAAGCTGTGATTATTTTTAATTTTTTGGACTCAAAATATTCCAGCAATTTTCTTCAAGATCATTTTTGAAGTGAGGTAGATAAATGGGTTAGAAAAAGGAAAGAAGTTGTAGGGGGTTTTCTTTTTTCTCTAGATAACTAGTACTAGGCAGAATTTTTTTTCTCTTGGGCAAATAGGTTACTATTGAAGATGCACTGTATGGCTTGGCAGTGAGATGGGAAAGGCTGTGTATGGTTTGTGTGCTCCAATACAGAGTATAATCTGAGCCTATGAACAGATGAATATTCTGAACACCTTCATTTTAAAGGCAAAGCACAATGATTTGTCTGCTGATTTACATAGTCAAAATGTGCGAGGAGACTTGTTCGCTAGGTTTGTCTTCTGTTCTTTCTGAATGAAATCTAAAGCAGGCATTTTTGGTCTGATTTTCAAAGGTCTTGAGACACATGATGAGATTTTTAAAGCCACGCATGACTAGCAAGTGTCAAATCCTTCTCTAAAGCAGTCACTCTCTTGGTATCTTTGTGCATCTTCACATCATCAGGACTAAGCACCAACATGCCTCTGAGCTATTTGTGCACCTTGGTAACTCATGAAACATGTTATTATTTGCTTCCAATGGATCAGTTGGTTTTGTTGCTTTGGAATAACGAGCTCAAGCAGTCCAGGTCTGGGTGCTGGCCACTGCAGGTACCTAAGTTCTTTCATCTTCTGAGCTTTTTCAAAACTCTCAGAGAGCAGAAGGGCTCATCAGTCAAACTGATTTAACTGCAGTAAGTCCAGCAATCTGCAAATGCATTCAGGTTGGGGCTTTCTGTTCTAACATCACAGTCTCAAATAGCACTTCCCATACACCTGCCTTCACAAATATCATTACAGGATGATGTAGATAGGGTTATGCAGTTACACAGAAGGTAAGATAGGAAGAAGAGAAAAATGGGAAAGGGAAAGACTAGAAAGAGGCGTTCAGCACTGATGACAGGAAGGGGATGAAGGGATGATGGAGCCAACAGGGAGGCTCTTCCAGGCAGAGCAGAGAAAGTCCTTCACAGCAGCGAGCTGATGCTGTACAGAAAGAGTGAGAGCATGGTTAATTTTAAAATAAATGGTATGGGACTTCTCCTACAACTACTGCACATGTGTAAGTGCTTCTTTTGTTAGGAGTCCACTGGTGCTGCTGGTTTGTAGGGCTGCAACCATTGCTGGGTGAGTCAAGAGAACTGGAAGAAAAACAGTTGCTGATGGGTCCAGCTCATGGCCGTCTGACAACTGACGAAGAAGAATGGATGTAATAAAAATCTTTTTGGCCTCTTTCTCCTTCCCTATTAGAGCAGAGAAAAGTGCATATTCTTGTTAGTAAGTTGTGATTCAGTTTGTCATACCACAGTGGAATTCCTCTGTTCTTTTTAGAAGACAGCATCACCCTTCTATCCAGATGGAAATGCAGTCCTTTCTTATGGTGGGGATATAAAGACGTTGGCAAGCACCTGTTATCCAGGTTGCAGTTAATAGCACAAAGCCATGCAACCATACAACAAACCAGACAGGGAGACTACAGTTTATAGCCTTGTTTTAGACAGACAGCACTTAAGAATAAATCTAAGCTAAATGGCTTTCTCACTTCTTGCATCTGTATGGTTAAAGCTAACCTCAAACTAGCAGACAGATAATCAAAACTGAAAAGTAGAATGGTTTGGCAGATGTTTTGAAGTAGATATTGCTTCTATAAATCAAACAAATGGAAGAAAGCCTGTTGAAAGCTTTTTATCATGTTTTTTCATCATTAGAAGATTGTATTTTGGAAATGGGGAGTTTCTCTAGTTTGGTACTTCATATATTTCACAAGTTAGTCCCACAGGGTTGCTCCATAAGCACAGCCACGTAGGTAGCTTATGGCTTCCCTGAGAAGGGGCAAGTCCAGAAAGCAACTGTTTTGGAAAGTGTACTCCTCTCATCTAGTGAAAAGTTCCTGACCCTGAAAAAGATGGCTTTACCTATGATTTCCTATTTACAAGAAGAAAATGCAATTTCCACTGACCAGTGCTCAGGGGGTGCACCCTGCTCTCCTTCAAAAAAGGTACCTTGCCCATGCTCAGCCTGATGGATGCTATAGCATGCCAGTTGATTGGATGCCTGAGTATTCAGACTGACTTTGCAACTCGAAGGATTTAGCCCAGCATCTTAAGTTTGCCTTCAGTTTGGACTTGCTGGCTGCCAGCAAAGCAGGAGTTGGTAGTAGCCATGAGGGAGGAGAGGGGGAGTGTTCCCACTCTATTGCTGTTGTCACTGTTCCCTCAGGAAAGGAGATGATGATATCTGCTCCCGGCTTCCTTGGCCTCTCTTTTTCCTTTTTTCCTCATCCTTTGCAACAAGGGAGTTGGTGGCATTGTTCTCACTGTGTAGGGTAACTTCTAACTCTTCTCTGGTAGTGGTTGATACAGCAGACCATGCAATCATCATTTCACAGTACCTCTTGTACAGCGCTGAGTGGATATTTTCCTTCACAGTTAAACCTAGGAAGGAAAGAGAGGATTCATCTTTATCTCCACCACTACTCACAGAGCCATCCTTTCTGCTTCCCTTGTTGAGTTCATTTTGGTGACCAAAAGCAAAAGCACTCTGAGTGTCTAGTAACAGTTTGATGTAATTCTCTATAAAACAGAAACAGGCAGAACGTAAAGGTAGTAGTTTTCCTTTTCTTATTTCTAATTTACTTTGTGCCCAAGTTTCTTGCCCTGGATGAAGTGTCTGAAGCAGGTTTTTTTTGCACAATTCATTGTTATTTTGGAGGCATACCTCAAGATCATATGTCAGTACCCTCTAGGAAAGCACTGGGACTTGTCTTTGAGTTTTGGAGTACTATGCTGTTCTTGTCTTTTACATCCCTTCTACGCCCTGCTTAATGTTACATCACTCGTGCTAAAAGTTGCAGTTGCCATGTCTCTTGCCCTGTCTGTGAATTTTCTTGCTAGAAGTTGCCCTATCCCTCCCCTGCAAGCAGTCAGGTCCCAAGCAAGATAAGAAAAATCTCCCTTGTCGTGTTTCCCTTTACATAACTAAATAAAGTGCACATCTTTCTGGGGGCCTGTGGAATATCTGTCAGTGGGTGGTGTTCAGTGAACGTGGAAATAACAAAATTAATATAATCAGCAGTTGAAATAGGCAGTTTCTCTGCAGTGGTGTGCTAGGAAAATACCTGCACAAGCCACAGCAACTTGGCAAAGGCGTTTGTGGTACTGCTAAGTGAGGCTGCTGCAAATGTGCTTACAGAGCTAAATGTTCCCAGTTCCTTCCTCTCTAGTCTCTGTCAGGAGTCTATAGTGTGATCTGTTCTCACTCATATTTATTTTAAAAGTACTGAAAATAAATGGTTCAGCCTGAATGGTACAAGAAGAGGAAAACAACAGCCAGTGAGATTCCTGAGGGTTCTGGCACATCTAAAAGCTTAAAAAATGGTCGTATTGTAAAAACAAAAAATGGCAATTGCTTAATTCATACTCTAATAGATCTTTGTCTGTTTGGAACATTGGAATGTTAAAAGTTAAAAAGTGTCCCCTGTATCTGCACAGTGATGACTTTCTCACAAGTACAGTTGGTGGTGTTGAGTTTTTTTTTTTCCCTAGCAAGCCTGTGCTGGAAGCACCCTTCCACTGAAAATGAGCAGTTGTACCTAGAACAACTGGGAGAACACTTAGAAGTAACAAGAGTCACAAAATCAAAAGGCCACAGTTCTGTAGTCCTCTCCAAGCTTCAGAACCTATTCTGCCCTCCCAGCATCTGAGAAGGAGCTGCAGATGCTTCTGAGAGGGTACCCATGGTGCTACAAATAGGCACTCACTCCTCTAACGGAAAATACAGCATGGGTAGACATTTCTCTTATCTCAAATTAGCAGTTAAAAAAGAAAAACAACCCCAAAACAAACCACATCCAAAGTAGTATTGTGGCACTCCTGTAGTCAGTCAGCTTAGCCTGCTTAATTCAAGCACATAGTTAAGAGTTTGCTGACTCTTAGTGAGTTTAGATGTTTTCAAGAAAATAAGGCTGTGGATGGGTAAGAAGGAGCTTGAGGACTGAGTTTAAAATGGCTTTACTGGGAGGTTCAGATGGTACACGGGGCTGTGGTATGGGTGGGAAGTGTGGTTGTTACTTAGTTTTGGTTGCAGGCAGAAAGGTCTGAGACAGAGTTACCAATCAGCAAATCTGCTCCAGAGTTGACAGATATTGCACACTGACGTGTGCCCAAAAGCTGAAATGAAACACTGTTAAAATTAAAACACAGCTTTACCAAAAGCCAGATGCTTCATTATGAGCTGTGCTAACCTACCTGCCAAATACTGCTAACCTGCATAAGGCAGGTGATTAATTTTTTACAAGTCTGCTTCGGCAACTAGACATCTGTCCTTTATTCCTAAAAGTAATATCTCAGGGCAAATATTTTTTTTTTTAATCTAGGTACACTAATTACATAAAATTTATATATCATGAAAATTATATTGTGTATATTCTGTATGAAGATATATTGGAAGCCAGCTCACATTTCGAGTCACTTTTACACCAGTGTAATTCCATTGGAATAATTTCTGGGTTTATATTTTCTTATACATAAGAAGAGGTAAAAAAAATCACATCTGTAACAGAATTTGTAATCTGGAATGTCAGTGTATGTGGTTATAATGTAGATTTTCTGTTTTAATTAGTCATTGTTCCAACTAACTGGCTGGATCAGTGGAAAATATGGTGTCAAATTACTCAGTTACTCTCTCGAAGTATGTTGCAGCTTTCATTATGAGCAGGGGTTTATAATTTCTCTCCCTATGAAGAGTAGCTTGAGATCTCTGATATGTGCCATGAAAGGGAAATGGTCCTTTGCAGCATCTGCTTTGTACACACACATAGGTAAAATGTTTTGTGTGTTTCCTCCTCCACGTTTAAGAAATAAATTAACAGGAGTTGAATATTTTCACTGAAACAAGTTAGTGATCAATTTACTTGCACGTGGTAAAAATAATACAGGTTGCAGACAGATTTGTAATACTATTTTTAAACACCTGCTTTTAATGTTTCAGTACCCAGTAAAGTGGAGGAACTCCTGCTTTTGGTTTGTGTGCAGACATTATGTACGTTGGGATTTAAAGGTCTGCTGCCAGGGTTTCAAATGCAACCCTGTTCAGAGCCCTGTAAGCAACACTTGCCAGCACAGCAGGAGGATGTTTTTGGGAGTTTCTCTGCATTTTGACTGCTGACACTGAAATCCCTCTCAATAAGCTAAGCCCTTTGGATCATGGATAACACAGCATTACAGACAAATGGCTAAAACCCATCCTCCTTACCAGAAAGGGAGCTCCTCCCTTACCACTTGCAAACCTACTCATGTGAAAACATTGCTGGTCCAGTTCTGTGTGATGTAAGGGAAAAAATGTAAAAGAGATTGAGCAAAGTGATCTTTTTATTGCAGTGCAACAGAGCACTTAAATAAATCCTTAAATTTTCATAAAGTGGGATTAAACGCTTAGATGTTTCTACCAAGCAAGGATACGTAGATAAACTGGCAGTTAATCGTGGCACTTACTGTCTCTCAGGTTACTCAACTGCAAAATCTGGATTAAGATACTTTCACTGCCTGGAATGGGCATAACCATACCTGGGGTGTCATGCCTGTGGGGCGGCTGGCTGCCTGAAAAAAGCAAGGGGAAAAAGGGAGCAAGTTGCAGAATCTGCACTCTGTGTTTGCAGGCATCTTTGCTGATTTTCAGCAGATACATTAAGTTTTCCTTCTTAAAAATCTGCTGCCCTTTAGGCATTGCCTGCAGGCTCCCTGTGTGTTGCCGCTCCCTCCTGATGGTTTTCAGATGATCTTCCTTTACCTCTGCCTCTGGTCCCTTTGATTTTTGGATCTCATCTTCTTTTCATTACATCACCGTTATGCCTGCCCACATCTAATGAGTGTAAGCACCCTGTGTCTCTGGAGCTTTTGCTGGATGTCATGATAATAAGTGAGACATGATGCTGCTAGAGCTTCAGTGCTTCCTTTGCTGTTCAAAAACTTCCCATTACTGTCCTTGGGCAAACTGCAACTTTTTTGTGTCATTTAAGTCTGCAGTTTAGACTGGTCTCTGAAGTCTGCTATATTTAGCGGATTCCTGACCCTGTGCCTGCATTGAAATAGAAGTATCAGCATATCGTGCACGTTATATGCAGGACACAGATGCCCATATTGGCTGTACTTAACAAGCCACACGTTCCCATCTCCTCGGCTCTCTGCCCGTGAAAGGACAGCAGCGAGCATCGGGGAAGCCCCCAGCATGCAGTGGCTGTGCAAATAGATATATAGCTAGAAGACAGTGGATCAGAAGAGAGATCACATTTCTCTTCTGGAGAGCTGCTCCGAGCCCAGCCGTGCGTGATGCCTGGGCACGGCTCCGGCACAAAGGGCTGCTCCTGAGTTTTCATCCACCTCTGAACATCTTCACCCGAGGCTGCCGCCTAATTCGGTGCCGCGAGGAGAGAGACCTGAGCTTGAGATGACTTGAGGCATAGCGGGATTAAAATGCTCAAGCAGGGCTTGCACAGCATTGCCTGTGCTTGTTTGAGGTCAGGACTACCCGTGCCGTGGCTCTCCTGCAGGTTCACATGACGTGTGGACCTAATGCTGTGCAGAGGGGCAGAGGAGGGATGCGAGCGACCGCAGCGGATGGAGGCTGGCTTTGCCAAAGCAAGTGGGGCAGCGTGGTGCTAGATGTGGCCTTGGGGTGAGGAGCCAAGCTCTGTGTGGGTGCTGCCAGCAGTAGGACCGGGGCCTGTGGGGAGCCCAGCTCCTTATGGATCTCTTGGCTTGGCATGTTGTTGTTATGATTGCTATGGAAATAATTTCAGTGTGTTTAGTAGATCTGAGATGCTGTGTCTTGCATTGTTTGGCTGGGAAGCTGCCTGACTGGTTTTAGAGGGTGGCTGCACACACACAAGCTCTAGCTGGGTTTTTTTTTTTCTCTTTTTTTCTGTTTTTTTCGTGGTGGAAAGTAGGAGATTCGCAGCATGGTTTTAATTAGAATTGTTCGTTTAGTCTTTCACTGCAGTGTGTTCTTTAGTTGAAAGATAATTTAATTTTCTTTGTTTTGGAAGATTTTTGTGCTTGTCTGTGTGAGATGTCTTTATTTAACTGTGCTTCATTGTGCTTGGTGTATAGTTGCGATTGTGAGGAGAGTCAAAAACAAAAACTTCCCTGGGCTGTGTTATTTTCCACCTGCTGTGGCTTTTAATACATCCTCACTGCTTTGTATGTACCAAGTGCCTGCATTTCTAGGGGAAAAACACTAGAACAAATTGGCAAAGCGTGCAGGGTTAGATTTAGCTGTAAAACTCTCATTGACTTGAAGAGGAATAGCACATCTGAGAGTCATGAGATGCTGAGGAAGTGTAGCTGTTATGGGTCAGATTGGTTTTTTCTTTGTCCTTTATCCATGGAAGATAATGCCTGTTGAAAAATAAACAACCCAGAACCAAAAAAAATGCTTCCACTTTTTGCAGAACTCTGTTTTGAGGACTTACAATGCTTTCTGTGCTATAGGGAGTATTTAGTCTGGTGGAAACACAATCCAGAGTGGGACAGGAGTGTTTATATGTGTAACAATATTTAGGTAGTACCTGTCATTTCACAATCTAAAAAAAGCTACAAAACATATGTGGATCTCTCCCCATATTTGCAGGAACTCATAAAACAGCTTGAAATATGCATCTTTATTAAAAAAAATGTATATGGCATTTATTAATCAGTGATCTTAACAATCCTGCAATAATTTTCCAAATGGCTTTCAAATTAATTTTCAACCACTTCTCTGGTATTTGTGTTGTTTTCATTGTGTGGGCCTTATGTGTTTTTGCTCTTATTCTGCAGTAATGCAATATTTCTCAATATGGACTGTTAATTAATATAGGCTACAGAGTATTGTGGACTATGAAATGGCATACAGTAATAGAATTTTACAAAAACTCCACCCATAGCTGCAAACATGGAACTGCCAGGGACAAATAAATTCAGACCACAACTTGCAAGCACATGTGCTAGCATCTAGGTACACAAGTAATCTCAAGCACATGGCCCAGACACATCAAAGCTTCATTTTCTAATCCCTCCCGGTTGTGAGGAAAACATATGTGAACTGACTTAGCCCCACTGCTGACTGCGAGAACCCTGCTCGAAATGGGGGCTTTTTGGAGAGGTTTGGTTAAGAGCAAGACCATACAGTGGCAATGCCAGCACTAGGCTGCTGCTCTGAAGTTTTGCTGGAGCAAATGAAGCCTCTTAAACTCTCAGCCTGAATAGATTCTACTTGGGTAGTTGCTCTCAGGGCACCTGTGCTGTGAAAAGTTGTCAATGCCCAAAAAAATGTTGATGAAGTGCAAAGCCCTGTGTATCTATAGCAGATTTTGCTGCTGGGGGGAGCTTCTCAGAGAAGCTCTGCTCTGTGTATCTCTGGGCCAAGGGCAATGTGTCTTTCTGGCAGCATGGCCTTGCGATTGTGGGATGCTCATGCTTTGAACTGTGGCTTGGATTGGTTACAGAGGCAAGTCTAATTTTTGGGTTTATTTACCTAATCGTAGATGTCTGCAGCTGAACTAATTGCCATAGTTTCTCTCTGTAATCAGGAGAAGATTTGTCAATGTAGAGTTTTGGGAGCTACTAATTTAGTTCTCGTGTGAACATCTGAAGCAACTCAGGTAAGTCACACCTTCAGAGTGTATGTCTCACTTTGCTGGCTTTGAAGGCGGCCAAGGTAACTAGACCCTGTTGTTGTCCAGCCTGTATATGTTAAAGTTAGGTGGCGTGAATCACCTGGCTTTTCCTTTTTTTCTTTTTGACTTGATGTGTTGTATATAATTATGTGTAACTGGGCACAGCAAGATTTAAAATCTTACCAGTTCACTAGGACCAAGGTTTACTTCTTAGGTCAGATACCCTAGCAAGGCTTGAGTATGATGGGGAGGAACGATGTCTTTTAAGACTTTGGTGTCCCTATCTCTTGCTTGGAACTTGACCTATGCCAGTGCCTGTTTGAAGCCAACAGACTGATACATACACTGTCTTGGTAGAAATGTAAGTCCTGGTCACCAGTGCTCACTTTCCTTCGTGTGACAAAGTATTACTCTCAGTTTCCTCCTCAAATCCCTGTCATGCATTGACATCCTGCTGCACCAATTGCAGTAAGGTGTCATCCATTTGCAGCAGTAGATAGGCTGCTCTGCAAAGCTTCCAATGGAAAGTTTTGCCATTCATGTTTGCAACACTCTATTTGGCCATCTTACTAGCTTTTAACAGGGCTCTGGTATTAGCTTGTCAGTATCTGGATGAAATTCTAGTGTAACAGCTGTTGCTAAGTAATGTTGCTCAACATGACAATATTTAGAATGATGGATTGAAACTGCTACTTATATATTGAGAAAAGTTTATCTAAGAGTCTTTCTTGCTTATTTTATATACTGACTGCTGGAGATCACAGCCCTTTCAGTTCATTTTAACTCTTGTGGCCTCTTGGGTGGAACTGTTTATGTTATGCTTGTTGGTTGGAGATCTTGGTCTGTTGCATCCATTGGGGTTTTTTTGTGGTGAAACAAGTGCCATCAACCAGTGGCATCACCGTTGCTCTCAAACAGTTCAACAGTCTGTCTGGGTTTCTCACAGTTTAATCAGACTGTCTTGGAGGTCAAACGCTTGAAGTCAAGCTGTAAGATATACCTGACCTATTTTTATTTCTACATTAAGATGCTTTCCGTGGAAGGTATACTCTCTGATAAAACTGTAGTGTAATCGGAGCTGTAGGACCAGGTGGATCAAAGATGGCTTGTGGAACGAGAGTAGGACCAGAAGTGTGTAATGACCTGTCAGAACATGCTGCCCTTTTCTGCTCTGAGGCAGGAGTCACAAATGGCATGTTTAAGAAACTTGAGCATGTGATGAACAACACTTTTTTGGGGTTGAAACAATGGAAGCAGTGCCTTTCAGTACTACTCTGAAGAGTAAGAGGAAGGTTGTCTTGATCTGCTTTATTCTGCAAGGAATGCAAGTGAAAACTGAGTGAGGATTGGAATCGGAGGTCTGGGAAGTACTGCATTTTCTATTGTGATGAAAAGGTTACCCAGCCACATGGCTTTTATTTTATGAGAAGGCTGAAGTGCAAATTGATTAAACAAAGAGCACACTGGAAATATGCAAAAACTTGTTAGGAAATTTTCTCTGCTCTAATCAAGTCACCTATCTGTAATGAAGCAAAAACTATCTGGCAGAGCTAGAGATGGGAGCTGGATTGCTCTGTGCCCAGCACTCACCACTCCTTCAGCCACAGAGCTGCCCCCACCTTGCACTTTTATAAAATGCCTTGAAATGCTTTTTCTTATTTTAATTAATTTCTATGAAAAACTGCACAAATTTGGACAGATGTGCCGTGAAATGTGTAAGCCATCGGTCTTCATGTGACTTGCAGTAGAAGTGAGTAGGCTGATTTGAGACCTTCATCCAGCTTCCCTTTCTGCTCCCTCCTTTCCCCAAACACTGAAGGCAGTCAGGGCTTGACTTGTGGACTCATTACAATAAGTCCCACTTGGGACATAAGAGCTATATAGCGTGCTAGTGCCCTGCGTGCTTTGTCTGCCTCTGTCATTGAATTTTTAGTTCCTGCTCTGTGCCGTGGCCTTTGACTTCCAATGGCTAATTAAATAGCAAGACATCTTACATAAGAACTTTTAAGTCTTTTTAGAGGAGTTCTTGGCAAATCAGAGCAAGTAGGAATTGGCAGGGTATTTATAGTAATTTTCATAGCAACAGAACAGTAAGTCCAATATTCATATTATGAATATGGCTCGGTATTTATAGTGCTCCAAATATTTACAGAGATAAAGCCTTTAAACATAGCCCCAGCTTTCTGTCTTCAGTAGCAGTTTAAATAAATGTCATCAGGATAGGAGCTAAAGTTTAGGGGGAAAGCAACCATTTCTGGACTAATACTGTCGCAGTGGTATCTAGGAACCCCGAAGCTGTTTTGCCCATAACTGTATTCCTCTGTCCCATGTGAGCCACTGTTAATCATGGAGCACAGGAGAAGTACCTCAAAAGCACTTGTGCCTCAATCAGAAGAGTCTATAAAGCTTTCTTTGGAAAGTTCTGCCATTAATGTTTGCAACACTACATGACAGTGTGCTGAGGTGAATTCAGTCATACAGTTACTGCAGTGCTGGTGAGCCACCCAGTGATAACATGATGTTGGGGCTATATGGGATGTCTTGGGTTTGGAGAAGTTGACAGTGGATGTTGGCAGTAGGTGGGATGGGCATCGGTGAGGGCATTGCATCATCCCACTTGCACTGATGACACCTGACACATGCCTGAGGATCCCAGGCCAGCCTGGGAGCCTGTTAGATGCACGTAATGCATCAGTGGCATGACGAAAGGTGAGTTCACAAGTATAAGCTTGCCCAGAATATCTGCTTAAGAATATGTAATGAATTCCTGCTGCAGTCCGTCTGTGGGGTTTTTTTTAACTTATACATCACCATAGGTACAACTGTCCAAACTGAAAGCTGTTAGTGGATGCTGAGGTCAACATGTTTGAGTGGATGCTGAGTAAATTGAGGGGTTGAGTAGTTTCAGAGGGGGCACTGCTGCACTGGAACTTCCTCTCAGACACAGAGTTTTATTCTGGGATTTCCAGAGCCCATTTTTCTTTTGTCAGTGTGCATTTACTTAAGTGCAACTTGAAATTTTCCTGCATTTCAGCTTCACAGTGTTGTGGATCCTATCCAAACACAAACAATGTTGACTGATAGGGAGGAGAGCCCTAGAAGGCACAAGTGGTGGCCATGCCTTAGAAGAAGCTACACAGCGGAAAGCTTGTCATGCTGCTCAAGGACCATTGGCCGTCTCTATAGGGAAGTGGCAGGGCTGTTCATGAAGAGGAAGCTTTCTTCACTGTAGTGGTCTAGCTAGCATGAGTACCACCTTTGACCCTTCACAAGGCAAGTATTCTCCCCAGCCCTGTACTGCATGGAGATTTTGTAAGGTCCCACAGCTGCACAATTAGGTGACGCCCTCTTAGAGTTGGGCCGTGGTGGGGAGAGGACTGTCTGCCTCCAGTGACATTCAAGTAGGGCTGGGGATCATGAGGGAGAAGCTATCTTTTCAGTCTCATGGCAGAAAATGGCATGAGAGCAGTAAGAATTTCCCAGTGTCCTATTGAATAAGGTGTTTGGGACCTACAAACTCATTCTGTTGGTAACTCTTTTTCTAATGGGCATTCCTCTTGTAATGTGATTGTGATTTATGGACTGTGATTTATGCTGGTTTCTAGGTACATCTATTTTTAAGGAGGAAAATCCTCCCTAGAAATAGAGAGCAGCATCTTGCAGCTGTTTAGACAAGGAGATTTCATGGCTGTGCTGAGAGCCAGCAGCCACGAAGGCTGTTTTTCTCTGGACAGAGACCGAAATGACTTCTGAGCCAGTGACTGAGTGTACAGCATCTCTGTTACATTACGATTAATAATTCTTCACAGCAAATTTGCAGCTGGAAGTTTTATATAGGTCTTTATTCATCATGATGTGAACAGCTGCTCTTTTGCTGCACTGTTGAATTAAAGTCCAAGTGGCAGCACTAGAAAGTGCCACATAAAACACACTCCTGCTGTTTTCCATTCACTCCTTCCGTCCAGCTCTCACCCTCTGCCCAGGCTTAGCCCTTTGCATCAGCAAGCCACCTTATTTTTATTTGTGAACTAAGTCTGACTACATTTGTACCTTAAAATAGAGTTTTAGGAAATCTAAGGAAAATTAGTTTTAGAAAGGAAAAATAAATCTTGAGAGCAGCAAAAAAATGTAGGAATTCCTGTTATGTTTTTATTTAAAGTTAAGTGAAAGACTAAGAGCTAATAGTGTACATGTTAAGTTGCACAAAGCATAAATTGCACTAATTTTTTAATGTTAACTATGCCAGATGAAATTGAGCAGAAGCTATCACAATCAGAGTAGTCACTTCAGCTCTTAAGGTGTTTTATTTTCAGTGGATTTTGTTTGGTTGGTTGTTTTTAATTCTGAAGTCTATCTGCTCTACTGTTTTGGATAGAGGTTCCTCTTTTTTTGGCTTGTGCTCTCATCAGAGAACAGAGTGTGGAGGAGCATCCAACTGGCCCAAGTTTAGCACCTCCATTTTGATTCCACACTGACAAGTGGCCTGGAGCTGAGCTTCATCACCTATCCAAAAATTGTGCCCACCCACCTCCATCCTACCACCCCACTGCAGCTGCCTGCTTGCCAATAAAGTGAGGAGGTACCTGGTTGGGATGATGTGTCTCTCAGTCCTAGGTGCACCATGGACTGCAGCAGCCTGTGTCATTCCAGGCCAGATGGCTGCGGATCATGATGCTGAAGATGGGTGAGGAAAAACAGCTGGGAAGAGACAAGAACGCTGTGAAAGCCTACAGTAAGGCTGGACAAGTCACTGAGCAGCCTGATCTAGTGGGAGGTGTCTCTACCTATGGCAGGGTTGTTGGAATTCAATGATCTTTAAAGTTCCTTCCAACCCGAACTATTCTAAGGAGAGTGCTGCTGTACTGCTGTGTTGTGTTGGTGCCCTGTGGATCTGGGCACCATCCTGCTGGATAGTGTCTCACTGAATCCTCATGGCTGAGGCCACTCCTCACTCTTCAGAGTCCCTCTCAACTGGTGGCTGCTGGACCTAGCCTGGAGTCAGTAGGTAGATTAGAGCACAACTGCTGCTGGTGGTCCCCTACTGCTGCCCTGAGGCCTATGGTGCACTCCCTCTGGCAGAGTTTGATTCCTGCTTAGTCAATAAGCCCACAGCCCTTTGTTTTGGGAGGGAAGGCTTGATGTGTGTTTTATCCTCAAGCCTCCCCTTGCAAAGGAATTCCGAGTCAGAATGAGGCAGAATAGGTGTATGGAGTTTTGTAATGAAGAGGGCAGGCTTTTCATGCCTTTTTTCACAGAGTTGTAGGTTGCTGGCTTCCTGAGCCTCCAGCAGCAGATTCTTAGGTGTTTTCAGCCCAGGGACACAGAGACAGAGTTGCTCAGTGGCTGTCTTTGCAAAGGTTAGGCAAGATCTCTGCAGTGCACGCAGGAATAGATGCCTAGATCTCCTGACCATGCCTTGGTGTCTTTGCTTCACATGACAGTCATTGCCCACAAGACCAACTTCTGTTTAAACCCATGAGACAGCATCATACGTCTCCTGGTGCTTCTACGTCGTAGCTCAAAGTAATCCTTCCCCCTGGAAGTCAGATTGATGACCCTATTTTTAGGCATGCTTGGTCCTTAGAGCTGAAGTCAATATTGAAAATGCACTTACACTGTCTTTGTAGTTTAAACAGTGTGATCTTCAGTTAGGTTTTAAAAAATTAAGACACTTAGTCCTCACTGATGTTATTTTCTTAAACTATATTAGATAGATTTTTAAAAATGTGAGTTTGTTTCATTTTATCATTCATCATGTAACAAAAAAAATAAACTTCAGAAAGTTGGCAGTAAAGCTGTTTGGTGTGTATAGAGCTTTGGCTTAAAGACACAAGAAGCAGTTACTTTAAATTTGTCATTGTTGTGTAGTTTTTATCCCGTTTCACCTTTCTGAAGTCACTGGAAAGCACTGATGGGGAGAAAAAGGGAAAGATGCCCCTTCTTCCCAGACTGGGAGTTTAGTCTCACTAATGATTCTCTCCAGACTGACCCATGATACTCCTTCAGCTGTTCTAGAAATGGAAGTGGGATAGACAGACATGTAAAAAACATTGCTGAGCATGAGCACTGTGGTTGCCTGCTGCAAGCAGTGTGGCCTTTAATTAGATGGCAGCATAAGAAAATGTAGATATTGCTTACTATTTCTAGAGTTACCAATGGTTGTATTTACTTGTTGCCTTTGAACATACAAAGAGCAGAAATACAAATTTGTAAATGCATCATTGAAATGGGCATAACTGATGGGTTTCTTTTGGCGTATCATTAAGGATGAAGACCCTCATAGCCTGGAGAGTCTGAAGCACAAGCTGATGACTAGTGTAGAGGCTCCGTGGTCCTGCCCTAAATCAGCCACTACTGTCATGTATTTACAGAGTCAGAAGGAAAGCACCACGGTAGAGTTTTTGTAGTTTTTCCTGAAATCCCAGTAATTGTACCTAAAAGCTCTTATGTAACGTAGCTCCTTTTTTTCCTGACGGTGTGAGTGGATGCCGAGGGTGTATCTGGCTGCTGCGTCCTGTTGGAACGAGACCATTCTTTAGGCCGCCTCCAGGAGCCTCTCCAGGCACAGAGGGCTCCTTGTTATGACAGGTAGCTTTCTGAGCATTTCAACAGATGCTTCAGCATGCCAAAAGCATAAAGCACTTGGAAGGGTGCAAGCGGAGTATTTCAGCCACATTTCTTAAAATAAATGTCGTGGCTTAAATAATAGAAGTTTTCCTCACAGACTCTGGAATAACCACCAATACTGTAATAGCACTTGAGATATTGAACAAGGCATTTGCAAAAATTCCTCAAAATTTCAGTAACTGTAGGGAGGTTTGGGTAAGTTTTGCTTTTTTTTTTTTTTTCTTATGATCATGTTGAAAGGATCTCAGCTCTGTCTGCTCATCCTTTTTTGAGTCTGTTTGGTTCTGATTGTCAGACACTGGGCATGGGGCTGGAACCCAAGCAGGCTGGGCATTGTTATTGTGGCTGTAGGAGTGAATCAGTCAGATGCTGTCTGCAAGAGGTGACGCAGTGAGTGCAGCTTCCTTCACCCTTTGCTGGCTGCTGGAGGAAGAAGCCTGGCCTTCAGCACGAGAACATTTGTCCCCAGTGTGTGGTGCCTGGGGATAAGCTGGGATTTGCTTTGGCAGCCTGCACCATGATGAGCAGTGATCCACTGGTGAGAATCAAGATGTGTTGTTGGGAGAAGGCATTGTGAAAGCGATGACGAAGGGCTTCAGGAATCCCAGGGAAAACTTGGTGCAGCAGAGCCTTTCCCTTGCTCTTGCATAAGATGGTGTGAGGTGACAAAGAGCTTCACTGTGATCAGTCCTGCTCTGGTGTTAATTACTAGTGACTGCATAGCTTTTGATAGAATTACAGGAGTGTAAAACAGGCCCACAATTAAGTCTGATTTTGATCTTAGCAGCTTCAGACAATATAAATGCAAATACTATTTTGAGACCTGTTCAAGTATTTTTAACAGTGTTGCTCAAAAAGGAAGAGAGCTGAGTAGTCGATAGTCTGTCAGAGCAAGAGAATATGACCTACTTCAATTTCAAACCAAAAACACTGGCCACAGAGGTCTTATCTATGTTCTTAAATTTTGCTTGCATTTTCCCTTTGCACAAAATCAAGCAACTTCTGGATCCTCATCTTTGTTTGGCAAGGAAAACTCATTCCAAAGTACGATGAACCTGATGCTTATTTGCAGTTAAGTCCTTCTACACTTTCTCAGCGGGGGAAAGTAACAGCTCTTTCCACTTGGTTCCTACGTATTGCCAAGCAAAGCATGCTCGGTAGGAAAGGACACATCCCTTACTATGAATGCCATAGCCGAGAGCAGCCTTTGTCACCCCTACTCAGCCTCTGAGTTATTAAGAGCTTCGGACTGTGTTACACCGAGAAAAAGATAAAAATAGGGTGTCTGACGCATGCATCCCATGTCGCAGGCCAGGAAACAGAATCATTATACCACTGAGTACAGTATTCCAGAGCATGCATGGAAAATATGCATGGATGTGAACGCACGAGATCTTTCCTATCCAAGAAAAAAATACTCAATCCCCCTTTTCCTCCTTCCCACTTTACAGCTGTCTTACTTGATAGTTCCTTTGACAAATCTAATGACCCAGAGTACTGCAACTCTGCCTGTACTACCACCATCATCCTCATTGTCCCACCAAATGATGTGACAGTAATAAACCTCTCCTGTATTTTGAGGGAGCTGCAGAATATTCTCATTGTGCCCAACTGAGAGAAAGCAAAATCTTGCCCGCTCTCCATATATCTGCAGCATGCTTAAAGCTCCCAAATCTCAGTGCTGTCTGTCATTGGGTGCATAATCTAAAATTAGTCATCCACATTATGTGCCCCTTCAAATGTTAATCCTCACATCATTTTCTTCTATTGCTTCTGTTGGCACACATGATTATGCGACATAATATAAAAGCAAATAATGTGATGCAATATATAAAACTCAATGGGAAATGTCTATCAGAGATGAGATGCCTCCTACCAAGGAATATGAAATAAAACAGTGAGTTAAAAGTGAGGATTTTACCTGTTTTGAGGGCAGCAAAATCAACCATGTAGAGATTACATTTGTCTTTCAGCTCTTGAAAGCTCATGTTTGATCAGTGCTATAGCCACCACTTGTCTTCAGGTGCAGAAGTAGCTGTCAGGAAGGGAGTGACTGTGGGTAATGGATCCAAAGGCAAACCTGTACAAAGGCTGTTCAGCAGGGTCTTTAAAAAAAAAAAAAAATACAGCCATAAATTCTGTTTAAAGATCACAAGTCTGAAAAAACAATGCAAAATGTGCACCTGAGATCGTATTATTTATTTTCCAGCACATGAACCCTTCTCAGGAGAGGGCAGGTATGCACAGCTGAGGACTTTGGGTGCTCAATTACCTCCTGGTAGGAAACCTGTGGGAAAAGCACAAGCTGAGATGCTGCAGTAGATCAGGAGATATAGGAGGAGGCAAGTTCAGATTTAAAGATAAAACCCTGAAATGCAAGACCAACAATTTTGCCCCCTTTGCCTTGATTCAGTGGAACATATGGGTACCTTGCTGTGTGATCTTGCTTTTGCTGAATCGAGGTTTGAGTTACTCGCTGGTCTATTTTTACCCCTTAAGCGGCCTTGTAATTCAATATGTGTTTGTTTTAATTTTACACTCTCCATAAAAAGCACTATCCATGACGAGTTGGAGAACTGACCACTGGTAACACATAGGAATTTATTCAGCTGCTGCGTCACACTGTCTTTCTTTTCCCTCCCGCAAACCTACGTGCCATTGGTGACCGAAAACACCCTGTTTCTCCTCCATCACCTTGACTTTGCCACTAAGGTTCTGGTAATGCTGAGGAGGGGTCACTCCACTATCCCCTCTCACTCACACTGGTGGTGGCAGTGAAGAGGCAGGGCTGCAAGGTAGGGGACACGATAGCAATGAGTAGGATAGTGGCTTCCCCATGGCCACCAGCTGTGACAGGAGCATGCCTGTGATCACCTGACAGCTACTCAGCTGTGGGGCTTCTCTTTTTGCACTGTTGGTGTTGGTGTCATTAGGAGGTGGGCATTCCCTTTGGGGTCAAACTGTGGTATGCAGCCCACAGCACCTTGCAGAAGGCAACACACAGGCTTGGCTCTGCTTTTCCCTCTCCATCATTTTGCCAGCACCATGGATTTTCAAACCATTGCTTGTGTGTTTTCAGTTTGGCAATGCTGACACGGAAACTCCCCATGTCATATCACAACGCCCTACCTCCAAGCTGCTTCTGTGAGATGCCTCAGCAATGCAGAGCTGATAAAATATTGGAATGCTGGAAATGAGCCTCCTCCTGGTAGGGTTCTCCTGACCAAAGTGTGGGGTAAAAAATCTGCAGTATGCCCAGTTAGTGATAAATGATGTGTCTTGTCACAGCAACCTTCGTTGCTCATTGGAGTACTTTATTTAGTTTTGGAACTTGCATGCACCATAAATTAATGATGTTGCTCCTCACCGAATTATGATCAGTGGTCAAAGTTTGCTCAGATTTAGTGATTGTAGATAATTTATGTCCAAATCCACCTGAATCATTTGCAAAGGAAATTAAATCCACAACAAAATAAGCAAATTTGCCTTGTGATGGCACATCTACTAGGACGGCCCATTTTGCCTTTGTTCTCTCTTGTAGTTGCTGCATCTTCCCTTCCCTTGAGTGGGACTTTGCGGCTTCCTACTGTGTGATAACTACTCTTGTGAGAAACCTTTACCAGCATCAGAATCACAGAATGTCTGGGACTGGAAGGGGACATTGGAGACCATCTAGTCAAATCCCTTTACCAAAGCTGGTTCACTTAGAGTAGGCTGGACAGGAATACATCCAGGTGGGTTTTGAATCTCCTCCACAGAAGGAGACTCCACCACCTTTATGAGCAGCCTATTCCAGTGCTATCAACCTCAAAGTAAAGTTTTTCCTCGTGTTGGGATGTGCCTGTTGCCCCTTGACCTGTCACTAAGAAGAGTGCCCCTTGAAATTTCTGAGAAGAGTCTGGCCCCATCCTCTTGACACTCACCCTTTAGATACTTAAAGCATTGGTGAGGTCCCTTTTCAGTCTTCTCCAGGCAAAAAGCATTAAGCAGAGGTTGGAACTGTCCCCAGTTTCACCCATGGTCATCTTTGCAGCTGTGTGAACCCAAAGTAGCTTCTTCAGGAGATGGTGGGGTGAGGTCAGACTCTGCTCCTTGCTCATCCCCAGCCTGTGGCAGAAATAACTCTTGTTGTCACTATAACATGGATGAGGTTCAAGTCAGGCCCAATAGCTTCAATGAAATTTTTGTGCGATTATAACAAGAATTTGACACACATGGTGAGATATAGTCTTGTATATGTGATCTGGCTCCACACTCTCCCAGGAGGTATTTACCAGCATAAAAATCAGTTAATGAGGGGATCTGTCCCAAGCAGCAGCCTACTGCTGCATGGAGAGTGACCCAGGAAGCTTGGGGAGGGATGGGTTGTGTCCCTTCCACTTGCAGACTCTACTGTTTTTGCCAGCCTCAGTACTAGGAGGGAACATTGCCTTCATTGTGGGTTTTTATTGAACACCACAGCAGAATTTATGCAAAGTTTTCTGTGGATGTAGTGGCAGTGTTCAAAAGCTCACCCCATCTAGAGTGCCTCAGGTCCTTTAGGATAATGAGACATTTTCTGAGCGCGCCTTTTTAAAGTACCGGTGTTACCTTACAGGAAAAATGGAAGGGGGGAACTTAACACATAGCACCTGTCACAGGTTCTGTCCTTGAATTAGACTCTCCTGCTTATAAAAATTTAATTGATTCCTAGCAGTTTATGTGCGTGGTGCTCAGTGGGCGTTTTCTGTTCTCTTGCCAGCTCCATGGTTACTTAGAAAGCGAGCCACTCACACTACAGCTGTTCATTGGGACTGCAGACGACCGCCTGCTGCGACCCCATGCCTTCTACCAGGTCCATCGAATCACCGGGAAGACCGTTTCCACCACCAGCCATGAAACAATACTTTCCAACACCAAAGTCCTGGAAATTCCACTTCTTCCAGAGAACAACATGAGAGCAATGTAAGACCACAGGCACTGTATCTCACTCCTACCAGTTTGCCCTTGCTCGCCCTGCTTGATTTCTTCTGTGAGGCTGATTTGTTTGTACACAATTTGCCTTTTCCTATATCTTTTTTTTTTAAAAAGCTCTCTCTAGTAGTAGAATTTCACAACTTTACTGAGACAGACTACCCCCTAATCAGCTTAACCACAAAATTAACTTCACAAATATTTATGACAACTGATTGCTTTCATTCTAGAGTTTCACTCTATGTGCTTATTTGCCATTTAAAATAAGTATCTCAGTTACCAAGCTGTAAATATCTCCTACCTCAGCTTCTGCATTTAGTTTCTAAATATGACACCTCTTGCTCCTATACGCACTAGCACAAGGGAACAGGACCTATTAAAATTTGTCTTTGGATGTCAAAGGAAACTCCTAGAGAGTATTTCCAAGTACCCTAGTGTCTTTTTGAGACAGATAAAACCATTGTTATTTCTTACATAATAAAAAATCAACATTTTTCATAGCATTTGTTTGGAAGGTAAGCTTATAGAACTAAAAGAAGCAGTAAAGGCAATACAACTTGCAGATTTAAGTTATTAAACTGTAGTAAGAAAAGCAGACATGGATGTCTAAGGATCTCTGAATTAGTAGGAGTCTGAGTGTTAATTAAGTCCCCTGTAGTTCCTTTACATGCTGTTAAATTTCATTATAGCACTACATATAAAGGGTCAAACATCCCTTTGTGTATGTAACATGAGACATACATGACATTATTTCATCCCACCCTCTCTGCCCTCCTTGTTCAAAGGACTAGCCCTTGAGTTGTCTCCATTCTCATTCAAATCTTCCTATATTGAGGGTGTCTGCCATGGGAGGAATTCGTGTGTGCTGACATGCATGTACATCTCTCTATCTCTACATGTGAATGTATTTATATTTATATATGGCTGCATGATCCTCCATGTGTAGGTAAAGGGAGATAGAAACCTAAGAAGGTAGACAGAAAACAAGCAAGCAAGAAATCCTGGCCCCACTGAATGACAGAAACATCCTGGGGAACTTAATCAAATCATAACTTCAGTCCCTGTTATTCATACAGTTTTCCACACCTTAATGTGAAGTGAAGAATGATACCAGGCACCTGAAATCCTCTCTAGTGTAGTCGTTATTAGAAGCTGGTTTGCAGTGTCATGTACAACATGCCCTGGAGTGCCTTATGTAAATAGAAGAGCTAGAATGTGTTTAACTGTATTGCCAGCCAGGCTTAGGGTGATCACTCAAAACCTAAGGACCTCTATCAGCGCATTGGATTAAAAGTCATGACAAGCTTGCAAAATTTTTGGCCCCATTTGCTGTTGTTGTAAGATAGCACGACACCACTGAGGTTATTGAAATTTCACCAATTTGTACCCATGAAATATTCATTTGGCTCTGTATTTATTCAGTATAAGTAATATTTTTGAACATCTAGAAACCTTATTATTGGTTTTCTCCTTGGAATAGAATTTGGGAACCAAGCTAAATATTTTTGTGCCATAGTAGAGCACTCTCAAGAACCACAAACAATGCTATGGCATATGCAAGTCTTACCCATCAATAGTCTGAAACCTTATTTAGCACTGACAGTGATTCAAAATTTGGAGCCAAGGCCTTTTCTCAGGCATACTTAGTGTGTTCAGGCTTTGGTTCAGTGAAACACTGAAGCTCATCAGTTCTTTCAAATTTTTGCACATTTAGCTACTCCTATTGCCTACAGATTTATTGCTTTACAAACCTGATTTAAAATGTTTTTTTCCCTCTGAACTGATTATCGTTTAGAAGTTTCTGTTTATTTTACAAGCATTGCTGTAAGAGAGACAATATTGAGAAGCACAACATTTCTTCCATATCTGTGCAAATATTTCATAATTATTGTGGCTTTACATGCTAATAGGCATTGTTGAGAAACTTTAATACTTCCATTAGTTTCTTTGATCTTGTCAGCAAGGACTTTTTTGTTATTCTGGAATCCGGGAAAAATGTAGATCAAAACCATGCTGCTGTAGTTCTTGTTTGCAGTTTGCTTCTGAGCAGAGCTTCAAAGATCCAGAGGGGGAATTAAACTCTTTAAATGCAAAATAAAATTAAACTATGCATATTCAGTGTAACAAAATGCATACCAGAGACCAGTACTTGGAAGAAATTGCCATGTAGACTTTATAGTTGTGGCCAAAGCAGCGGTATTTTTGCACTGGGTTTTTGAGTGCATGTGTTTATATGTCTTTTGTTCTGGTGAGCTTCCTCTATTGAATTTGCATCAACGAAAAAACAGACTCTCAGACTCATCCAGGAGATAACAAAAGTTGAAAAACTGAGAGAGAAATCAGAAATAGTAATAGCTCTATCTGATGAAAAGCATGTTTTTCCCAAATGTGCAGGGAGGATTCTGCATTTAGTTTTTTTCATGCAGAGCTTCCACTCAGCAACTCAGCTTGGGAGTATTTCCAACCCATTCAAATGCAAGCACATTGCGAGTAGAACTGACTTCAGGGAGAGCTGAGACATTATTAAGCATTTTCAGGACTTTTCCCTAGAATAAAAAGTCATGTCAGATTTTTCTCCAAATCGAATGTAACAAGTGATAGTAAGTGACCTTGCATTCTGGGTTAGTAACATTTTGTGTTCTACTCTCTCATCCCACTGACATTTCTACTCTCCCTGTTTCTTTGGGCTTTGGTTAATCTCTAAATGGCATCCTTACGGGATGTGGGTGGAGAGGAAGGATCTCAGATTTTCTTTCTGTGGGGACTAAAGTGGCATCCTGAATTTGCATGTTCAAAGGCAGCTACTACCTGTTACAACAGGTAGCCACAGCTAGTGCTTGGCTTAACAGAGGCTGGCAACTTCAGCTTGGTCATCATGTTATATCTAACTCTGATTTTTAAGGAGGTACAGGAAACAGGTGAGATGTTGCACACTTGAAGTCTGTTTGAAATGAATGGAACTGCTTTGTATGTCCTTTTGGATAGCATTGACTGTGCTGGGATATTAAAGCTCCGAAATTCTGACATCGAGCTGCGCAAGGGAGAGACGGACATCGGTCGGAAGAACACACGCGTGCGGCTGGTCTTCAGGGTTCACATCCCACAGGCCAATGGCAGGAGCCTCTCCTTGCAAGTAGCCTCCAACCCTATTGAGTGCTGTAAGTAGCAACAGACATCCTTCTCTTGCTGAGTATTGGGCTACCTCACGCACTTTGTCCATGAGCATGCTTACATATTGGTTTGCTTTTGTCTAGTTGGTGATCCTGAATCTGCTTCTCAAAAGCATATGGTACATGCTGAAGACAAAACACTCATGTCTTGGAAAAAAAATCTTTACTTTTTTGCACTGGTTTCTATAGGAAAGAACACACTTAAAACACTAATAGAAGACCTGGGAGCAACAAGCCTTTTTTTCTTTTCTGTGCCTCCCTACCATACAGGTAACTGCTGTAGGAGTTTGAGAAGACATCTGTCATGTCCTGTTCACCCAGTGTCTTCCCTTCATAAAACAAAAGCCAGCAAACAAAACCCCAATGCCATTGATGCAGTTTAGTAAACTTGACACACTGGCACATGCTACCTACTGCTTCAGCAAACCTCCAGAAACCAGATTTCCACACTGGGGTCTCTTTGGTTGGACAGGCTTTTTGTCAGATACACTGGGACATCCTCCAAAGACACCTGTAGCATTTTTGCTCCATGAGTATCATCAGCCTCTCACATGCAAAACAAAACCTATTTGCTTCGTGTAGCTTTAAGGCTTCAGGAGAAGTGGTGGAAATTGAATTTCAGTATAACTCCCACTCCTGATTTGGTTGGCTGGATTTGTGGAGTCCACCTATTTAAGGTTTTGTTGGATTCCACGAAGTGTAGCTTTCAGATGCTAATAAGGGAGTAACTTAACTGCCATCAAGTATGTAGGGGTGAGTTCTGGGGGGGGGAAGAAAGACCTTGGCCCCTTGCATGTTGAAGGGTCATGTCTGCATGACCTATGTCATTGTCAGGCTGGAGTCCCACACTGTGTGTCTGGGAGGTCCTGGACTGTGTCAGCATTGGTTCTCTTGAAGGCATGGTGCTTTTTCAAGGATTGCCAATAGAGAGGCTGCAGGAAAGAGCATCCCTGTGATTCTCTTACCAAGGCAGTAGCATTGATGACAGACTTTCAGACCAATGTCAGGACTCCATTCTGTTGTCTGAGTAGCACCACAACAACTCTGATAGTCCAAGTCAGCAAGAGAGGGAGAAATTGTAGAAAAAGGTAGTGCTGTTAGACCAACAGTTGATAGCTTCTCTCCTTCACAGTCATTCATTTAAATAAAAAAATCAGCATTGATAGTGGAAAGGGAGTTTTAGTAAGATAAGCCTGCGTTAATTATAAGGAATAGCAGAGCCCCCTTACCTATAGCAAGTAGACTGGCATAAAGCTCTCTCTTCTATCCAGGGTATGAATGAGAACAGTTTCCTCTTTGTTTCTTATTCAAGGCAAGTTCTAGGCTAAAAGGCAAAGCAAAAATCCTAGGGAATCATGGTTTCATCCTGGTCCTGTTGAAATTTAAGAGCTTTTCGATTACTGTATAGCAAAATAAGGCACAATTTAAATATATCCTGAACTGATCTGTGCAAAGGTGACAAGCTCAGTGAGCTACTAAGTGTGAAGCCAGTTGGATTTGTATGAAGGAACTTCAGTTTTGAGGGTTGTGTAATGAGCAAAAGCATAGTATATGCCTTCTGAAAGGAGCAGAAAACAGAAAAATGGAGCACTGGAGTTACGTACTGTGCAGAATGTGGAATAAGCTGATGCCAAAAACTTCATGCATCTCTCAGTTCATGTGGCACCAGGAGGAACCGTGTAGTCTGGATAAAATGTCACATCATCCCTTGAAGCACAGCCACACTCACTCTGTGTCCCAGCTGCGAGGGATAAAATATGTGCCACAAGAATACTGGATTCTGTTTGCATGTCTCCATGTGTGCTTTGGCACTCAGGTGCCAGTGGAAATACGCTTTCTAAACTGTGAACTTGTGCTGGATCATGAAGTCCGTGGCTGCTGCTGCAAGAAAGTTGGCAGAACTGACAATATAGCATTTAGTAACTGAAAGACCTTTTGGCTGTGGCTGGCCATCTTGGCATAAATATTATAGATAACATAAGAGAAAATAATTTCAAATTTAAAAAATTCAATAAAAGTACATTTTATGGTATAACATAGATTAAGATGAGCTTTAAAACCACATGTTTTTTATTGTGAGCCTGTTGATTCTGTACTGATATGGTTGGTAACCCTATTGTTTACAATCAGATGCTTGAAACCATGTTTCCTGACAACCTTCTGACCTTTCTTTGTTTCTGTATCAAACTCAGCTTAGCTTATGAAGGTAAGCATTAAGGTACTAATGAAGTATTTACTTATTTTTGTGTGTGTTTATAGTTCCTTTCTTTTCTTTAATCTTTATAACTCTCCAGCTCAGAGATCTGCCCAAGAACTGCCTCTGGTGGAGAAGCAAAGTACTGACAGCTTTCCTGTAATTGGAGGGAAAAAAATGATACTGACTGGCCATAACTTTCTGCAAGATTCCAAAGTCATCTTTGTGGAGAAAGCACCAGGTATGTCTTTTCAATCTGGACTCTGGTCTGCCTGTTTTCCCATTTTAAAATCTCTGCCAAATGATGAAAGCATAAATACCGTAATGACATTTTCTTCTGCTTGTAATATGTTTTCCATGTCATTGGGAAAAGCTGGGAAAGTGATCTGAGCTGTGGCTAATGCTGAGGTTTTATATTGTGACAGGTGTAGTTACAGGTAGACAACAGTGACATTGAAAGCTGAAGTTGAACATTTGTTTTTGTAGAAAACCACAGCTGTCCCAGGTAGCCCCTGTGAAAGGTGTTTGAAACCTCAAGGTTGCATGTCCTCATCAAACCTGCAAGGTGGTTGCTTCTTGTTAAAACTGTCTCTAATTTGTGGAAGAGGGCGTATTGTTGCTGGTGATGTGTATGTGCATGTGTGTGCATCTGTGGTATCCACTGGCTGAGGACTTGCAGCCCACATGTCTTCATTCAAAGGAGGTATTTCTGGTTTACCTTGAGCACTCTGAAACTCCTGTTGGCTTCCCCCTTGCACAGTGCTGCTCCTGCAGGTGCATTGGTAGTGGGACTAGTCCTCCAGGGGGAAAGGTCTCCCACCAGGTTGAAGCAAGGCCAGGGGTGGGCTGTGTGCAGGAGTGGTGGGTCACAAGGTAGCAATTTGTAATATTTCTGAATGCCCCCCCAGAAAGAGGCAGTGGGAGAGGAGCTGTGGGTCAGGGTCAGGCTCTGAAATGAGGGCAGTTTTGAGTCTTGTTTTGGAAAGGGTTTCCGTGGTGCTGATACAAGCTACAGATTCCTCAGCTGCCAGCTGAACTCACCCCTCGAACTTGAAACAGTCTTAGGCTCTTTCCTCAGGCTTCCAGGCCAGTTCCGACTGTGATGCTGCGCCCACTTAACCCTCCATGTCCATGAGGTTGCTGCACGGTTCCCGTGTCCATGGCCACTGCTGGCAGTGCAGGAAGCTGGGTCAATGGAAGGGGTAGTAGGGCGAGCAAGGGTAACTCCAGAGGCAAAGACATCTGAGTAGATGCAAGGTCATCAGGCTCAGGGCAAGAGCAGAAGATTTCCCTGAACTTTTCCCAGTGGAGTCCTGAGTTGTCACAGTTTAAGTTACCAAAAGTGTGTGTCAGGGTGGAGCCAGTGAGACACAGGGTGAGAGCCAGTCAGCACTGATCAGGCTGGGATTGTAAGATGAGCAATCAACCTCCTTATTTCTTAAGAAAGTTGAAAGAAAAAGGAGAAAAGGTGGAATTGCAACTATAGAAACAGAACTGTGCATAGTGGGGAGGGGAGAAGATCACTGTCTACTTCATATTTAAACTTCACCACGAAGGAGTGGGTAAGTGTGACATTTCAGGAGCAAAGCCCTTTATCTGTCTCAAGAAGGAAGTAACATTAGGAGGTGCTCTCCTTCGTACTTATTTTCTCACTTCCTTTAAGTTGGAGAAGTTTTGAAGTGTTGCATCCCTAAGGATTATGATAGTGATGCTACTAGCCCTCCAGCAGCTACCACAGTAGGAATTTGGACACTGTCTCCCTTAGCATTAAGTACACCAAAAGCAGCATGTTCACATTATAGCCTCTTAAATTACAAACATGCAAAATGGAGCTAGCCTTGTGCTTCTTAACTAGACGGCTATCTCCCTTGAGAAAAAAAAAAAATTGAGACTGCACAGAGACAGTATATAGATAGAAAATAGTTTATAGAAGCAACACTTTTTAAACATGGTCAGAGATGAAGGCATGTACTGCTGTGCACTGGCTGTGCTGGTGAGAAAAAAAATGATCAAAAGGCCTTCCCTGGCACACTGAAAAACTCTGGGGTGAACTCTTTGGGTGCATGAGTTTGCTGGATGGACCAATACAGGGAGTGTCTCTTCTACATAAAGCACTACTGGAGACCCCCCTGCACTCTTCTCCCTGGCATGGAGCATGGGGCAATGCTGCGGGAGTCGGGTAGTGAGCTGCTATCACTGAAGAGTAATCAAGATTATCATGTCAGTATTCAAAAACCTGTCCTGCCTGGTTGTAGTAGTCTCTTGGTAGATTTGTTGTGGTTGCAGAGCAGTACTGCATCATGGAGACACACTGCAGGGGATGAGCTTTTAAGTTGAGAGTGCTCAGCATCTCCAAAAGCTGCAATCATGTACAGGGAGTGACTCACAAAAAGAAAAGTTGTTGGCAGTTCTGTGCTGAGCAATTTCTAGGGCTTCTGTGATGAGTTGTTCTCCATGTTGCCCACCAGCTTGATGCACTGGAAAAAACAGGCACAATACGTGGTTGTCTCTGTGGCAAACAGCTCTGGCTCAGTTTTTGAGCAGGGTCACTGTATTTGATGTCAAATGAACAAGCTTTACCAGCCTTCACATTTGAAAATCAGTGCATGGTGTTTCTTTCTCTTTCAGCTCTTGCACGTCTATGAAAGTAGGTCAAGAGAGGGAACACCAGCGTAGTTTCTCTTTCTCTTAGAAAGCTGGTTATGAGACTCTGTGATTAGCCAGAGACATTAATTAGTTTTGTGGCTGTTACCACTTTGGTTTTTGAATTCAGAATGTTAATCACATTCCTAGTGGGCAGCAACTAAACTCAGCTGCTAGAAAGTAATAGATCACAAGGATCATTGCACTCATAAGAACGTATCTTTTGTGTAATATGTAAATATTATACTACATGAGCCCATGTCTTCAGTCCTCACTCAGGCATAGTCCCCAGGCCAGAAAGCAGCTTCCATGAGCTCATCTAATTCATGGTAGTCTGCATACTTAATTGGTTAAAGCAAAGAGTTTGAGAACTCCTTTTGTTTGCTTTTTTTTTGTTTTTTTTCCTTCTGACTGAGTAATTCCTTTAAGTCTGCCTAGTGCATTGTGGTCCGCTGAATGTTTTTCCAAGCATGAGTCCCAAGCTCTCTTTCTTCAGGGCTAGCCCTCAGCTGTTGTAGTCTCTGGAGGAATGGCATTATCCTGGCTTCTTTTCGTGGGGAGTCTGTCTGAGCAGTGACTCATACAAGAGGGAATCCCTGAAGAATGATCAAATCAATCCTTCAGCTGGAGAGGCAGCAGCGTAATACTTTCAGCTTAACCCCTTACTGACTGCTTTTTTGCCAAGAAGCATAGAAATTAGAGCAAAATACACTTTGCAGACCTGCAGCACTGTATCTTACAGAGCAAGAAGGAGGCAGTGAAGGATGAAGGCTCACTGAAAGGAGCAAAGGAGGAGTTCTGTGATGAGTTCCTTTGAAAGGAGAGCTTCTTACAGTGTGGTCCAGCAGAAGGCACCCCTTTGGATAAATGAGCATTTTCAGAAGGAGACTAAAATTTGCTCAAGCCTTTTACTGTAACATAAAAAAAGGTCTCATATGTTTAAATTAGTCTTTATTTTATGGGATTTTGGTCAATGTTTTATATCCTGCACATCAGAGCATATTTTCCAGTGATGAATGATGGCATTAAACAACTGTCCAACTAGTGGTAGTAAAAATGTGAGTGCTGAATGTACTTGCTTTGAAAGCTTCACTCTTAAATTCAGGCTTTTCTTAGACTGGGAGCCCCATGATGACCTCATCTCTTACAAATAACACTAATAATTGTTTATTTTATCTTCTTTCACTTTCTGTGTCACTTCGTAGTAATGTTTTTCTCTTCCTGAGTTAGTAAGGGTCTTAGGAGTTTGCATCTCCTGGTTTAGGCTGTCCAGTCCCAACCTGGTTTTCATCAAAATTAATACGTTCTAAAATACAAAAAATCTGCAACTTTCTACCAGTAAGGGCCCTTGATGGTATTTGCTGTGGAGGTGTGTGTTTTTCAGTTAAAAAAGTGGATGAAATGAAATAGATGTTTGCTAGCTATGGAAGAGGTGTTTGGCTGTGAAGGACAAAGTGCTTCCTGTCTAAAATGTGCATCTACAAGAGCAGAGATTGAGATCTGGAATTGTAATAGGAGGTGCTGATTCATTATATTTTTAAAGCTTTTTCTACAATACCTAGATTATAATGGTTTAGTGATCTATAAAACTGTGGTGGGAGAATCCTACTTTCAGTTCATAAAATGTTTCCCTTAGATGACAATTGAAAGGTTATTGATGAGAAACAAAACCAACATCTGTCCTGGTTTGGGCTAAAATTAATAAATTAGCCCCCCAGAGACAGATGGTCCTCCCTCTCTCTCTCTGAAGAGAGGAGAGGAAGGAAGGAGGAGATTCAAGAGTTCAGA
>VZTY01008550.1:659984-738658 GCA_013400935.1 Turnix velox | reverse complement strand
TGCTCCGGCTCTCACTGCTGGGAGGGAGGGAAGGAGAGAGGCAGGGAGGCGGCATCCCGCCCGCTCACCGAGGTCCCTGGCAATATGGCCACTGTATAGGGACAAAACCCTTCTCTCTACTGCTGGCACATTCTCTTGATGCATCCCACAAACCTTTCCTTAGCACTGTTATACCTCCTTCTCTTCATTCCTCCCCTTCCCCCCNTTAATTTTCAGCTGAACTATATAAACCTGCAAAACATGTTTACTGTAAGAGGTTGACGTAGTGGTCTAAGGTTTCCCTCCTGGAGCTGGTCCCAGTCCGTGGGCGTTGAGATTTCCCTCTTGGTTCACCAGACGTAATATGAGGAATTGTATTTTTTTTTTTTTTTTGTCTCTGCTTCATAACAACTTTTCCTCCCTGTGTTTTTTGTTAAATGAAATGTCACTAGCTGTTAATGAGTTGTCTATTCCTTGCTTATTCCCCTTCCCCTTAGTCGCTGAGCTACGATGGTCTGGACAGTTTCATGGGAATTTCTTGGAGCGAAACCCGTATTGTTCTTATTAGCTTCCAAAGACGAGCCATGGCTCTGGATTTTTATTTTTCCTAATAGTTTAGATTACAGCATTTAAAATATTTCTGAACAAACTCGTCATCATAAAAATTTCAAAAAGTGCATAAAAGCAATGCTGCATGAAGTAATTGAAAGAGTAGCAAGAGATGGAGTCATTTTGAATTTTACTGAAGTATCGGCAGGAAATAAAAACCAGAAACCTGAATCAGATCATTCATCTTGCAAAGCAGAAATTAAACACAGTAAAAAACCTGAACTTCTGGTAATCCATTTACAAAGGCAAATTGGACACATGTTAACTACATGTCTGGACGTCCCTAGATTGAAAAAACAAAAAAACCCAAAGCACTAACAAACCCCTTACAAAGCATAAGTTCTTAGACTTTGCAAAATGTGTGACGGTGACAGCGTTGTGCTACTTTTACAATTAATGGAATTAATTGGGAGTAGGGGAAAGGAGGGCTATAGGGACTCTATAGGCAGGCAGAAGAGTGTGGTGGGGGGATATAAAGGAAGCTGTTCCCAGACAAGGGCTGTGTCCTTGCTTGCCGAATTTCAGTCAGGTTTTTTTTCTACTGACAGCTCAAGGGAAGCATCTGTTGAATAAATTGTGAAGTGGTTGCCAGTCCTCCTGAGAAGTCTGCTTCAATTCTGGCACTCTCAAAAGGCATCGTTAAAGAGACTCCAGCACTGTCTGGCTGCTCCTTTTCTCCCCACAGCCGAATGTGACAGTACCAATTAAAGGGATTCCTTTTCCAACGTCACAGTTTAAAATGTAGGAGGAAACTAATGGTAGATCTGCTAATTGTTTCCTACAGAATGATTGGCCAGATCCACTCTGCTGTTTGTGCTGCAGCTTTCATGTTGCGCTTCTTTCCATACATTGAAAAAAAAGAGATTTTGGGCATTAAAACAATCACCAGGGCTCATCCTTCAGCAGCATTCCTTTCACAGTAGGACAGCTGTACACAAAAATATTATTTACAGACATTTGTAATAAATCAGACAGTTCTAAATGCATCACCTCCATCCTGGCCTGAAAGTGAAGAGAGAAGAAAAAGTGCATTCATTCTTTTACCTTGCTGAGAGCTGTTTTTCTAAGGCAGGCCAGTGTCTATGTGATGAAGTTCAAAATAGCTAATATTTGCATTTGCATGTCCTGATGCTGCAATAAATATACAAAAAAGATGACGTAAAGTCTCATTTCCTTTTCTTTCCAGTGACACCTGACAGTGGTGTGACTCATGAAGCTGCATGTGTCCCCGCTGCCCAGCTTTGATAGCAGTCTGCTTGTGGCCTTTCATACATGTTTGTGTTTTTCTAGGCCTGCAGGATGGAAAACTTGTATTTTGTATTATTTTTCTAATTTTCTGTTGTTGAATTTTGGAGCTGCAAGGAAAGAGAAAAACACTTTTACTGACTGCTGACTTCTGTATCGGTGATGTGCAGGAAAAATGACTGGACAAAACCAATTTCTTTCTAAAGACAGGATCCCCAGAAAAAGTGATAGCTGTGGCTTAAATGTATATTTACTTGAAAACAGAAATACAGCAAATTAGGAGGGCTCAACATACCACTAGAAGCAGCTTCAGAAAACTGTACATGGGTCCACTGCAGCTGAGCTACACTAACTTAAAGTGGAGCCAAAAGCTGTGTTTCCCAGCCTACGGCCATCTTTTGATCCAAGCAGTAGAATTATGATGAGCCAGACTAGGACGATATTAAAATTTAAAATGAAATGCTGTGTGGCTGAGGAGCTTCCTTGATACTACTTGTTTTGTTTCATTTTGTTTAATCTTAATGTTGAATATAAATTACTGTAGTAAGCAGTGATCTAAAGGCCTCATAGGTAGCATTATTTTTGTCTGAAAGTCCAGGAAACTAAAATGCAGAACAGTTCCATATTTTGTCCAAACTAGTGTCAGAATAAACTCCCAGTGGCTTTCCCCCATCACAGCATCATGCACTCTGGATTGTGGTTCCCTCTTAAAAAAGCTAAATAGGCTCCAGGCGTGGGCTACCCAGATGACCTCCTGGTTGGGCAACAGTTGGTCAAGTCATTGAGAGCTGCTTTTCATATATGCAGTGCCCCTTCAGAGGGATGTTTTTGGAAAAGTCATTCCTTTTTAGGCTTGGGAGAAGAAAAAAGGACAGAACTAGATATCTTTTTCTTTTGTCTTTTAGATGGTCACCATGTGTGGGAAATGGAAGCCAAAACCGACAAAGAACTGTGCAAGCCAGTAAGTCTGTCTTAAATATTTTAACATCAAGATGAAAAATATATATTGCCTTCTCCAGCACAGTTACTGAAGAGGATTTCCAAGGCTTTGGCACTGTGTCTCCCCACTGAAACAGAACAAGTACTTAGGCCTCCCCTCCTGGAAATCTTACTTTAATGGGAGTGTGGGGTAAAAAGCCTTCTCTGGAAGTCATCCCAAAAGTAGGAGAGACCATTTGGAAAATATTTTTTCATTGTCTGGGATGGGTCAGCCCCGTCTGCTCATCTTCTCTCTTGCTGGGTCAGTTCTTCCTTCTGCTCCCAAAGCAATTTCTGATCATTTTCCTTGGCTTTCCTTTACTGTCAGCAGAAGAAATCTGAGTCCCCTCACAGGAGATCAGCCCCACGACTGGAGAAGTGTGGCTCCCTCAGCCATGACTCTAAGTGGGAAATATGGCCACTATTTCACCTCTGCAGGAATATGCAATGGTTTGTTAGCTGCGAACCTGCTGGAGACATGCAGACAAAAATTTTAAAGACCTCAGCTGAATCCAGGCCAAATATTAAGACGAGTGTTCCCTTTTATTCTTTCAAAAAGTGCCAAGGGAGGTTTTGATAGTCATAGCAGATTTCACTGTGCTTTTCTGTAAGCTGATGCCCTAGCAGCTGAGTCTTTCCTCAGTCCCATACTGGAGCATTTGGTTTCTGACAGTGGAAGCTCATCTACGTGCTCTCTAGTCTTTCTTCCTTTAGCAAGATCTCCCATCCACAGAAACTAGCGAGCTTAAAACTTCCTGAGTTTTTATGAAGAAACACTTCACAATGGCAAATGGAAATACTTGAATAATCATGTGCCTGTCCTAATTCTGCCTTCAAAGAAATTTGTATTGGGGTGAGATGTACTGGGGATGAACTGCCAGCCAAGTGGTTGTGCTTTCCCCTGCTGAGTTAGAGACCACAATTTGATTGTGGTTCCTGATTCTTTTCAGAGGCAGAAGGCATAAAGCGTTGCCCATATGCAGTATTGTGTCTACTGTCGAAGGAGAAGAAGTGAAGGCTAGTGATTTTGTAAAGACCCGCTAAAATCTTATTTCCCTTCTTCTGGAATCCTTGTCACAGAGGACAGTGGGGGTGACAGAAGGCCATGCCAGCCCACAAAGCCCCACATTTCCCCTGCAGAGAAGAATGTGGTGTGCCTCATGAGCCCAGGAGCTTCCTTCTTGGGGTTAACATGTGAATACTATTGTACAGCTCATCAGCCTCAGTCATGCTTTGACATTCTGATTTTTTTGCCTTTGCAGAATTCACTGGTGGTTGAGATACCACCTTTCCGCAATCAGAGAATTACCAGCCCTGTTCAGGTCAACTTCTATGTCTGCAATGGAAAGAGAAAGAGAAGCCAATACCAGCTTTTCACCTATCTCCCTGCTAATGGTAACAAAATATATTCCTTACCTCTGCAAGTAAAAATGAGAGATGATGATTATTCAGAAAGTTCTATGGGTTTGACAGTTCTCTAGTAACAAGAATAACTGGTAGATAAAGCTGGTGCTATTAAAGAAGAGTGAGATTCAAACCATGAGAGCTGGCTTTCTCTCTGCTGCCCACACGGGACATCTTCTCTGCATGTTTTTTTTTGTTGTTGTTGTTTTTTGGTTTTTTTATTGGTGGCAGAGATCTGTTGAAATAAGGACTTTTTCTGCTTTTGGGAGCTGAAGAACCCCAGCATGAACTCACATATGTAGCCACAAATTGTGAACATGCTGAGCTCTCTGCTAAGTTCCTGGCAATTCTTGGTCTGATTTCGTGGCCCCAGAGGGTACACTGTATTTGAATAATACTTCTGCATTCACACCACAGCACTGTAAGTATGCTGGGCTCTGACCTGGAGGATGCATGGGGATCTTCCTTCCAGTCACCCTGCACCTTGCTGTCTCTTGTGGAGTGAAAATAGTGCTCCAGGCTGATGCCACTCTTGAGTAACAGTAAAAAGCACAGGATGGAGATCTGAGTGGTCCAAACAAAATGCTTCATGTATGGAAAATACTCAGAAACACGTGCTAGTTTCTTTTGGAAGCTTATATTGGTGGCTGTGAAGTGACAATAAAGAATTTGTGCTAGCTGAATTTCAAGCAGGCTTATATGAAGATACTGCTAGTAAGTAAATTTCGACTTTTAAAAATTTATTTGAAATGGCTATTTTTCTGAGAACGCTTTCTTTGGGAAAGTAGAAGGAAAGGGTGATTGTTTTGTTGCTCTTGTTTTAGAAGGGAGAGAAAAATTATTAGAAAAATCATTACATTTATGCTTTTTTGTAGACTTTCCAAATGAAAATAGGCCTTCTGAGGGAAATTCCCACAAAGCAATACTCAAATCATGTCACATGACTTAAGTAGACTTGCCAACATTTTGCAGGTGAAATCCCATAAAATACACATTTGGAATTTCACCTAGTTAGCTTGTGTGCACTCCAGACTTTAATCATGACTTTAATTTAAAATAAAAGTACAGGAAACTGGACATGGTCAACTGATGGCTCATTATATATAAACTGCATAGCTGTGCTTCACTGCATCAGCCTGCTTATGCAAACTTCATCCCCAGTGGGTATGTCTGCGTGTATTTAAAGACTGTTCATTTCTTAAATGGAAAAGAGACAGTGTTGTTATTCTCTTAAACAACACTACAGCAAAAACCTCTCAATTATAGAGGCCAACAGGTATTCCCTTGCTATACCTCATATACCTGCCCGATGTTAACTACTGTTAATTAAACAGCATCTTTCCTCGCCCTCCTTCACATAGGCCATTTTTTACCATTTTATTTTGAACTATGAAAAGAGTATTCACTGCTGCACATTTGTTTATGCTGCCTCCATTCTGAGTTTGAAGCACTTAATGTTTCATTTGCCTTGAAGGAATGGGAATGGCTACATAGTGACAGGCAACAGAGAACCAGCCTAAGCTTTATTCTGAAAAGACAGCTTTAATTATGGTCATTGTTGAAAACACTGATAATCTTTTTTAGTCTGCTGTACTGATTTAAATTCTTGTGAAATCTTTTCATCTTAGTGTAGGAAAATCTGAAAAAAAACCCCAAAACTCTAAGGCAGGGAAGGGAAGCAGATATTGAATTGTAAGTATGGCTTCCTCCCCTGTTCCTTTTTACTTCTCCACTCGCATTCTTTAAATATGTACGTATATATGCATGCAGGTGATTAAAAAACATCTTATGCTTTTGGCAAATTCTCTTATAATAGTGGTAAGACTGAATGTAATTCTGCAATCATCATAAGTAGTAGTATAGTGTATTTTTATCATGCCTGTGTTGTAGCTGTGAGGTTTTGCCCTTATGCTAGTGGTTGTTTCTATTGTGCCTTTCAAAGGCAGGTATAATCAACTTGATTGTGTATTTAGAAACCGTGCAGAATGACTGAATCAGTCATTTACATTGCTATATTTCTAGGAGGCATTTTAGCATGTTCTGCCATATTTGATCTCAGTCGCAACATTCTTTTCATATTTTAAAATGTAGAAATTCAAAGTTTAGCAGCTCATGAAGGAAAAATCAGTTGAGTCAACAACTATGGTGTGATCAGTGTAAGAAAGTATAAAGGAGATAAGCGTTATTTTGGTCCACGCAAGACCTTGTCTCTTCTTTTAAAAAAACCCTATAAACACAGAAGGTTTTTGACAAGCAGATGTCAAAGCGATCAAGTGTAAGATGTGGTTTTACACAAATCAGATGGCATCCTGTAGGCTTTTTCTTCTTCTGTGCTTTAGCACTAGTCAAAATGCTAATGTTTCAGTGCCTATCACCATTTTTCAGGTCTTTCTGTGGGAAGGGTTTTAAGAAAACTGCAAGGTGCACATTAGACATGTATTTTGTAGCTCAAATGGACTGTGCCAAAGCAAAATGCTGTATATGGACTAATGCCTAAATACTGTGTGAGGCCACTGGCCGTGCTCCTGGGATGGGTGTGGGCATGTACTGTTGGTGCAACCAGTGGGAGAGCCAGGGGCCCACTCTGCAGTATCCCCACCTTGACCAAAGAGCCATAGGGTGTTTTTTTTTCCTGTAGCTCCTGTTTCTCCTCATTCCCTAGGGGAAAACAGCCAGTGGATCCAGGGACATGTGGCCTCACTCTTCCCTCCTCCCGTGGATGGTCCCATAGCGTCTCCATGGAGTACAGCTCTGTGATGTGCAGCCAGCACAAGCTGCCCTCCCCAGCAGATTGTGATGGTTTCATCGCCGTAAGGCTTGTCCCGTGCTGCGGAGATGTGGCAGGATTTACTTCTCTCTCCGTTAGCTGAAGTGTTTTGCAGACCAGAGACTTAGCGAAGAGAAGTTCCTACCTCTGAAAGAAAAAGAATGGTGTAAAAATTAAAATTTTACTACTCTGTAAATTAAAAGTCTAAGTAACAGAACAAAAGACAAAGTAGTGCTTCAGAAATGAGAGCCAAGGTCTGGAGAATGGGCTTGCTTAAGTCTTTGGCTTGGGACAGACTGTAAACCTAAACAACATAATCCACTTTTAATTGAAAATTTGATTTACTGTTCTGCTGAATTTGAGCAACCCCTGGATCCTATATTAGTTTATGTTGTACAGAAGTGACTGTAATGTCATTTTTTTCCTAGTATTGCTTCAATATCATACATCACTGAGCTACTGCATAGCAGTATTTCAGTTTTGTCCTGGAGCTTTCAGGCTGTAGGCTATTGAGACTTCTCCCTAGACATGCCTATCACAGAAATATTCCCCTGTCACAGGGGAATTCCCACAGCTCAGATGGTAAGTACTACAATGTTTTGCATTGCCTGCATCCCACCGGAGCATGAGGAGGAAGGCGCAGGACTGGATGCTGCAGTCAGGAGTCTGAGCAATGTATAATGAGCAGATGTGGATATTCAGCTTTTAAAGTCTCTCAGCTGCTGCAGCTCTGCAGGCAGGCTCTGCCAATCTGTTACTTGCAGCAAAACACTTCAGAAAACTATTGGTGAACTCTGCATTTGTGAAACCTACTCTCTAAAAAAAAACACTTGGTTTTCTGTCTATGACTGCATATCATTTAGCTTCTATCAATTTATTATAACGTTGGCTTATACATGCATTTCAGATGGGGGAAATCTCTTTGAAATTCTGAAGTCACTATGCCTAAGCTGTAGCATTTGAAGTTTAAATTAATCTGAGGAGGCTGAAGAAGCACACATGCAATCAGACATGTGTGCTGGGGCTCCAAATCCTGTATTTTTCATCTGCTAAGAAAGCTGAAGGAGTCCTGCGTCTCAGAAGACATTAAAGAATACACTGAATGATAAGGGTTAGATCTCTGTTTATTCAGATTTCTTTTAAGTATGTACATCAAAACAGTGGAAACATGTTGAAGAACATATTTTTTGCAGATAGCAGCAAGGGCTCTCTATGGTTTCTGTTATCTAATGAATATTGATATCAAGAATGGTGAACATAAAGAAGTTTTTCTTTGAATTTTGTTTAGATAAGTAGTTATACTTACTAAAGCAAAGGCAGAATGGTTTGTCTAGGAAGTACTTAAGAAGATGGAAAAAGGAAAGTTGATGTGTTTCTTTCACTGGAATGAAAAGAACGCTTTTGCAAAGAGCTGATAAAGTCTTTCTGGTTTCTGTTTCTGTCAGGCTTCTTAATTGTGAAAGCATTATTAAAAAATTGTTTCACTACTTCTAGTATTTGTTAAAATGGTGTTGATATGCTGAACAACTTTTCATTTTGGCATGCGTTTTCCCAGCTGTAGATCCATATTTACAAGTGCACAGCTTCCATCGAGCAGTTCCTTTGCCTCCCCACAGGCACTTTCACAAGCCCCCGGGGCGCCAAGCTCCTCTGAAAAACCATCCATGTAGACAAGTGACGTGCTGGGGCCAGAAGTATCTTGAATCTGTGGCCACGGAGCTGTGCTGAGAGCTTGCCTGTGATGGCTAGAGGTGCCTTAGTATTGTTGTTCACCAGCATGATGGCATGCAAGTAGGGCTTCTGGCGTGCTTCTGGAAGGGCTGAGGGATGCCCAGGGCACGTTGATGCTGACATCCTCCTCACTTCCTGCCTCAGAGCTAAAATTGTCCCCTGCCTGTCTCGCAGAGAACAGTCAGCAGTTTTCTAGTGACTGCACCGAGCAGCCATGCCTCTGTCTCACCTCAGCTCCCCCGCCCACAACTCGCTTTCTAAGTCAAGAGGCCACATCAGCCACCTTGGCAGTAAAACAATAAAATGAGGATGTGTTGCTGCCCTGGTGAGACAAGGTGTCATCTCCTGGCACTTCTCATCTTTTGAATTTCCATACCCAAGTTTGGCAAAATGATTAGTCTGCAAAGTGGTGGTAACTTGGGGGCAGCTGGGGAAGCAGGGCCAAATTCAGGCTTGGAAAGCATCCTCACCTATTGCTTCACCATGCCTCAACATGACCAACCGTGGTAGGGCCATGGCAGCAGCACCTCACAGGAATGGAGGTCGCCCAGGCCCACCATAGTTCGTTGCCACCTTCCTGAGGCTGTGTGCAAGAGACACAAGTATGGCTGGGCCAGGTCTGAAGCCTTGGAGTGGCTGCAAGTGTTTCCATCCAGCTGAGGGAGGCACTGAGCTGCCTGTGCAGGGGAAGGCAGGGCAGTCTGAGGGACTGAGGGAAGACGGGCCTTGGGATATTAGTTTTTTGGGGGTTTTTTTAAATTTAGCTGGAAAGAGGAATTGCAGTTGCTCATTTTTATGTTACGAGTTACTAAAGCTTATTTCAGCTGCTGGGTGGCTGATTGTTGTTTTTGAAAATCAGCAGAGTAACAAAAAGCAGGTGAGATTTTGTCAGAGTCCTGTTTCCATTTAAGAGGATCACAACATTCATCATGGCCTCTCCACTCCCTTCCAGCGGCCTCAACAATGTCTGTAGTGGGGGTGGAGGGAATATGGATCACACTCAACCAGCATGGTGGCCTCAGGTGATTTTGCTTCCATTTGCTGAGTCCCCAGTAGAGCTGCCCACATTTTATCCAGGTGACACACTATTTCAGCTTTCTTCTGCAGCTTAGTCAGCCATCTTTGATCTACAGCTGCAGCTGTCTTGAGCATCAGAGGCAAAAACACTGACTCACTCTATAGTGCTCCATCTTCATCTGGAAGGCCAGGAAGGAGCTTTGCCTTTGTGATGTCCCTCCAGCAGATAGGGGTGGACAATATAGAAGCCCCTGGCTGTGCTGTCTCTATTGTGGTAGCAGCATCGATCACCCATAATAATTAACTTCCAGTACATGAAGCTGTCTTTTGGATGTACTTCCCTTTTCAAATGCTGTCCTTCAGATGGTGAAATCCAGCCTGTAGTTTCAGCCACCCAGCCCCTCTGCACTAGCATTTGGAGTGCTCCCTCCCTTACTTCTCAGTGATTTCATGTGCATATGTAAGCAAGCCTCAGGCTTTAGGATCTTCCAATTAGCTTAAAAGCCAAGAGGTAAAACTTGTGTGAAAGGGTACAGGGTTTAGAATTACATGGGCTGGATTACAGGGGATGCTTAGTTTTGTCCTCCTCAAGCGGCTGATCATCATAATTAATCTAGCACAGGGTCTGATCCTAAAGGGGATGCTGTGGTGGTGGCTGCCAGAGGTGAAATGCACAAAGGCTTTGCTGGCAATGGTGGGAGACTGCATTTGTTTCTGAAGGCAAACACCATGTCCGAGCTGAAATGGCTGAGGTCAGCCAGGCCCAAACTCCTCTCTGTCAAGTGTGGATCTGGTTGCAGGACTGGCACAGTATGGATGCCCTCCTATCAGCCTAACCCTGGTGAATGTTGGGCTATCCCCACTGCTGCCTGGAGGGACTCCTGCTCCTAGTCCCTGCTTTCCCTTTCTCCTTCCCTCATTAGGACAACAGGAGTGATGTCTGCACTGGCAATATAATGTGCTGCATTGTCAAAAGAAACCTCACTCCAGAAAGCCTTGGCCAGCGTAGCCTGGTGTTATGCATAGCTAAACCTCCAGCTGAAGACAGTAGTGGAGCTCGGTGCTTCATCATGGGAGCAGGAGTAGAGCAGCCCAAGTGGGCAACCAGATTAATCCTTTTCAACACTGTAGGATTTAAGGTGTCATAATGGAAAATGAATCGTACTTTTTGGGAGTTTTCCCCTTTTCTTCTGAAGGAAAGGTAATGATTATCTTCTGCACTAACAGAACCCAAATACCCTCCACCTACCTCCATGTGTTGAATAACCTAACAGTTTAACTGCTGTTGAAAAGCATTTTAGTAAGTGGTTTAGCTGGAAAGCACTTTCTAATCAGGTAATTGCACTGTCTGAGATTATAAACTGAGAAGCACACACAATGCTTCCATCCACCTGGAGGCTATTCTTATATAAAACTGTACATATGCATCTGATCCCTCAAAAATATAAACACACTAAACCCAAACAGGGCAGACAGACCTGTGTTAGAGGTAGCTCTTCCCATCAGCAGTACCAGTAGCAGTGTACTAACAAGAGAGGGTGAGTGAGTTCAGATACTTGTATAAATAAAACCTGCAATCACACACGTGCTGCCTGCAGCTTCTTGATAGAATGAGGCTTCCTTTGTTTCTGAGGTGGTGTGTTCTGGTTTTATTAACTTAAAAGCAAAGGCTTGATAGTAGCTTGACCTTTTTAAAATGTTTTGGTTATATTGGTGCCTAGGGAAAAATATCCAGTTCATGGACAGCATCTGCAGAGTCCCCTGTAGAGACAGTTTCAGGACATTCCTTGTGCTGGAGTGCCCATCCCCCTTGTCACTGATATTGCCACTGCAGCAGATATGTTGGCAGGGCATTTCAGAAAGTTTTACTTGGCCACTAATGCTCTGATGATACAAAAAAAGAGTACATCCAGACCATTACATGTCTGTAACACTACATACAGAACGAGGAGTGAGGTCCTCACTGCTCAAGACTTTTGCCTCCAGCTAGTGCTGTTGTAGCAGACAGGATTTTGTGTTTGCATGAATCCAGAGTGGCTAAGTTGTATATGGAGGTGCATCCCCATCCCTGACTGGGCCCCTGGTTGGCCAGCAGCAGAGCAGTAGCAGTTGTTGGGGTGACCTGTACAGCACCTGAAGGAACATCTCACTTGTGGTGGAGAGAGATTATGCTGGTTGGCCCAAGAGTGATGAGGGAGAATTCTGAAGGCACAAACTGCATTTCGGAGCTCAGTTCAGGATCAGAGATTTAGCTACCTAACTCATCAAGCCTCTTTGAAAGTCTCACCCCAAATTTTTGACAATTGCGAGACAGTTAGTCCAAAGGCTGAAGAAATATGTGTGTGAACATGATGAAAAAAGCAGTGTTTTGATTTTCATATGTTAACCAAAATCTGTGTGCTGGTGCCAGGGAACTACATCATAGTCTGGACCATGAAAGGTGGCTATTTTGTTTGATAGGCTCAATCAAAATTAAGGGGAAAATAAATATAGTGCCATAAATGTATGCATTGATAATACTACATGGAAATGGGAATTTGTTAGTTTACTGTTAATCAGGATAAACATCTGTTTAATTTATAAGAATATGTTTTCTCATTTCACATTTTTTAATAGCAGTCCCCCAGAAAAGTTTAAAAACCCATCTGGATGACTGAAGTCTAAAAGCAAACAGACTTGTTAGAATTGTCAAAAAATACATATAATTTATACTTAAGCACTTTCTGACTCCATTTACTGCATGTGCATGATTTACTATTTTTCTTCCAGGTTTGATATATTAGCATTTTACCTGCTAGGAAGGCCTTTCATTTAAACTGAGGCTTGTAGAACTGGCTGAAATATTTCTCCCAGATTCAGAGCCACACAGAAGGACTATTGTCTTCCACCCAGTGCCTTGGTATGATGTCATAACCCTAGTCTCTCTGAGTGAGAAGCTTTGATTTATAGCCAGGGCCGCTGCCAATGCATGGTTTTCAGAACTTCGTATTAAATTAGATGACATAATGACATGAGACCAGAGTCTAAGAAGGTATCATTGAACCATTGAAAACCAATTAGCCAAGATTAAGTTGCTTATCAGACTAATTTAGAACTCTGTCATATTTTGATATTCATAATTGAGGACTACTTAAAATCATCTAATGCATTGTGAAGTAACAAGCATTTAAGAATTCACAGTATGAACCAAAATTGCATTAATGTTTTTCCTTTTTATGTGCCAAGGGTCTGATCCTTCGTCAGAGTAAAGTCTCTTAATCGCATAGCCTTACTTTTGAGTCTGAGTAGATGTAAAAGCTGCTGCGTCTTTTTTGTTTACAATTCCATGAATTCTGTCTTCATTGATGGAATTTCTTATTGGCAGATGTCAGTGCATGGCAAATTCAGTCACAATTTCAGTCACAAGCTTGCTGATAGTCTGCAAGACTGAGTGTTGTCTCAGCACCACAGAGCAGCTTTGAGAGAGAATACTTGCTGCCATTTGATACAGCTCTGCTGAATTTAAGGAATAGTCCATTTTCTGCTAAAAGTGCTTGCAGATTCATTAACTGTAGATCTTTCCAGTTAATTGCCAGTCCAGACCTGCCCAGTGAAAAGGAGTGTCTCTTTCATCTGGCAGGTTTTTATTAAGTCATTTAAGATTTGAAATGTTTGAGCTAGGAGTTAGTCAGGCTAATACTGTTCTCTGTTAAATGCTAATCCTGAGAAATTAACTGTACTCTCTGTATCACATCCTTGTGTGAAATACTCATCTGTGCAAGTGAGTGAGGTTAGAAATAGAGGTGTGTTATGGCAGCTATAGCTTATTCTGCCTCCACAGGGATGTATTTGAGAATGAAACCTCTTTTTCTAGCTCAGGTCTGCAAAGATTTGCAGTTAATCAAGCATGAGCCAATAGGTCAGTGGTAACGCTAGGTACTGCACTGTCATCAGTCCTGGCTGCTCTGGAGGAACGTACTGGGTTCCTGCTAGGAGGAAATGGTCACAGTGGGCAGGCATATAAGGTTTGTGTCTTCAGCTGCTCTAAGTCAACTACAGCAGCTCCCCACTAGATGAGGATCTCAGCCTCCCCAAAAGCCAGTGTTACAGTAGGGTGTGTGAGGAACTGGTAGCATTATTACATGCAAGTATTTTAACTAAGGCTATAGACACCATGAAGGTGAGTACAGGTACAGGCTGTTCCTGCATTATTTTTGGAAGATGTGCTTTTGCCTTGAGCCTTCTGCAGTCCTTTGCAAAGTGGAAGTAAATGGTTGCCCTTTAAAAGAAAGAATATAAGGTGATTTACACCACCTTGTGATTCCCACTCACAGATCCTTTGCGCTGAGTTTAGAAATACAAACACTGACAAAGACTGTTGGCCTTTGTTGTGCTATTTGATGAAATTGCATGGACTGTGGAGAGGCAGATACAGGATAGAATGCTGTAAGTAAACTGTTAACTGGTGCCTAATGTAGCAATTCGTTGTATATCCACAAGTCAAGTGATACAGTTATTCATGTCAAATAGAAAAAGTTGATGTTTAGGAAGAAAGAGAAGTGTTTCTGCTGACATGGTCAGCTTTGAATGTCTGATTTCATATCATCTGTGCCATTAGGAATGGTTTCTCCAGAAAAAAATAATTAAATTCCAAACAGATACCCTGTGAATACATTTAAACTTAAAGGGGAGTGAGTGGCTGCCATCCCAGCCTCGTAAGAGCTGTACGTCCACTCTGCACAGTGGTAAATGTTTATACAAATGCAAAGCTGTGAAAAGTCAGATACAAATCCCTCCACCATTTCAGCACAAATAATTTTTCTGTCTTTCACTATGATTAGCATCTAAACACCATTATCCAGGGGAGTCTTTTTTATTGTGTTGAAAAAAAACATTGAGAAAGGTGATGGAGAGAATGCAATTGAATATGTTCAGGCACCTCTAAGCTTAAGTGTAGGTACTATGTCCATTTTAAGGCAGTTTGTTTCCAATTATATTAAGTTACTTTTGCTCAGGAGTATCAGTTCATACCAATACAAGGGGACAATGTAAATACTTGTTAAATAAAATGGAGGTCTGACTTAATCTCACATCCCTCTTTCTTATTTCCCTCTCTGACTACTAACCTGCCATCAGCAAATGAGCAACTGTGACTTAACCTGACTGGTCCTGTAATGAACACCAGTCTCTGTTTTCCCTCTGAACTCTGAATTTATGGGCAGTCAGGAGTGTCCTTGGTTGCTGTCACCATCTCCGAGAGAGTTTTTAAACTAACAGGTCTGGAGTAACAGTCCCTTTTGCCCATCAGTCTTTTGCCCAGTGTCGAGTAAGACTTACTGGGTATCCTCTGTTGATTGTGGCAGATATATTTCAGTGCATCAACAAACTAAATCACGTTCACAATGTTCATGGCCATTAATCAGATGTTTTTGCTTTTATTAAATACAAAAAAGTCAAAAGTGACAAAGAAATGCCTGGTAAACCTAGTAACAAAGATGTGCAATAGAAGAGCTACGCTGAAAAATCACCCTGAGATCAGGAACCTGCCTTCTTTAAAGCTTCCAGCATGCCTGCCACCAGGGCTATAACCCTCCCCTAGGTTATAACAAGTCAGACAACTCCAGTTTTATTGGAGTTGAATTGCCAGTGGTTGAGCTTGAAATTATTTAGCACAGGTGTTTCTATAACAGTGATATATTGGTAAAACTCAGTGTTCAACAACCATCGTATTTCCAGCTGTGCTGTGGTTAGTGCTGGTACAGTGATCCTAATATAAAACATGTGAGAATATTTGCTAGCTCAGGAACTTGTTAAAGGTATTTTCTTACAATATCTGAGCTGCTATGTTTATCTAGGTGCATTTCTTTGGTCTTGCATTTTCATAAAGGGTGTGATACTGGTTTAATAAAGCTGTCACTGATCCTGGAGTCTGCTTCTTTGCAACCAAGAGCATTAGTAGCCCTTCCAGCCAGTGTGTAGCACATGAGCAGGTGAAAATAAGATTATGAGGAATCCAATGACAGTCCATTATCCTTAGCATGTTCCTCTTGAGCAGCACCTGTGCATCTGTTACATATATAGTTGTGTTTTTACTAGAGGTACTAGAAATCTTGAAACAAGTGTTGCAAGCATCTATATGTAGAAAAACATAAAAGGAGCAAAGTTAACAGGAGGCTAGGGAACTGTAAAGCAAGGGTAGTGAAGTGAATTCACCAGCAGCAAAATTTGTGCATGTTAAAAGAGGCTTTATGTGTACACATGCACACACGTGCATTTTTAGGAGTTCAGAAGACTCATATACAAACATGGCAAATGGCTGGAGAATGTATAATGGTGTTCATAAAACACATGTAAATAAAAACACAGTCAGAGACATTCACACAACATGCATGTGCTCTTAACTGAGTTGTGTGAAGAATTTTCCTTAATAACTTTGTGCCACAATGTGTTGGTTATTCTAATGTTCTGAAAGTTATTCATTCCAACAGCACCTTCAAGTGATAGCTGTTACTTTGGATCTCTTTTTGGGGAAGAAGATGAATGCCACCATGCACCCATACTCAGTTGCTGTAGGCATTAGTATTGTATCTGTATAGAAAAAAAACCCAGGTCTACAGACTAGCTTGGGCCTATTATTTATAGTTTTTCTAATTGAGAAAGTAAGTTTCTATTACTGTATAAGTTGTGGAAAAGTCAGCAGAGGAATATCTCCGTGTTTTGAGAGATAAAGCCAATGTAAGAAAGACTGATTCGAGGGAGGAGCTCTTCTCTGATTTAAGAAAGCAGCTCTGCATTTGTCATGACTGAGTGGATGCTCTCAGACAGTCATTGTGCCCATGTGCTGGTGGAATTTAGAGACATGGCTTGACAGCTCAATTAAAACCTCCAGGGACAATGGGTAGAGCATGCAGAGGTCTAGAACAGAAGTCTGTTTTTCTTGGTAGCCAGAGACTGAGTTAACATTTGTTAGAAGCTGGCACTAGCAGTTTGGATCCAGCTTAGAATCTCTTAGAGTTGGATGCAACCTACTGAATATTTCACACCCCTTTGCTGATTAGTAAGATCAAACAATCATGTAAAAAATTAATAAATCAAATCCTTCTCTTTCAGAAATACCCTCATAATTGAAAACTACTTGTACATAGCACTTTGACACGTATCTTTGCAATTTTATTTTCCCTAAACTCTGAAAGCGCCATGTCTACCTTATTGTGCTCCAGTTTACTGAATGTGCAGACATTTATCAAATAGGCCATCAGTAGCCGTAGAAATGCAGTAATATATCCAAGTTAAAATTCTTGCTTTGATTACTACAAATCCATGGAGCCCTTGGGTCCAAGGCTTCCACTGAAGCACAGCTATTTGCAAATAGATTTTTATAGCACATTAGTGCTGGAGGAGAGTCCAAAAAAAATAGTCCTTTTCAATATTAGAACCAGCTGTGACTTTCTTGTGCTGATGACTCATTCATTTTTTTTTAATAGGGTGGGAGAGCTAGGCAAAAGACACACAGAGTCTTATTCAAGACATTGTTTGTTTTGCAAAGGGTATCCTAGCCACAAGCCAACTTGATCATACCAATACGCAACTCATGTTTGTGTAAAACTTTTTTCTTTTAACAGTTCCAATTATAAAAACAGAACCCACAGATGACTATGAGCCTGCTCAAACCTGTGGACCAATGAACCAAGGCTTAAGCCCTCTCTCTAAACCATACTACAGCCAGCAGATCATGATGCCCCCTGATCCTGGTTCGTGCCTCGTGGCTGGCTTTGCCTCCTGTCAGCAGAGGAACACCGTGATGTCACCTTCTCCCAATGCAAGCCCCAAGCTACATGACCTTTCATCCTCTCCTTACAAGTGCATCCCCAACCCGGGCCACAGTCACCTCGGACTTCAGCAGCCCACTGGAGGTGTCCCCACCATACAGGAAGTGCCAAGGTCTATAGTTGTGCACCCAAGCTCCCCCGAGCAATCATCTCACATCATGCTGCAGCCGCAGGTGAGTCAACATCTGAGCAGTAGCTGTCCCCTTGGTTATCAACAAACACTCTATCCCAACAGTCCCTCTTCTCCAGTTCCATCTGTTACCCAAGAGCCAACCTATTTGCAGTCCTGCAGTCCAACTCACTCATCCATAATGGGTCAACAGCAGCAGCAACTGCCGAAGGTTCACAGAAATGAGTCTCCAACAACCCAACCACTGTCATTGCCAGAGTTGCATGAGGAAAGTAATCATAATTTGGCCCCTATTCCTGTAACGATCAAGCGAGAACCTGAGGAATTGGACCAGATATACCTGGATGATGGTAAGTCTTCTGCAGCATAGGTTTGTGTTCAACCGTGTTGCTATATCAGTGAGTTCCCTTAACCCTCACATCCTTTTGAATTCTGGTGGAAAAAAGTTCCATTAACAGCCTGGTGGCGTGGTGCAGATGTTTGCTTGGGTTGTCTCTTTACAGGAAAGGACTCTTTAATTTTGTTTGTGATAATGAAAAACATATTACCTAAGTATTGAATGCTGTTAGTTACTGTAGAGCTAGCTGCATGATCATTAGCTATCTTGCAATAATCTTAACTGTATGGTCTTGGTTTATGCCTATGCCAGTGACCCGTGGAACTGCAGTGAACACATATTTAACATTGTCCCATCCATAATGCAGTGAAACATGTGATGTGTAAATCTGTTCACTGGAACTAAATGATAAACTGCTCTACTTCAGTTGAGGAGACTTCAATTTAAAAAGTGGGCACATCTTTCAGCATAACTTTTCAGCCTGGTGGCATCTGACATTAAGACTACTTTTTCTTATGTTCTTTCTGTGGATTTGCTGCTGGCTTTCCTTTTGTAAGATTCTATATGTGTATGTATTCTACATGCACCACTGAAAGTTAAAATGCTGTGATGAACTTGTCAGGCTCTAGTTTCCAAAGATTTATTAGTTGAATGTAATAAAAGGGATCATCTGGAATTTGATTATGTGACCTTACTGAACTTAGCACTTGCTGCTAAGTATGCCATAGTATTCTGGACCTTCACCTTAATGCAGTACATGAGTTCCCTTCCAATGGCCACATAACTTTATATAACCTACCATGCTATTTAAAGAAGAAATGCCTTTGAAATGCTGCAGTGTAACTAATTGGTGCCAAGGAACATCTGAATGCGATTGTGTTTTAGGGAGAATTTAAAAACAATTCATTACACTGTGTTTTTAAAAAGAACATTTAGTCATTCTATTTTTAAACAGCACAATACTCGCTGAATTAGGATTAGAAATTAATGTTTTGAAGTCTGAGTAGCAGCCTCTTGCTTTTCAACTCTAGGAAAATTATTTTTCTTAACAGAAGTTATTATTGGTTACATGATGGACAGGTCTAAGGACTTTTTTTTATGAGGGATAAGTCTAAGGAATTTTTTTGTGACAAGGTTTTCTTCATTTTTACCATATTGCTGTAAGGAGCAAGATTTCAAAAAATAAACAAGAAAAAATGCACATAAACCAAAGCAAAAAGCCATGTTCAGATTTTGGTTTTGAGATAAATCAGAAGTTATCTACGGAAGGATGAAAATACTGAATAAAAATCTGAACCTAGTCTATAGCACAAGAACTGGGCTATCTTTTAGCCTTACCTCTCCATAATACAGCAGCCATTCTCTGACAGCATTGTGAAGATTGCCTTTGTCTGATCTTTGCTGGAGAGATGAGATTGCAGTTCTGGGGTGTAGTTTGAAACTTCTCAGTCTTGTTTGCTTCAGACTTTTTCTTGGAGGAACTGAGGAACTATACTACCCTGTGATCTGAAAGAGATATTTTAATATTTTCACATATGCTCGTTCTCTCTGACAAAGCATAAATGCTGGAGTTTTTACCTCCATCATTCTTCCATCCCTTCTTCTGAACACACATACATACCAGTACTCTGGTGGATAATCATCAGTAATTGTAGAAGCCACCATGTACACCTGCACTGATACTCAAAATCAACTTTGAAGATCTCTTCAGCTAATCAAATGCAGATAGACTTCCCTTTGGCATCTGGTAGACTGTCAGAATTGTTCTGTGGCTGACCACAAAGACTATAGTCCAAGAAAGAATTCAATAGATATAATAGTTATGGTAACAACAGAAATTCAGTTGTTCTATAATATTAAACAACACTCTAAGAGTGGTAATCAGAAATGGTAACCAGAGGAAGTCCGTTTTCTAGGTCTAAACTGATCTTTAGGTTTGTTTCAGAGATCACACTGATTGATTATACCCCACATTCCCTTTCCTATTTGTGCCTCCTCTCACTGTCTGAAGAAAAGGATATGTACTCTTAAGAAGTGGACTGCTGCTGCCTTTTTATTTGGGCAATCAAGAAAGTGTGTGGCAGAGGGGCATGTATTTTGGGACTTGTGCTGGTCAAGACCCCATATTCAAACCATGCAGAGCCCCAGCATGCCTCAGACACATGGGGGCACAAAGCTGTGAGTCAGGCTAGAAGGCTGTTTAGGTCTACACTATATGCATTTCATGGAAGCAGCCTTACCACCACAAGTAGAGATGCTGGTTTTGTGTTACATTTAATCTGATGTCACTGCACGCTCCCATGGAAAGGGTGGCCTCAATCCATTTTGCCCTTAGCCACATGTTCTTGCTGCTTCCGTTGAGTCATATCAATTGATTATGGAGTGGCAGAGCAGGCTAATGGAAAATTATCCTGCCAAAAATAGCAAAAAAACATGGTTGTTTTCTGCTGGGTCAGCTTATGAAACCACATCCCTTGGGTCCAATAGCTGGCCAGGTCCAGCCCACAGGAGGGGCAGGAAACTTGTTGCTGCAGGTCAAGAAGTGCGGAAGGACCACCTTCAGTGGCAGCATAGGTCAGAGTAACTGTGACTTGAAGCCATGTCTGATGTCATCTTATCCTTCCCAGCAACTATCTCATTAACTCATCTTTTCTTGCTAAAAAAAATGCCCTTCTGGTGCTAACCTATTAGTTATGGAATGATGACATCTGGGCTGCCTCACAGTCTCAAAGGGCAGTTTGGCCACTATGGTGACTGTCTGGAAACCACCAGTAATTGCTCCTGGTGTCCTGTTCATCAAGATGTGCACTGAAAAGGCAAAGTGTGTGCAATGCCTTTATGCCTGGAACTGTTTTGTTCAAACCTCTGGTTGTAACCATGTATAAGAGAGAATGGGTTTTGCAGCATGGCTGCATTAGGAGCTATTCATTTTTCATGCGTTTGGGATTTTTTTTAATCAGAGCTTTTAATTAATCTCCATTCTCTCTTGTCAGTATAATATCCATCTTCCAAGTGTGTTGCTTGTTTCTTTGAGGAAGGGTTGTGATATCTATGCTTTGTGATGGTATTCTGAAAACTGGAATATCAGATACCTGTGAATAAGAACAGTTCCTCTTTTTTTTTAACTAGGTTGTTCCTCTACCTCTTTAGACTTTGTTATCTCACTGATTCAGTTCACATCCTTTCATACAGCTTGATGCAGACTTTTTTCAGTATTTTATCGATCTTTGTACCTGTGAACAATGTGAAAGTCAGGGAGAGGTCAGACTGCTTTCTTTGTCTGCTACTGTTAAGTAAACCAACTTGTTCCCTCATCCCTTGAAGCAATGAATGATTTTAATGATATTAAAAATTGTGTTCTCAAAGCATCACCCAATTGAAAAAGTGTGTCTTCATGGTATCGTAGTGTATCTTCACAGCTATCAATACCTCCAGTTTTACCTGAAAATATGCTGTATGAGGTAATGACACCTAACATAATTGTAGGACCTGCCAAAAATATAACTGGTTATGGCAGATTATGTTTGGTAAAATTTTGGTTGCCTCTTTGCCACTTTGGGTAGGTTTGATTAATGTATATAATACACATACAGCAGTCTTGGACCACATATAAACAGAAAATCCTTAGTTTCAACTTACCAGGTCAAAGGAGTATTCATTCCTTTTGGTCAGGAGAGTAGAGATGGAAAAAATAATGAGTTTATATAAATATATATCCTGCATATTTCTGCTTTGGTAAAGGTGGGAAGCTGAAGTGATATAAAGGGAGCACCCAAAGAGAGTTCCATTTTGGCAAATACATTTTGATCTCGGCAATCTTGTTTTAAATCAAAATGTGTAGCCACCTGTGCTACTCATTAAAGGTGCTGTCCTTCACAGTATGTGAAAGTGTGATTCAACATGTATAACATATATAAAACTCACCCTGTGAAGTGATTACCTAATCTATTACAGCTATGCTCTAGATATTAAAAGGTATCTGACTTGTATACCAGCATTCATTTTGAATAATTTTGAGAGCAGCACCCTAAAAAAGATTATGGCTGACTCCTTTTACTGCTTTCACAGAAAGATTTGGTTAAAACAGTCACAATATGACATTTACACCTACTTTTGCTCATGTACAGGATCCCAATGGTCCTTTACAGTGTGGTAGGGAGTGTCTTCTGTCCTCTCTGCCAGAAGCTCTTGCAGCAACCTCGAGGATTCTGAAGCTCCCTTGCAGACCCTGCAAGGGCTAAAACAAGCTCCACGTACTTGTGACACCACTACCCTAGGATGTGCTAGATCTAGCATGGGAATCCTGGGGGGTGATAGGATGGTGGAGCTCATGAAAAATGCTAGGACGGGTGGACTCGAGGGGCTTCTTTAGTTCAAGTCCATGCAGTAATTGCTTTTAAGATAAAACATTCTGTTTGAGGATTGATGAGTGTAATGTGCTGTGCAGCCCTTTCAGTTATGAAGTGGAATTTACAAAGCAATGCCCAGTTAAGGGACTCTTCCTGGTCCCTTGAACCAGTTGTTCTCTCAAAGGGATGTGAAAATATACCTAATTTATCTCTCACTGTTGGGCCTTCTAACTAGAGGTTGGGTCAAAAATTGTGCTGATCTGAATCTGAAGTAATCCTGCTTCTTTTCTGTTAACAAGAGCAACACAGATATTTTTTTGTAAATTTTAACTGCTTTGCTTAGTGGTAGAGGAAACCTCAAGCCGGAGGTGATGGAATGTAAGTTCACACAGTTTTCAGGATGTTCAGGCAGCTGGGGACCAGCCAGGCTCACAACAGGAGATGCTAAAGGTGATTCAAAATCACCTTCCTTATCCACATTTCCCTTTCCTGAACCTACTGTAGTTCTGGAACACAGAGCTGAGCTCCAAACCTTTTATTTCACCAGGATGGAGAGAGTTCAATTAGGTATTCTGATGCCAAGAAACATTTTTCAGATTATAACTGGCACTCCCATAAGCTATTACATTTTTTACCTGCAGCAGAATGACACTCAGTTCTGAAATTATTTCCTGCCATTAGAAACATCAAAGAAAGTAATTTTCATTACAGATGAAAATGAAGCTGTTTCGAAAAAGCAAGTGGGAAACACATTGGTACCAACAGGAAAAAATCCATTACTTACTTTCTCAGCAGATTTCAAGGCATATTGTACATGCTGTGATCCCATTTGTTATATTAGTGCACAAAACTTTATAAAAGCAGTTTTTAATTTAAAGCAAAGCAGCATCCTAAAAGATTATTTAATCAAGATACGCTTGAGTACTGAAGCTGCAGGAAATCTCAACTTGTTCTGAGCTTTGCCTGACTTCTAATCTCAACTTGTGAGATGCATTCCCAGCCATGTCAAAATGAGTGGCTCTGTCCCATTGCCAGCAGTGGGGCCAAAGTTCCACTTGCCCTTCAAAAAACTGTTTTCCAGAACACCCCGAGTTCTGTGTAGGAGCCAGAATTGGAATAACAATATCTGAAAGATCGATCTCTTGTCTGAAGTTTTGTATATTAATTCAGCTTGCTCCTCTCCACACTGATGCTTTTGTAAAGGTCTCTATCCTATTCTTGATGCGATCACATCTATAAATCTTTGTGTAGTAAAATGAAAATACATAGGCCAGAAATGAAGGTGTCTAATGTTTAGATATGTGACTAGCAGAAAGTATCAGAACCACATCATCGTTTTTTTAAAAACAAGGAGGCTTTTGTTCTTGTGATTGTCTTTGCACAGCTGGGAGTTTTATAGCACTGTGCCAATGAATGCACTCATTGCGACTTTTATTTTACTCTGAAAAGGTAAATTGGGAGCACTAAGCCCCCAATAAGTATGTAAAAGTGGCAAAACCACAGGTAAAGTGTTACTGAAAGCTGCAAGCCTGCCAGCCATTTCATTTTAAACATGGCTCTTTTAAAAATAACTTTTGCAGTAAAAGCTGTAACTCCTGGATGTAATATGAGCTATTGCTAATGTCATTCCCATGAATTGCTTACAGTGTTGAACTGTTAGATGTCTGACAAGTCCATATATCTCCTATACAGTATATATGAAATTTTTTTGCCTCTATACCATATGTTCTTTTTTTCCCCTCCTTTATATTCTTCAAATACACGTGGTTTGGTGATATAGTTTATTTGAACAGGAACCATAGCAGACAGAATTACTCTTTTGCTGAAATGTATCCTTTTTCATACATCTCAGCCTCATGATTAAAGCGATTGGCTCTCGAGGCATTAAGTTTAGTCTGCTGCTGCCACAATTATGCCTTTGAAAACTCCCGAGTGCACTTGGTGATTTCCAGTAGTCCAGATGTCATTAGAACAACACGCAGGTAGTCTACAAAGTCCAGTAACACTGTCTACACTTTGGTCTGGCATGGGCAAGCTTTTCTCTCCCTCCCTCTTGGCCAAATCTCACAGCTCTGGAAGAAAACAAATTGCTTTCCTCATGGAAAGTTTTACTTAATCTGGCCTGGTGCCTGAGCCTAGACCTTCCTCGTCTCTAATGATGATTGAAAGTGTACATGCTACTGTGATAAAACATGCTGAGTCGTTAACGTTTGGGGCTTTGGTTTGTACACGATGAGTAAGGGAGGACTGAAGTAATGCATTCGAGTCAGACCTCTGCTGGACTTGCACGTCTGGGTTGGAGGAGTATCCTGTTACATGAAACCACACACCCGCAGGATTGGCTTTTGCTGTTTCTAGCAAGTTTGCTGCGTTGGGTCTCCCTGGAGGCTCACCAGAAGAACGCCCCCACTAGAGCCATTGACCAGACTAGATGTCACTCCCGGTTTTCTTCAGTCACAGGTGTGTGATTTCCCACAAAACAGACCAGCCTACCTTTTAGCTGTGGTGTGCCGTGAAATCTGGCAGGGAACTTTACTAACTTCAGACATCAGCATTTAGATTTACAGGGAGGTCCTTGAGTCTCAGGCTTTTAAGGAAGGGTCCAAAGAAGCCCTGAATGCCTCCAGCATCATTCCGTGATGGCATACACTGGTAGAGAGACTAGAAGGCTGGCCAAGTGCTGGGAAGCTACAGAAATCAGCAGGCAGTGCTTTACAATGTTTCGGTACTCCGAAAACCCAGCATTTGCTTGATGTGCATCTGCATGTGCACCTTCATGTTAAATGTTTTGAGTAATTAAGTGTTCATCTGAAGCCATGCTGCACCTCCACTTTTCAGCTAAAAGCCAACAGCCTTGATGTGCAGTTAGCTATGGAAGAAGTCACTTCTCATTGCCATGCCTGATTTGTTCTCCTCTTTCCATGGTAATGGCTGTTGGCATCACTGTTTCAAATGGTAAAGGTTTTGTGGGTTATTTTCTGTAAGTTTTACTTGGCAGTAGGGGTAGAAGAAGTTGCTGTATCTTAGCCTTGTAACCTTTACATCTGCTTTTAAGCCTGGAGGAGTGCCAAGGAAAATATGTGGCTTGCAGAAGCCACATGAAGCTTCATGAGAAAGCTTTGTTCCGATGCGGTTCATTTCAGGAATATGTTGTTTGTTTGAAACGTTTTTGCCTAGCTGGTCCGGTGTGACTTCCGGCTTGTGTGTGGCCTCCATGCTTTCATGTCCTGAGCCCATCCTGGCTAAACACTTCAGGGGAAGCTGTTGTAGAAAGCCCCTCTTCTCTGGTTTGCAGAGTGTCACACAAAACCTCTGGTGCATCTTGTCAGAGCTGGGCTAAGGTGAGCTGCCGTCTCAGCCCAGCGAACACATGTGTCAGAGGAAGTGCTTTCATGAGTAAAATCCCTGCCTTCATGTCCGGCTCTCTTGGTGAAGTGCTGGCGAGAGTGGTGTTGCTAGATCACACAGCACCAAAGAGCCTGCCTCTGCTCCCACTTAAGTCAATGACTCCATTCCCTTTGGGTTTCTTGGGAACGGGACCAAGCATAAGGCTGGTAGTTAAAATGCATAACGGCTGCATTCAGTGCAGTCTGGTCGCCGACAGACAGGCGGAGGGAGAGGCAGTCTGTTTTAGCAGAATTCTGTGTGGCACCATTGATTGTTTCATCTGCATCTGCTGGATGACTGAGGGGCTGGGTCATGGGCCTGATAGCAGCTTGACCATTGCTGTCAAGAATGGGCTGCTTGATAACCCGGCTCCTGGTCTTTCCGTCTCTCTGAGGAGCCAATGCTGATTACAACCAAAGGGGCACAGGCTTTCCACACCAGGCTTATCTCTGATCTAGGAGGAAGCTTATGAAAAAAAGCAGACCCTCAAAAAATTCCTCTCCTCCTCTATCACTGAGGAAGCCTGTGAAGTCTGGACATCAAAAATACTTGGCAACAATCAGTGAGTAAGAAACCCAGTAGAGAAATCATGATCCTCTTCCACACTGGCCAGCCTGGAGGGGTTTATTTACAAACCAGGAACTGGACCAGCCCTCTCCCTGCATTACAGGCTTTGCTGTGTTGGTAAGTCTTCTGTATTTTGCACAGTTAGAAGCCTATTGTGACACAACTATTGGAAGATGATGTGAGAAGGTGCTTCAAGTGTGGTGAAATTCCTGAAGTGTATTATTCTTGAGCATAGGAATTGTAATATGAGCACTTGAACAGTCTTGAAAAGCAATGGTAAAGGCTTTCAAAGTCCATAATTAGTGGATTAAATCCTTTGGTCCTTATGTAGTTATAGATTATGTTATTGAAGCATCTCTATGCACAAGAACATTCCTCACTTGCCTTGTTTTTGCACAATTAAAGCATAAGCTTTTTACTTAATTTTGACCTATGTGCTGCCATAGGAGAATGCAGAAGACAAGATTTGACGCTTCATGTCTGTGCTGTCCACACTGCTCTTGGTGTTTGATTTTTATGGGAGCTGGAGTTGAAGACTTGTTCCATTTCACAACTCTTGTGATATTTTGGAGTTGCAGAACAGGTATTGCAGTAAATTGCAAATGTATTTTGATACACTGGGAGCAGAAGTCAGTTTGTTGGGTTTTTTTAGGGCAAATACGTGTTTCATTGATACCTCATGTCATGAGTAAAATCTTCTTCAAAGTAGAAAAAATGCTGGTTTGGATTACAAAAGAAGCCTCCAAAAATATGAAAGTGAAGAATACTTATTTTAACTTTTATTTCTATCCTAGATATGCAAATCCATACATATATAAAGTATGTGTCAGCACATATATGTGTGCACACATACACAGACATACATGTAATGAGCTATGAGGGTTATATGCTAATCTTTTGCTTCTTTGAAGTTGTAGGTGAGAATGATGTAAGTTTCTTTTAACTCATGGCTGACTTCTCTGAAAATCCTGCAGGTGCCTGTTGAGTCTTTTAGGAACATGAGGTCAGGTGGAGAGGCGCATGATGTGGATCTTCTGTTATGGACACTTAGGTTCTGAGGTGAAGTGCCCATTGTAGCTCTGAAATCTGTCTCCGTGTTGCTGTGTGTCTCTGAGTTGCTGAGTTGTAACTGCTACTGAGTGTTTCTCAGATACCTGAGCTTTTGCTCTCCAGCTGTTCATTTGAAAGACTTTCTTCTTTGAAGATGATATCTCTGCTATTAGTTGGGTTTTTTTCCCCTGTGATAACCTTCCTTCAAGGTCAGATTGGATGGGACTTTGAGCAACACAGTCTAGTGGAAGATATTCTGGCTCATGGAACTAAGGTCCTTTCCAATTCTAACCATTCTGTTACTCTGTGATTCTGCAACCCTGTTCCACCATGCTTCAGGCTGCACTTGGACTTGTGTTCCCTTGAGAGCTTTCACCTTATAGGATCTGAATGAATCCTAAACATCTTGTCCCTATAATGATATGTCTCTGGGTCAGTAGTAGTACTTAAATGTGCTTCTCTATCTAAAATGGCCATGTGTGAAATTGTTATATAGAAATCAGTTCCGATGTTTTTCAGTTATACACAATCTTGTTTGTTTTCTTTCTTCTGAGAAATTTTCCCAACACATTCACTGCTGACTGCTGTTCAAGGTGTTACAGAACTTGGGCCTTGTATTCAGAGACTGGAACTTCCTGGAGTTGCTAAATTGGTCCTGAATCGATGCAATGCAAATTTAGGTTTTTCAGAAAGATACAATTGAGTCGAGCCCTGGCTAAATGTATCTCACCCTGGCACTGCACAGGGGGCTGTGGAAGGGCCATCAGCAATGGAAGTAGCTACTCTGCTCCAGTCCCTGAGTTTCTAGCTAACTGAAAAGAGTTGTTGGGGATTTTCATTTATTCTTTCTTCTACTAGGCGAGGATGTTGGAATGAGGAGAGAGCTCACTGCAAAAGAAAAAGAAGCAAAAATTATTCCAGGGCAGAAGATGCCGTCAACCACAGGGATGCTTTTTGCATCAATGGACAAAAACATGACAGGAATTTCCAGGAATTCTCCCACTGCTCTAGAAACATAGACTGGACCTTCACAGGCCAGGTCTCTTTAAATTGTAGACTCACTCAGATCACCATTTGGTAAACCTCCATTTTTGCCAGACAAACTGCTGGTTTCTGCCTATGTGACAGGACTCCTGAACCCCCAGATGAAGTTAGAGCTGTGTGTGGGGTTGCTCCCTTCCAAAGATTCAGCACAGTTGGGGCATTGAGGCCCTTTGGGACAGTGTATGTGTGCATATATGTATATTCAATTTAGGGAACACAATAAAAAAACTGGAAGCTTTCTTACAATGCTGTAGCTTGGTTAGCAAGCATTTTAAAGTTTCAGACTTAGAGTATGGCTGTGAAACTACCTGCTGGTGTAATTACTGTGAAAGAGAGCTTGTGAAAAAGAGAAATGAGAAGAAGGTTAAATATAACATACCTATTAAAAAAAAAAAAGATTTGAACAAAAATGAATTTTGGAAAAAGAGGGCAAAAGGTGAGCGTGGGTGTGAGAGAGAGGAGCTTCTCTAAAACTGAAATGGTACAAATTAGTAGTAAAAACAACCCAGGATTTGACTGCCATGGAAAAGTGTATCTAAAGTGTATCTCACGTTGCATCAGAATCACAGAATGTTAGGAATTGGAAGAGACCTCAAGAGATCATCTAGTCCAATCTCCCTGCCAGAGAAAAATCAGAGATGCTAAAATAAGCAATATGCTCATTAAACTTTATATGTATCTAAGGAAAGAGTGCATCTGACCAGGAGTCTGTCTGTTTGTCTGTGTTGATCTGTGATGAGATGGCTGCACTTTGTGGAGGCAGGAGGTTCCGGTGGCAGGACCCTCAAATAACCCTGGCAGTTATTTCTATGCTCTATTGCCAAGTCTTCTGTGGAGCAAGGAAAGGATTTCAGCTGTACCTCTGGGTGAAGAGAGCTCCTGTACAGACCCCAAAGAAACCACAGAACTATAGTAGAAAAGAAGGGAGTGGGAAATGCTCTTCAAATAAATACATTCATGTCATTTGAACTTAGTGAGAATTCTTCAAATCGGTTTTAAGCTTTGTTTTGCAGTGTAACAGGGCATTCAATAAAAAAAGAGAAAAATCAGAAAGTATTGTAATTAGGTTATTCCCCAATTAGAAATTACCCAGAAAAAAAAAAACCAAAAAAACTGCTGGAATCTGTGAGGCAGAGGAGGATTTGTAAAAGCTCATTTTCAGGTTTATGCGATTGAAGAGTAAAACAGGAAATCCCCTTACTTTGCAACTTTCAAAATATGCCATTCTAATTGCATTTAATATACTATCCAAATGCCATGCAAATTTTTTCCATCAACTTTGATGGATGTTCTAAAACAGGATGTGTTAAATCAGGGGAAATAATAACAGTCACCAGTAAATTAACAGAAGATTCACAACATTATGAATCACTCTATTAGAGAATCAATTAGAGTCAGCTATTTAAATAACGGCAAAGTAATAGCAAAAAAAAAAAATTGCACTAGAAAAATTAGAACATCTGCTGAAGTTTCCAAAGCTATATTTAATATTAACTTGGGAAAAGCACCTGGACTGAATGGTGTCCCATCAAAAATTTTAAGTGTTTCCAGACCAAAAATCAGTCAGATATTTTTTAAAAAAACATCCTCTACTCAACTAAAAGGGAAAACTCCTCTTTCCTTCTGCAGAATTTTATGGGGAATGTCACCATCTTAAACAAGAGAAACAAAAAAAATGCAAATGTTTCTGGATGATCCAATTTTTTATTGGTTTTTAAGATCTAGTACCACTCCCTGCCCTGCTGAGTGCACCTTCTGTCCCAGTGAGCTGGTTTGCTGGAAGGGAACCTGCTCTTGAACAACAGTTCAATTGGCTAACAGTGGGATAGACTGTATTATTGCAAAGAACATTTCGGAGAGGAGCACATGAAGAGTGCACATACTTTTGGTAGTGGTGCCAAATTCCCTTCCCAGAAATCTACAAATGGATGGAACGTTTCTTTGTTTGAATATTAAGGATAAAAATTAATTGAAACTTTAAACAGACTTATTTATAATATCTTTCTTGTTTTAGTCAGGAAGGTGGGAGGAGATAGGAATGACTGTATGTGATCATGTGAGTTCTGACCCTAAAAATATTTGGTCAGCCAGCCATGTATCGGTGATGTTTCGGTGGCTTTATTTATGATTTCTCTGATGATGAAATCTAGATTTCTGCAATAACCAACATAGTTTTTTCTGCTGCTTGTTAAGACCTTGTTTATGGAAGTCATGGCAGATGCTGGTGACACTTTAGCAATGCAGGCCACTACCCATCCCTGTGCCTATTTTCTGAAAAATAGTCACTGTTCAGAAAGTTGTCTGAAGGCAGATTTAAATTTCGCATGAAAAACTTTCTTTGAGGGAAAGCACCATTGCAGGAGGAAAACCCCACATCTTGATACAGTTAACTCTTTGAAAAAATTCTTCTTTAAGATGTGTGAGTAGGAATATGTGGAAAAAATATCTAGGATTTTTCACTGCTACTGTAAAATGAAGAATGGGAGAACTTAACTTGATAGAGACAACTGGAGTAAGTCAATATAGATCCATGTAGATGTAGTGCAGCTGTCCTGATTTCTACTTGTTCAGGCCTTGTACCTGTTTATTTAAGAGTCAATGACCTCACTGTAGACGATTCTTCTAGTTACATCCTTATGTGAGATTACCCCACTCTTAAGTACAAGCAGACATTTTATTTATCTTTTTCTTTTCCTTTTGAGACATTTATTTATCTTATTTATCTATATCTCACATGCCAATGGAAATCAGGAAAGGAAATTAATCTGTATGAGTGGGCTTGATAAATTTCATGATTTACCCTTAATGAAATCCTGATTCACAGAATGAGAAATAATAGGACTTTTCCAAAATATCTTAATCCTTGGCTATGATTAGTGGCATAAATTGAACCATTCTTTCCTATGTGTCTGAAGTCCAAGTTGTGCTCCATGTAGCTATGTGATATTCTTTCCAGTCTCATGTCAGTAAATAATTGCAGTGCTGCTCTTTAGTCTGTCTCTGACCTTCACTGTGTTCGCCTTTCTTGAACAAAGGCTGAGAATCATGACAGATTGATCTCCTCCTGTGATCTGATCTAGTCTGGTGTGAAAGGAAAGTTCATTAATCCTATTCCCAAAATTCCTTAACCAGTTTACCATAAATGTTCTAGTCTACAAGCATACATTATACAGCACAGTCATAACAGTGCTTAAAGAAGGATTAGGCAATACCTCATATTTTCTAACTCCTACTTTTGCAGAAATACAAATTCTCTCCTGTAAAGGGTGATCCTTTGTAAAAAAAAAAAAAAATTTAACTAGTTTAGGTTTTATGAGTTTAGGCTAGAATATTGTCTAGTCTGTGAAAACTTGGCCACTAGTTGTCATTACCTGGACACGAAAACAAAGATTATTTGTGTTTGAAGGAGCCTCTTTTGGACATGTGAATAAGCAAGTAGCTTAACATCATCTTGTTCTAACAATTAAAAATTGGCAGCTGTGTACTCAAGCAAAGTGAGGATTTTTAGGCCTAGAGACATGGTTTAGAATCCAGAAAATAAAAACCACATGCTATTAAAACCCTGTGTATGGTTTTCAACTATTCCCTAGAAAGTGGGTAAGGCTCTAGGAGCAAACTGTACCCACATGCATATGCATGAAAGCCAACACACAGAAATGTGGTTGTCCTCTGTGAGTGGTAGAAACCAGAAGTAAGTCTGTTGACATCAAAGAAGTTGCATATGCTTCAAAACTCAGGTAAATCAAGACAACAGATCTACTTGCCTTTCTGGCTTACCAACATTAAAACATTTCAAACAATCTTTAAGTAATAATGAGTGAAATAGAGTGTTTCCAGTGCAGTGACTGATTCTTTCCTGCCAAGCCACCAGGCCAGTACCTTGTGCATTTGTAGACTACTTTGATGGATCTGCCTGTGTTTAGTAGTAACTTGATGCAAAGCCCATAGGAGTGAATAGGAGTCCTGTTGTCTGCTGTGCTCTGTGGATCAGGCACCAGCTTACAAGCACAAGAACCTATCACTTAACGCTCTTCAAAGAAATTCTATGTTAAAAAAAAAATAGTGCATGAAAATCTAATACTGAGTGAAAATTTAAGGGTTCAAAAGCTGTTGCAGCCACAAGTTATAGTTACCAAAATAACTGTAAAGGATTATACTACATGAATATGTAAAAGTTAATGGCACATAGAATAATCATAAATACTGTCTGCATTGTACACGTAGCATGACTGACTTTCAAGGGGTTTTAGGTGTGCAAATATTTAAAACAATATTGGTGTCAGCTACAAGGGCTAGGCCAGAAGCATCTCAAGGAGCCCTACATTCTTGCCTATTAATTAGTGATTAAGTATATTCCTAGTGAATGTATCATGCCTGCTTTTGTCCCACTTTATATCAGTAGGAATGAGAAAGAAATTTCTCACCTGGAGTATTTGTTGTATAGATATGTAAGGTCCCTTTGTGTCATTTTGGAAGCCTCTTGAGTTGCTGTACCCTTTGGTGTGGTCTGTAATGAGTGTAGCCAACTGCACTGAGTGTTCTTCATGGAAAATGGGATAATTTCAACATTTTCCCATTTTCTGTAACATTTTTCTCTGAAGCAGGGATCCTTTATTATGTGTTCAATACTTTCTTTTGCAGCTCCATAGATAACCATGACAAAGAGAAAGTATGAAAGCTTGTAGGGTAGAACGTTCATCCTCAGTTATCTGGTCCTTGGAGACATTAGCTAATCGAGACATGATACTCCATACAATAGGACAAGTGCTATAAAGCTACCTCTGTTATCCCAGTGAACATGACTTATCATTCCCGTGGCCATTCTACAGGATTTGTTTTCTTCTGACAACAACATCCACAGCCTTATGGTGCTATCAACTCCCAACAATGAATCTGATGCTGACTCTGTGTGTTATCAGCTCCCTAATAACCGTCTTCTCTTTTTTTTTTTTTTTTTTTTTTTCCCACCCCATTTGTGAGAATTTGTCCCCTGGAGCTCTTCTCTATCAGGCCCCTGCAGCTGCTGTTATTTTAGATAGGGCAGGAAGTAGGTACCGGAAAACAGCAAGAGCTTGCAGCACTCAGAAAAATCTAGAAATTCCTCTGATTTACCCCAGGCTTTTGCTCCAATCAAAGCCAGTTGTGGGGAAAAAAAAAAAAAAAAAAAAGAGGAAGAAAAAAAGCNCAGAAAAAAAAAAAAAAAAAAAAAAAGAGGAAGAAAAGGGAAATGTTGGCAAGGGGGGAAGGCCCAACCTGACAGCTGTGTCTGGGTTGCATGGATCGGGAAGGAGAGTTTCAGCCATTCCCTTTGCCAGGACCTGGGGAGATGCTTGGCACAACTGTGGAAGGTGGGCAGTGCTTGGCTGGACACAGCATTCCACACTGCCAGGGAGACAGAGCTGAGGAATCCCCTCTCCCCTTCCTGGAGACCTGCCTTTCTGAAAGCTCATTCCAATATTATGGTCTCCCCTCTGGTGTCCACTGTGTGCCTAAAGCTGACCAGCCTCCCTGGCTGTCCAGTGGGCTCCATAAATACTTTTAGCAGCACTTTGCAAATGGTGCCAGATAAAGGTACAAGTGGAAAGTCAGTAGAGCAAGTAACTTGTATTGCTATTATTACTATTAGCATCATTATTATTTTTCAGATTAGGTGGGATAATTCTTAATCTGCTAAACAAAGACATTCTTAGCCACTTTGAATAGTTCTAAAATCAAGCTAAGTCTGGAGATGGCTTCTAAAAGAGAAGAGAAAAAGAAGAAATTATAAAGAAAACAACTCCAAACCTTTCAGTTCAGCAAGAAGTTTAGAAAAAATATACCACCACCCCCGTAAGACAAAGACGTACATGGAAAAGATACTACCTTTAGAACTGGTTTTAATAAAGAAATCTTCCTCTTCAACACAGCAGATAAGGAGGATGGTGTCCGCCCACAGACATCTCACACCATTAGCAATCTAGTTAACATCTGTAAATGTTTTAGGGAAAGAAATTACACTTTGAGACATTTCTTTTTTAATTACAGGCTCCAGATGAGATTTGTTAGAGCAGGGAAATGTATCCCATAGCGACTGATGTCAATAGCAAGCAGTCCCTAAAGCCAGCCAGGATTGGGAAAGCCGTGCTGTTTGCTGCTCTTGGCACTGCTCCCTGCTTTCACAATGTCAAACTTAGAACCGCCTTTATATGCACTTTCCATTTTTTTTTCCACAGTAGCTGTTGCCAGCAAGCTGTAAACTACCGTATATCACTCAGATTTAAGAACCTAAACTTTAAAACAAATTAAACTCTTGTTGACATTGTAATAAAAATCAGAATCGAACTGAACAGCTCAGTAAAACTGCACTTCAATTATTTTATGGATTTAAGATTGTTTTCTAGGATTCCCAGACTCCCAATACAGCAAAGTTATTTCCTCTTGGCAGATGTCTGGAAAAAAAAAAATCATCGAATGGATAAAATTATGTGGCAGACACTAGGTTGAAGCCTAAAGGGAGGAAATAGTGTCTCCCCAGCACCTGTAAATATTTGCTCTGTGTCTTGACCAGAAGAGCCTTTCGTCCATGCTCTGGAAGAAAATTTCAAGGTATTTATTATGTTAGTTTTGAAAAAAATAAAATTTTCATCTGTCAAAACTCAGTTCCTAACTAGATGTTTACGTGGTTTTGAAAACAGAACAGCAAATATGGGTCTGACCCACCCTTCAGAACCACATCCAAATACAGGTAAATGCATCCAGTGCACAAGTACTCCCAGTCACTGGCCCTGTCTTATCTTTCATCTCCCTACTTCACAGTTAATGTTGGGTATTCTTTTTATAATTCTCTTTATTTTCTTTTTCCTATTCCATGAAATGGAAACGGAGGTTTCCATCCGATTAATTGCCAGGTTTCCATTCTTTATAATGTTTCCTCTCAAAACAGTTAGGAATGAAAGTATTTCAGAAATGTGTGTACACGGAAGCTACTGGAGATAATAATTTGTTTCATGTAACTGTTTTACAAAAGGTGTGGTGTGCGAGAAAAGCTGGTGCCTGGAGCGAACAGCAATCAGCTTGCACAGCCTTTCACCTAAACCTTTGTTGCACTTATCTTTTTTTCTTTCATCACATCAGTGAAGCCTCCTTTATATCCCCGAAGCCCCAGCCTGAAAAGTTTTGGATTCCCAGGATCTTCAGTGAATGCTGAAAGCACTTGCTGGGTCATGTTTGTGCCTCCTGTCACAAGGATGCTTCTGAAGACTGAGCCAGCTGCCCCACAGCTAGGTCTATATCTCCAGGGAGTGGAGAACCGTCAGTCCCTCTCAGCAACCTGTAGTGGTATGGATTTTCCAAAGTCACTGTCTTAGGCTCCATCCTCCTGAGCTGAATTGTCTGACTTGAAATAACTGAATCTCACAGGTCTATACATTCATCACTGGAGCATTAATAAAATTTTTTGAGCTACTCATGGATTACTGCTAGAGTATTTCCATTCATTTTGAAGTACTTCGCAAAGTGTAGACCAAATTCCTACTGGAGTTTGGATGGGCTGCCAGATCGCAGCCTAGGCCATGGAAGTACCCACTCATTTCTCAGATATTGAGAAGTAAGGTTTTGGAATCCGCATACTCAGAAAGAGGCAGAAAAAAGCCTGTCCCACACTGTGAATGGTTGTTTGGAAAACATAATGCAAACATTTTTAATACTATTTCAGATCCTTAAGTGTGCTTGAGAGACAAGTGCTGTATGCTCGCGTTTCTCAAGTGTGTTCTTTCCTAGTTCTTTAGTACTGGCTGCAGGTTTGCCAAGCTTCATTCTTGGGCTAGAATAAATTTCCTCTTTAGTGGAGAGCTCTGAGCTTCAGCGCAGCTCTTGTGTCTAAGCACTGAGAAGCAAGGGAGAAGGTATCTTCTTCCCTTGGAGCCCGTCTGTGATTCTTACTGAATTATTGCAGCTGTATCTGGTGTTCTTTCTGTTGACATTGCTCTGTCAGCCATTCTGTAGCTTCACACAGCATGTGGGAGAGAGGAAAAGAGGTTTTGCCATGTTTGCACTGGTACTGTGTTCAAATAAGAGTATTCTTTCAGCTGCATCTTTGCAATGGTTGCTACAGGTGGTGTTAGCATCCAAGGAATACAGCAACTGCTTGGACATGGTGCTTTTCACAACTTCTGTGTCGGGGAGAGCAACTTACAATGCCCATCTAGTGGTTTCCTCACCATGGCCCAGCTTGCATCGATATGTCTGCATTGTGGTTCCACTAAATCAGCCTTCCCAGCCAAATTGGATGGGAGTTCTATCATTAAAAGGTCTTTACGTAGTGTAGTTAGTGTGGTGCAAAACCAGAACAAGAGTATCACTGATCATTGCCAGTGTTCTTCTCCAAGGAGCTGTGGCAGAGATGACATGCATTCCTCTTTGAACTGCGGCATCCTTCAGCAACAGACACTGCCATGGTTAAAACAAAATCCTGTGGCATTACGTACAGCTCATGCTAATGGTGGTGGCCAGGTCATCACGCAACAAGCAAATTTATCTCATGACAGTTTGTTTGCATCATGTCTTTTGGCAGGCTGTTTGTAGCCACCAGTACAGATTCCCAGAGCTAGCCCTGCTTCTGTGCTTGCTGCTGATTAGCAGCCGTGTTTCATCACCAAAGGATTTCTCCCAACTATTGTGACCTTTCCCAGCCTAGCCCCCAGCAGGCTCATAGGTGGATTTCTTTTCCCTTATCAAACACATTAAAAAAATGATTAGTCCCACACACTCTTTCTTTTCCAGCAAGCTGCTCACTGAGTCATCTCATGGGCATCATTTTATCTGCCCAAAAAAAACCCCCCGTAAATTAAGAACTAGCAAACAAAGCTCAGCCTTTGCCACAGCCTAGATGGGAATGTGGCCCAGCCATGGCCACCCCTTACAGCAGCACATAGGCCCATTATGTATGGTACATACAGCAGCATTCCAGTGTTGTCCCTGCCATGGTGCAATCTTCACTAGATGGTATGAATAACAGCATTGATTTTTTTTCCTGTTTGATGTGGACTTTGAGGTTTGTGAATTAAAAGAACTGTAAAGGAAAGAGGTGTTGATGATTGTGATGAGAATAGGTCAAGTAGGGTCCATGTAAAAATAAGAAACCCTCCTTGCTCAGAGAAAAAGATCAGGAAGAGCCTGGTTTAGCCTATCTCTAGGACACCTTTAATTTGAGGCTGAGTGTTACTGCTGTTAAAGTCCATCAGGCTGGTTTGAGGCTGGTTGGGTGAAAGAAGAGCTGAGTCTCTTGGCCATTCTCAGCTGTGGAAAGAAAAGGGCACTCAGCAAATACTCCTGTGTGCCCTATGGTGTTTCTTTCCTTACATTCATTATTTTTTTGCCTTATTTGATATGCCCAGCTGCACATGAGCTGTTTTTTTACAAACAGCAGCACAAGGTGGCTCATTTTGGAGGGTTCCAGATGATCACTAGGGGCCACACTATTATTACATAAAGTCAATTAAAGAGCATACGTGCACATCCTATTGATTTGATTTAGAACTAACGAAAGCTTCAGTAATGTGCAATTACAAGAAACTTAATGACCCCTTTATATTGAATGCAACTTCTGTGGCACCTAATATGCTTTGATGAATTGCTCATTATGTGCGATGTTGGAAAAGCTTCTGAAAAGATTAATAATTGTATAATCAATACAGAAACTCAGTCTCACTTGGCTTTTTTTTTTTAAACTCTGAAGTCAGTAAGTCATGTAGATTATGGATCCTCTCTCCCTTGCCTTTTTCCTCCCATACACTGAGAAATATCTTTTTCTAAAACTAGTCTGTCATTTTTCCTGGCATGGAGAAATGCTGCCTTGTGTTACATGGAAATGTCTGGTCTGATACAGATTGCCATGTAAGGTCCAAAAGGCTGGCAGAAATGGCTTGTGCTGGGCTGAGCTTGATGCCTGCAGACAGGATACTCCATTGGCAGGGCAAGAGGTCCCCAGGTAGCATCCTCCAGCATTGGGCTCTAAACTTTGGAGTATGGTCCAGACCCAGTCCCCACCTCTGCTGTAAATTTTAGGAGCTGCCAACCCTTGGGGACATGTGGGCTTTCACCTTGCTCTTTTAGGCATGGAATGCTTTGAGAGACTTGCAGCCCAAGTGCTGACCATGCTGCAGTTGACTCCCATCAAACCTTGTGGGATGGGATCAGAAATAGGAGTGTAAAAAGGAAAAAAGTAAGTTTCGTATCTGTTACATTCAGGGTTTAATTAGTAACTACCAGGGATGTCTATCAGGCAAATGAGCAAATGCAGAGTTACTTTATATGTGTTTCAGATCTGAATGCACTCATGTCATGCTTCAGGGAATGATTCATGAGTTTAGTGTGCTGGGGTCTGACAGCACTGTTTTACTATTGGGCACTAAACTGGAAAGAAAGAGTGATTGCTAGGATCAGCTTGTATGACTCTATTTCTTGTGGCAAGGGCAAATTCTGGTTGTCTCTAGCAAAGCAACGCATGCTCTTCCTTACTCATTCCTAACTGGTACCCACAGAGCTTCCAGCAGTACTGACCTTGGGGTTTGGCTACCTTAGGTAGCATTTGTGTAGCTCTTCTGTCATCTGGAAATTTTCTGTAAAACATAAAATATGTCTGTTTTGTTTCCCTTACAGATACTCTTAGGAACATAAACACATAATTTCGGTTAAAATGTGGTTTGTCCACCGCCCAGCCCTATCCTCACACGTGTGTCAAACATCATCCTGGGGCAGATCCTGCAGCCTCTGCACATCTCAATCCCCAGCTGCCCCAGGCAAGGTTGGCCTCAGTGAGGGGTACCGAAAATCCCTCTTAATGCTCTGTTTCTGTGGTATAAAAGGTAAAGCAAAGACTGAAAATAAAAATGAGCTCAAGTTTAGACCCCACTGTGTTGGGAACAACCATGTCTGTGCTGCTGATTCCTGCCCTGATTCCCAGCAGCCAAGGAATTCTTCCCTAAGTTTCTGCAGAGCAAGAGACACAGAACATTCCCAGGGGTACATATGGAAGGGATGAAAAAATCCCAACCCAGGAGTTCTGGTGCGATAGGATGGGACTCATTTAGTCTGGGCACCTAGTCAAAGAGCACTAGTTAAAGTACTGCCACACAGGGCTGTCATCGCAGTACAGTGAGGAACCTTTCCCATTAGCCCTCCACAGTGCAGCCACTGTGAGGGATTTTGCATTATTTGAAATTGTTGACTTAAGTAAGAGGATGGAGCAGGTAGGAAAATGGCTGCATGTTAATGGCTGTCGTGCACAGCAACACCATCCATCGTGCCAAGCTGACGTTTGTATGGGAGGATCATGTTTTATTAAAACCTGCTACTTGTTGTCACTCACTTGCTCCACTGTCCTATTTGCTGTCTCCAAAAATAGCATGCCCTGTGGTGGTGGCTTATTATGATTGAACAGATAAAAATAAGTTTAAGGTTTAAACACATCCAGGACACCTGAGGTAATACAAGATCTGACTTCTTTATGGAACGTGTGAAGTTATATTTTCCATTGCTTCACAAGACTTGTTTGGTTTGGTTTTTAATTCAGTAAGCTTTAATGTGATCCATAGTTTCACATTACAACCTGGCACCTTAGGAATTTGTATCACTGTTTTCTGATTGTTTTTTTTTTTTTATTCACAGGACAATACTTGCTAGCTTTGAAAAAAAAAATCAAATAGACAGTCCTTGTTTTTTAGTAATTTAAATAATAATTCTTTGTTCTTTATTGAGGCTTTCATGTATCAGAAGAAGTGCTGCTTATTAGTAATAAGGAAGGAGGTACCCTGTAGGATTTCAGTCATGTGATGGAGGTGATACCAGAAGCTTCACTTCTTTACTTGCTATACATGTGCTTATATGTAGACGTTTTTCTCTTTAAATAAAATCTGTTCATGGACATAAGGGAAACCATTTTCCCTCCTCTATTTTTACTTTCCATGCATTCAGTTGTGATTCTGAATTCCTCTTCAATGGTGCTAATGGATGGCATTTCATCTGAAATAGAGGGCATACAAGTGAGCACAGGAGCCTGATAAACCAAGATTTGTCATCAATGGTGGAAAAATCCAAAGGCAGTAATTACAGACAGCAAATTGCATGTCATACTACGAAGCGTTACTACATGTAACGTGGTGTCAGCATCCAACTCACAGGCTCACTACAGAGTTACATTTCCATATCCCTGTTCATGTGCTGGATAGTGACTGTGGACAGAGCTGTACCCAGTGGGGTGGAAAACACAGTCCCCATTCCATGATGCTTGTGACTAGTGAGCTGTTGCCAACAATGGCAATTGAGAGCACTTAGAGATACGTCCAAACTGTGTAATGAGGTATGTGGAGATAGATCCCTGATTTTGGGATCACTGTAGTTGTACTGACATAAGGCTTGACCTCAGCTAGGGAATTCTGCCGGAAGGAAAAAATGAAGAAGCAGAGGCAGTTTTGCTTTCAATGTTACTGGTCTTTTCTGAAGCTTGCCCAAATGTGACACCTTGCTGTGCAATCTGACCAGTGTCAGATGTGGTCCAAACACAGTATCTAAACATGGCACTGAATTGCTTGGATAATTAAATGCATCTGAAAGATGAAGCATTATTTTCTGAACAAAACATAATCCAAGTGTAATTTCACACAGACTTTTAACACATACAGCTTAAAAGGTGCAGCTGGTATTACTTGTATTTTCCATGACGTGCACCAGTCAGAGCAAGTTGCTTTTGTTGCTTTTTGATGAGAGACCATTATAGCATCTGAACCTCCTGCTTCAGTTCTGCTCCATCATATTGATAATGGTCCTTAGCAGTCACAAGTGGACATGAAGTAACAGCTGTAGAAAAAAACTTGACAGGAAGGCCTAGATGTCTTGAGCTGTGTTGCTCTTCCCATATATAAGGAAACTTAAACCATCCTGAAGGAACTGAGCTTTCACTACTGATGCAGGAACAGGCCCATGTCCACATCCAGTGAATCACGAAGTGCCAGCTTTGCACAAAGCCTCTCAGTGCCCTTTTGCTTCAGTTCTTTCACATTCCTTAAAAAAGAATGGAATGAAGATCCACAAAGCTCACTTTTGAAAGTGAAGTGTGCAGCTGGAAAGGGGCACAACAGTAAACACAAACTACAGCTCCACTACTTGGCCTCCTTGTACACACCCATTAGTAACAGAAACTGCCCAGTGACAAGTCCCGGAAAGATAATGCTTTAGAAACTGCCCTATTTTCAGTGCCATCACTCTGCTTCATAACTACAGACATTGTAATTTTTAGTTTGACTGAGGCTTTGAGACTCTCAGAAACACTCAACTTTAGGAGTGTGAAGGCTTCTAAACTCCTCTATTTGTAGCCCCAAAGAATTTGCCAGTTGTGGAAACCCCTTATCCCCCTACTAACATTGTATGTTCTTTGATCTGAGTGAGATTAATTCCTGCGCCGGAAGGCAGAACTTTGTCTAAAAACAACAGGTATTTCACTAAAACAAAAGGCCACAATGTTATCCATATTAGTAGTCAGACACAAGGAAAGCTGAAGTCTACAGAAATTTAAATTTTTGCGAGTTGACGGAATCCATGTACAACCACCAAATGTTAAAAATATTCCATTTCCTATGAAGTTCACATCTATATATGGAACCCACGTTTGCTCAGATATATCTGCTTGTCCTGTTCCATGCGGAGCCCAAACTCTTTCATCGGTAAGACACTGATTTTGCTAATTAGTAAGGCAAAAATTTCCATTGCAGGGGCATTTGAAAGCAAAATTAAATGCAAGAAGAAAAACCTCCTTATTAAACTAAAACGTGGTGTAACAGCTCACCACATCCTGCTACCGTGGCATCTGCTGTTTAGCAAAGGAAAGGTTCCTCTTTCAGACGCCTTGGCAGGTAGAGAGATCACATGTTACCTGCATTTCTCAGCACTATTATTTTTTTTTACTTTCTATCAGTGGAAAAGCTGAACATGACAATGGAAAATACCAGTTGAGGGAAAGCATTGTGGGGAACTGTAGGTGTTAGCCATAAAAGTGACAGTGGCCCCTATCCCCAAAGCCAGCCAAAAAACAGTTTAAAAAAATCGATGACAAAGGGTTTGTAAATGATTGTACTCAGCTGTTTGACCTGGTAGAGATCAACCAGTTGCTTTAAGGGAAGTGTTGTGCTAATTCAGGCATTGAAAATTCTAACATCTTGCATGCTGCTGCTAAGTTGTGTGTAGGGCCTCCAGAAAGCAGGTCATTCTCTGGGTCTCTTCTGTCTCATCTGTAAAATGGGTCCTTTTGAGTACTCAGAGTGTGGGTTTTTTGAAAACTAGTGTGAAGCCTTCACAACCTTTCTTTAAAGAATGTTGTGCTCATTGAAAACTCCTAGAATGATACTACAGACATGAATGGTTGTGTATCCAAGCAGTAGTGGAATCAAAGGCCAGTATTTGCTTTAGGAGTGAAACTCCAACTCAGGCCAAAATGCTGCTTGCCCAGACTACTGCTGTTCCTCTCGTAGTAACAGGTTTATAAGCTAGAACTCAAGCATTCAAGATGGCAACCACCTGACTCCCCACAAGTAGATAATAAATATTTTGTTAGAAAGGTGGGAACTAGGAGAAAAATGCCAGTTATTTTCTCTGCACAAGCAGTATACCTTACCTCTCTGGGGTGATCTGCAGTTGTCTTACAGGACTGTGTAGAACCTTGAAGATACCAAGGGGAAAGCATGGGATAGAGAGCAAAAGAGATGATGAACAGGGAACAAACAACTCTTTTACACAGCACATGAATTAAATTATCAGGAAACAAGTATTAAATAAAAACAAAAGTCGTTTTTCTACCAGCACATCCATAAGGTGTGTAAACTGTTGCTGCAGGAAACAATGAAGGCCAAAACAAATTCAGGAGGTTATTGGAAAACTTAATGGAAGAGAATTCATCAAAGTTCACTAGAAACAAGGATACACACCTGCTCCAACAGGGTAAAGATGTACTACAGAAAACATCATTAGAGATGTGCCTGATTCCTATGCTTCTTCCCTAAGAACTGGCTTCAGGCTGTTGTAGTAGATGCCACACTGGTAAAGATGAACACACAGGACATTTCTCCAGGGCTGCACTTCAGTAACAGAATTTTTGATTTGCTGTTGGGGGATACAATCTTGGGTCAGTACACAACAAGAATATTTGATGATTTCTTCCTCCCCAAAAAAAACCCAAAAGAACAAAACATTCCAAACATTCAATTTGATCCAAAATGAAACATTTGCTAACTTAAAACAAGCACATTAATATGTTTTGGAGTATTAAAAGAAGAAAAGGTTCCAGAAATTTGAAATAAAACATTGTTGATGCAAAAGACATTCAAGGAATGTAAGCTGTGTTGTCATGCCATTTTGACTGACCAAAAGCTGCATTTTCCTGCAACAAGTTTTCCCTCAATATCTGTTTTCTCATACCCGGAGGGAGAGAGGAGTGTCTTTTCTGGGAGTGCCAAACCATTCTGCTGGAGGTGGCAGAGAACAACCTTCTAGCCAAACCCATCATGTGCCACCTAGCACACTTCACATGTGTTTGGTGCCTGGTTTCCCCTCGTTTCCACCCACCAAAGGGTTTTCCTTCCAGCCTCAGGTGCCTTTTTGACCAACATGGGGAAGCCCACACTCAGCAACACTTCCCCTTTTGGCTCTTGTGTTTAGTGCTCTCTGCTAGCAGTCTGCCTCTACAAGATCTTCTTGCCCCACCTGGGCCTTCCACGTGCACCCTTGTCCTTCCTCTGCAGATTTTTTCCACTCTGTTCTTGGGAATTTTTGACTTTTTGGTGAGCAAAGGGGAACAAGCCACCCTTGTCTGAGCTGCTGTGTCTGTGGGCCACCGTGGATGAGAAAGATGTTTAATATTTTAGGGCATTTTTGAGCCTATTTGTATAATCCAGTGGCAAAGGATGCACTTTGGTCAAAATTCAGTTTTCTCCTGAGTCCACAGTAACATTTTCTAGTGGCTGTTGTTGAAGTGCTGTCAGATGAGGACATGAGGACACCAGAATTGACTGCTACCCATCAAGATAGCAGAAGTCCATCTCTGTTAAGAAAGTAGCATATAATTAAAGGAGGCGATAAAAATGAAGGTCTAATCTATATCCTGTTTGACTTGGTAATAAAATTATGAGTGAATTCACCAGGACCCAGATTGTTTTGGCTGCTGAGAGCTGGCGAGATGGTAACCAAAGGACCGTGGTAGTTTAATGGGGTGAGGCAAGGCAGGTGGGCTACTAGATAAAATAAAATTCACATTATCTCTAGGGTAAGCCCTGTGTCCTGCTGCACTAAAGTGACAGAGGATTCAGCTGAGGGTAACTGCCATGTCTGGAAAGCCTCTGATTGCCTAAGCCAGTTTTGGAGATGGACCTTTAGCTCTCAGGCCCTCATGTCATCCAACTGCTTCCAAAATACTTTAACTAAATGCTTCAATAGAGGAAAGCATGAGCTTGCGGGATTGGGAATGTTGCTTTTGATAATTCTACTGAATGAATCAAACATGTGCTGAGTTTCAAGATACCTGAGTGCTACTCTTGACTGAGGTGGTATGCTCCTTCACTTTTTCACTTCCCTATCCCCATCTATGAAATGCTGATGATACTTCCATTGACATTTTACAGAAGTGTTGTACATTAATATTTCCAAGCACTGATTGTACAAAGACCAATGGTTGCCTTGTCCCATATCTTAGTTTTATTTGATGTGACAGCAACTTTGAAGGAAAGTTAGCAAAACTGTGACACTGTCTGAGGATTTGTTTTTATTGTCATGCTCAGCACCAAGATATCACTGTGTGGTTTTGGTGTATACCCAATGTTGCCTTGAGGAGTTTATCAAAGAAATTATCTTTACAGAAGCATCATGGAAATATCCATCCCACAGAAGTGTTCTGTTTGCATTTGAGGCAGAGGCAGGGTCCTGAAAGTTGTTTGGAGACTTGCAGTGTGTTAAAGGGGCAGCACTTCTGGTTGGGTTCAGATGCATGCAGAGCAGTCTGTCCCAGAGCAGGACTTGCTGCTTGAATTTGTTTCTGCTGTTTGGTAATATTAAAGACGAACTCCATGGCATTTGTAAGAGAAAGAACTTCTTTGTCTTCACATCTCATTTCCATACTGCTCTTGCTTTGCTGCCAAAAATAGGTAGTTACAAATACAACTGATATTTCCTTTCTGAAGCATGGTGTACATTTCCATTGGTAGAAGCTGTTTTGGTGGCCAGACCTGTGACACAGATCCTGACTGATTCATGTGCTGCAATTGCTAAATGGGCAATAGGTCTGCAGGAAAAAAAATACTAAAAAAGCCCAACTAACTAACTAATTGCTTTAGAAAGCTGGATTTAGGCGGGTTTGGTCTTTTCCAGTAAACACGTGAAGTTATCTGAATGGCTGTGAACAGCAACCCACAAGGAAAGGAACATGCAGGCTGTTCCGTTGTAGTTCCATGACGTGGGCATGTGTTTCCCTCTCCCAGCAATGTTAGGGAAACTCAGAAGTGGTGATGGCCCCACCGATGGCATTTTGTCTATCTTCATGTAAATCAAGTGGTGGCAGTTGCTGCAGGGAGGTGGGGTGGAAATGAAAGGGATGTTGTGGACTCCACTGTAGATGGCCTTTACTAGCTTCAGTCATTTCCTGTCCATCTGCCAAAAATCACAAGCTGATAAATGGATGTAATTGGAGTGTGGGAAACTATTGCTTGATGATCTGCAAGGGAGGAGGGGAAAGAATGAAAAAGGACTCGTGAATAAAGAAAACAACACTTTATCAGTGGAGATGCAGTCTGGCTGGCTGATGTGGAGGTAGAGAACCTTGTTTATTCTCTCCTCTGACTCTTGGCAAAGGTTTTAACTCACTCATCCCTCCCATCTGTCTCTGCAGATAGAAGTAAGGATTGCATGTCATTGTGTGTTGGTCAATATGAAAGGCGGGCATATATTTACATATGTTACCAGCTGCAGAGAATGGGCAAACACGCAGCAGTTTCTTCTCTTCCACTTTTTCCCCTACTATCATCCCACAGTGGAAAGAATAGTCACGTGAGATTGCATTCTGTCTCAGCATTGCAGCTGCACATAGCCAGGTTCAGTGGCTGGCAGCTTGCTGCCATCAGTACCTACCATGGCTCACATACTTTCCAGACAGCTCTTTTTATGGAAAGGGTGGATTATTCTAAGGTCTCTTGTGTTTCTCTTTGCTTTACATTTCCCAGACAGTTCTAGAGCAAATTAAATGTTTTATCTGTAACTGAATTGAAAACAATATTAAGTATGTTTGATGCAGACCAGGATCCAGGATGCTGCTGTTCATGCAATGCTTGGTTTTACACCGTATTTAGCATGTTAATAACCTTGGTTAATCCTGCTGTTTTGCTCTGTGACCAGCCTGTACCAGCTGTCTGGTGGTGTTACTGCTCAGAGCCATATGGGAGCTGTCAAGGAACAGACACAAGACTGGGGGGCTGAGTACTGAAGAGATTCACCTGCAGCAGTGGGATGCTAACTGATTCCTTTTCTCTTTTTTTTTTTTTTTCCTTACAGTAAATGAAATTATAAGGAATGACCTTTCCAGTACCAGTGTGCATTCATAGCTTTTGAAACAGGCCTAGTAAGAAATCTTCGCACATTGTTGACTTATTTGGTGCATCAGCTCAAGTAGAGAGATACCCAGCAAACTGAAAACATGGCCTGGTACCACTCTGATCTTCCACCTTTACTGAATGTCAGGAAATGAAGATTTACCTCTTGCTTACAAAGAAGTAGCTCAACTTCAACTGATGAAATGGCTTCATTAGAGAAAATCATCTCAAAAGGAAGAGGAGGGAGTATGCTCTGAGACGGCGCATTTCATGGGACAAAACTAGGAAACTCAGCAAAATCTGAATGCTTCTGCCCAGTACTGATCTTCTTGGCATGGCACCGCTGGAATACAGCCCTGGAAGTGCCTTATTTTACCAGGTTGTGGCATCAGGGCATTTTTAATAAGCTTTGAATTTGCTACCATTAAAAGTTGGTAGGTGCAGCAACTACAGAGCTTGCATTCTGGAGAGTGATCTTGGAAAACAAGTGTCGGACTCTGCAGCGAAGTAGGGAGAACAATCCCTAATCTGGTAAGATGTGTTCGTGAATTCCAGAATTTCTTCAGCTTTTCCTCTGCTGCAATGTACAGCCTATTGCCTTACGCTTAGTGCATTTCAAAAGCCTCCTGATTTGTCATCATCTCAGCTTTCTTTTGCATATTGTCTTTATTATGTGCTAATGAATCATAGGGTTGTTAGTAGTAGCATGTTAAGATTTTGATTTTAATCAGGCTTTAGTCATAGCACAAGTGAGTTGAATAGCACAAAACAAAAAAGGTTGACGGACAAAAAATTGAAATCTATCTTTTACATGATAGATGAATGTGTATGCATGTACATACATACTAGTATATATGCATATATTTATATATGACAAATTATATAGATGATTGCCTAGTGAGGGCACTGAATTTAGCAATAATTTCAATTTCTGAGAATGCATTTCAGATCCACATCAAATATTTCAGCTACTTCTTTAGAAGGTTTGTTGCACCTAAAGCAGGTATGCATTTTCTTTCCTCATGCAGTTAAGCAAGCACTTTAGATAGGCAAGAAGGATGCATACAAGATACGTGTTATTTACCAAATGACAAAATATGAGTTATAGTAACTGTAAATACCATTATGGAAGAGTGTAAAATATTTGTTCAGTTATAATATTATTATTCCGCAGAAGCCTTATAACTCTGCTACATGTATGAAAAAGAATATTACCAAAAAACCCACAAAGGTTTAATATGCAGCGCTGTATAGTGTGTTTCCAGATTAGCTGATTTTTTTTGGAGCTACAGGTAGGCATGTAGTGTAGCCTTTAACATTGTCCTTTTTACAGTCAACTGCTTATTATATAACTAGCAACAACTTATTATTTCATATAACCAAAAAAAAAAAAAAACCCTAAAAACAAAACCTAAAACAAAATAGCATGACTTAAATTAAAAACGTTTAATATGAATATTGTGCCTTAGGAATCTGTGCCCCCTTCTGGAAATGTACCTGAACTACACCTCCCTGCTGGGGTGGCTCCTTAACACTCACGCAAAGAAGATTGAACAGGTTTCACAAAAATAGGTGAAATCCTCCTAAGCATTTTAAAACGTTATTCTGTATAATTATTTCTTACTTTCTTTAGATTTAAAAAAAAAAAAGCCATATTTGTCACATTTGCACATTACTGTGAAGACATGAGAATATAATATGGCTATGTGTAAATAATATGCTGTTATTGGTCCTCATATTAGTCTGTTACTCCTCACCTGCTTAATCCCAGTTATTTACCCTGTATTTAGCATTGTAGACGTTGCATGGAACAGTTCTTATAGACTGCCATATGAAAAGTTAAAAAGCCTGACAGATGTCAGCTTGACTTGTAGCTAGAAAATAGATCAAATAAAGCAAAACGTTTTGCTGGAAGCTAGTCTTAGAGTGGTTCATTTTATGTTATCTTGACAAATCTTCCTTTCTCATATAAAATAAACATTTTTACATTATATATATATATATAAAATATATATCTCCATCTCTTCTATTTGAAGCTGTTTGCATCCTTCTGCATCCTGCTAATGTATTAGTATGGAGGTAAAGTCCTTTGTCAACAGACTCTTCTTTATTTCTCCCCTGCATTTAAAGACGTTGCTTCCAAGGAGAGAAAATTATATAATTCTCAGATTTTTATTCTCCCAGTATTTCAGGAATGTCAGCAAAGTGTGCATGAAGGAATCTCTGGTTATGCCAAAGCATTTTTTTATTCATATACACAAATACCTTGGATGAGGCTTTTATAATACAGGAGGGCACACACACAGACACAGCCTCCGCATTTCAGCAGTAATTTTAGCAAGGTATTCAACTGTATGGTTTGAATATGTTGCACCTACTTCATCTTTACTTTTATTTTCCTCTTTAAGCTACTTTGGAAAAAAAAAATCAAACCAGACAACAACCTGTTACTTTTAAACCTGGATAATGGAAGATTATGCATCCCTTGTATATGTATTCATAAAATAAAAAGGAAAGCAGAAATATTTCCTGTATCAGGCTACTGTCTTGTTTTTCTAGGTGTGTTATGATTGTGTCTGTCAATTTGTGAAAGTGGTTTTCATCAACCCTTTTTTTGAAAACAAAGCAAAATGAAAAAGCCACAGTTCTCTGAACTTAAAGCATAATTCTTGTAGATATGGTCAAAGTAACTTTTGTCAGGGGTGATTCTGAGAATTAAAAAGAGCTCTCTGGATGAAATTGAAGTGGTGAAACTAACTACCTTCATTAACCTTGTAACAAAGCACTTGGCATCTGTCTATACTATTTGGATAGTAGCTTCTTCGGCTTTTCCTGGAACTATTTCTGAGATGAGTGGGTTGCTAAAGGTAGGCTTTGGATCTGTGGTCTTCCATGCGGTAGGTACAAGAGACATTTTTGTCAGGCTGGAGGGTTTTGTAGCCCTGCGTGGCGGGGGGGAGGCTGCCCACAGACTGACAGCAGGGGCTGGCTTGCCATGAGGTGCAGATCTGTGGTGGAGCTGATCTGTAGGATGGGTTTTACTCTCTAAATCCTCCCACTGATCCACCACGAAGGAGAAAGGGCACCAAGACGATGTCAGCTTAGTCCAACCCGGCTATGAGTTTCCAGTCAACTCATCAGGTGGTGCATTTGTATGTGGCAACCAATGGGTCAAAACCTGCACGAACACTGGGAAAACCTCAGCCTCTTCTATTTTTCTCGACCACAAACAAGTTACGAACCATGGGAGCACAGCAGCATGCTTGCTGCAGTGGTCTGGACTTAGGTAAGCATGAAAACATGCTTCAAAAATTCTTCCTCAAGAAGGAGAAACAAATAAGCATTTAAACCTTTGTTGAGTGTAGGTCTTCCTCTGCCTTGGCTTTGTCTTCCTGTGAGTGAAGGGTGACACCGTGTCTTCACAGTTGGCTTCCCCTGGGCTGCTGTCAAATCTCTCACAATGTAAGGAGAGACAGATGCTCAATAAAACCAAGATATGGCCCATCTCTTCAGAAATCCATCAAAATGCTCTTTCTCTGCTTTTCTGTCTGGAGGGTGGAAATAGTGATATTTACTTCTCATGTGGACAGCATGAGGAGTTGGTGAGGTTCCTGGAAAAAGGAAAATAGAAAATACTGAAAACTCTGTCAAAATTTCCCTCATGGGAATCATTTTGTACCAAAGCAAAATGTCTCATCATGAACTAAATTCAGCCAAGCAACATACTCCAGTTACTGTGCTACCTGGTTTTCTGCAAGCTTTTTTCCTCCTCAAAGCACAGCAGACTTGAGCATGGCTACAGTAACTACATCTTGACTGGGCTCCTTTAGACAAAAATAGCCTTTAAGAGTCTCTTAGCTAACTACTTTCACTCATAACCAAAGCAGAAGGTGAATCTCACACATGCATCTGGTCCTGTTTGACTAAATAGCCTCGATGGAGTCATGCCTTTGAGATTTTTCCTTTCCAGCTGAAAATGGCAAATTTCAAGGAGTTAAGTTTCTTGGACAAAGTCGTACTGCCTTGAAGGTAAGCTTTCCTTCACCATGTATGCAACTTTACTGCATTTATCACCGTAAACCTATTGAATTTGTCTCAGTAAAAATGAAATCCCACTCATGAAGTATATTGCAGAGGTGCTAAGGCCAGTGGTGGAAGACCTTCCCGGTTTCTGTAGCTCTTCTTTTTTGTTTAAAGGAATAGTCTAATTCTATGTCATAAGCAGTGTTCATCAAACTAAAGCCAGTCAAATGTTCTCTGCCTTTGCACATGCTTGCCCAACATGGAGGTCAAGCATTTGCCTGTTTTAATTTGCCACTATTGCTTCCTCTTTCTTAGCAAGTTCACTTTTCTCTTCTTTGAATCTCTTTCCGGAAAAATAAAAAGGTTTTGATTCTCTCCTTTTCAGGTAGCCAAATAATTTGTTCTGAGCAGATCAGTTACAGATTCTCACGCCATTGTGTTTAATTACAAGCCATTCTTGTCTCCAAAGCCAGCTTTTTTTTGTCCAAGGAGACTGTATTTTTGGACTGTGCAAACTGGTGTTGCTTTAACAATTCAAATGGCTGCATTTTCAGGATTAAAGGCAATGGGTAGCAGATCTGGCACTTGCCATTGCATATGGACACATTAGCTTTTGTTTTTTAAACTGAAAAGGTGCTGACTGTAGCTCTTCTTGAGCTGCTTTCAGGGACAAGCAGCCCACAAGCCACTCTTTGCAGATGTGGCAAATTCATTTGCAGTCGTTTTAAGNTTTTAGCTCAGGGAAAGAGTTTCCAAAAACGCCGTCAGCATCAGTTTCCAGCACCTCTTCTGAATTACTTTCACACCCGCAGCTTCTGTCCCCAGCCTGTTTCCAGTGCTGCTGACGGAGGGCTTTTGGGTCAAAAATAACACAGAGCAAACACTGACATCCCAGGGCTTGCTCTCAGCCCCATGGCCAGTTTGCTGGGTCTGTAGCAGCACCAGGGGTTGCAGCCAGGCAATATTGCACCACACGCAGCTGTTCTAGGCATTTCCCTCAACCATCACTCTCCCTACTGGGGCCACCATGCTCTCATGATGCTGAAGGTGATTGCAAGCAAGCCTGTGGTGTCCCAGTTGAGTGTGGGTTTTCCTCCACTGGTGTCACACTCTTGGCTTCCCCACAGAGATTTCTGCCAGGTCCAGGATTGTCCCTCACCCACCAGTCATCAGGATGGAGACACAGGGACTTGCCAGTCAAGAGACTGTTTGTTTTTATTTACCAGAATGTCCCAAGAGAATAGGTTCTGCAACTTCAGGTTCATTTTTGGCCTTGCGCTGCTGACATCTACAGACTGGAGTCTGTAACTTGAAATCTCCAAGATTACCCACAGTGGATGGTCTCAAAATTCAATGCAATGTTGTTCTCATCCACCTGGAGGCCATTCCAGTGACACAAGTTTCTTGGTACTATGGGGACAGCAGAAACCACTGGGCCTTACTAGTAAATATTTCAGGGCTTAACAGGATTTTTTTTTACCTGCAAAATTTGGGGGTTTTCTGATCTTGATGGTTTTGGCTTTTTATAAGAAAAATGACATTTCCTCCAATATGAATTTTTTTGTTCTGCTTACTTTTTACTTCTTTTTTTTTTTCTGCTTGGAAAATACAACCCACACATTATTTTTGGTCAGGCTGATGCAACCTGCACCTTCTTACCCCTCATGCCCCTCCAAATCTCTGTCTGGGCTGCTTTCCCAGACAATGTTCCCCCCCCTCTACCCAAGCAGTGTCACACAGGCATCACAAACGTTCTTGCCTCTGCCCAATTTCTTGAATGGTTTCTTTGCAGTAAACTCCTCATGGATCTTTTCTGCCTCCCTGGCCCCCTTCCAGGGCTCCTGCCTGGACAGGGCTGATCCAGCCCACTGCTCTCATCCTCCTGACTATCTCTTCTTCTCTTTTTTTTCTTGATTTTTTTTAACCATGTATTTCTTGTATATTTTATCCTATAAAGCAAATTTGCAAAATTACACCTGTGCTTTCCACCCAATCCATGCACACACTGTCTTTAAAACCCATCTGCACACTGGCACACTGGGATGGCTCCTGTCTGGTGGTGAGCTCCTTGCCAAATACCTCACTGCAAGAGGCTGAGACACTGGCTGTCACTTGACAGAAGGGCTTTAGCTCAAGGGACCTCATGAAGATCTTCACCAGCCCAGCTACAAGGCATTGATCCTGCACAGCAAGGGCAAGAGCCTGGCAATGTTGCCAGGAGGAAGAGCAGATCTACCACCACAACCCAGAGCAATTTAAGTGGGTTTATGGTGGTTCCTCCCTCCAGCAGCATGCACAGGACAGAGGTGAAGGGACTCCAGGGCCAAGGCTGCACAGCAGCAGTGGTGTGTGGGAGGGAGTGAACTCTGCCTGACTCCCAGAATGAGTCTGTGCAGATGGGTGTATGTAAACTTTTCTTCATTTCTCTTTAACTTTCCAACTGAATAGCATGGTCTGGGCAGAGAAGTCATGGGGGGGGGGAACCCCAACGCCATCTCCCTGACTCGTTGTCAGGAGCAAAAGTACCCTTTCAGCAGGCAGCTGCCGCTGGGAGAAGGTGGCACTGTGTGTTTTCAGAGTGCCGTGGCGCAGCCACACACATGCCTCTTGCTGACCTCAGCCATGCAAATAGCAACCTGAACATTGATGTGAAGATGCAGTCAGCGTGGGAGTTTCTGGTTCCTTTTTCCTTGCAGTGCATGTTGCCACTGACACTTTAGAAAGTCAGCTGAAAGAGTGGAGAACAAGATCAGAAAGCTTTCACTCACAATTTAGAAAGCCTGTAGTTTCAAAGTTTAACCCATACAGCACAAGCATGGGCATTTGCGACAAGATGGGAGCTGGGTGCTGCTCTCCTCCCTACACCACTTGCCCTCAGAACCACAGCAGTGATGTACCTGGTCTACATCCAGGGCCACCTTCACTGCAGATGATCATTTGAACATCCAAGGAATTGTTCAATAGTGATGAAGTCTTTCTTCCAATAGTGATATCGAAGTTTTTCTCTCCATATCAGCTGTCAGGCAGCTATCTCTAGGCATAGGATCACAGGCATAGGGTGCCAGGGCATCTCCAGCAGGCATCCCAGCTTGAAGGAATGGACATTACTTTTAACAGATTAACCCCTTGGCACTGACCAAGAGGGGCAGGAACCACTGCATTAGCAGGATGTGTCAGAGGAGCAGGTCACCACATAATACAGAGCATAATAAAACTCCAGTAAAAAAATCTGGGTCTACCAAACCCCTTCTAAAATACATGAGTGTACCAAAAATAAGTAGAGAAGTAAAATTTGCTCCTGAAAATAGTAATGCAAAATGGTTGTTACATTTTTTGTTCACATGTATATGACACGACATGATTCACATGCTTTAAAGACTTTAAATAACTTCTTATACACCACAGTGTAAAACATTTCTGTGGCTGAAGTATGCACATTTCTGGTGACTCAGGTATGCTGTCTGAGCTCTAAAACAGTGGTCAGAGACAGCACACCACTTATCTCAGATACCTACTGGTCCATTGGTTGACCTAAAACTCCAACATTTCCTTTCCCCAGAGTCGGGACTGTGAAGTGCAGGATAACAGACAAACCATACACCGTCTGCTGACGCAGTGCAGTCCTGAAGCAGATTACAGCACTGTCCTGCTGGGTGATGGAAAACACAGAAAGGCCTTCTCCTTCTAGGCAGATCTGAATCAGCTTAACATGTCTCAAAAGGCAGCCTGGCCCCAAGATCTGTGGTTTTACACTCTAGTGCTCTATCCGGACTTTGTGGCTACTTTGGTTGAACATCCCCAGTTTGAGGGCACTTTTCAGAAGAGTAGGAGGATACCTGTGCTTGCCTCCCAATGCATGGGACTTCTCCTGCTGCTGGCTCCCATGGACACACTGCTGAGTGCTTCTGAGCTTGCTGCAGAACCATCATGGTCCCAGCAACTGGCATGGTACTTGGTCAGAACCCCTTGGGATTTTTTGATCCATAATATCAAGATTTTAGTCTCTTTGGACCTTTCTTTAATGGCCTTACCAGGGATGACTGAGCATAAAGCCTCTTATTTACTGGTGAGTTTTGCACCACAGCACTGGACTGTATTATGTGAAGTCCCTAAAGATCTTTGTTTCTAGGATTTTTCATGCTTCACAGCCAGGTTTCATAACCATGACGAGGAAAGAGTTTAAGCTTCTCTGGTCACAGATGAAGTTAATCTGGACTGATACGCAGCTGGAAGACAAACCCACTCAGTGCCTGGGGTTCTTCTCCATCTTCTCCCATGGTGGTTGCTTGTAGTTTGGCACACAGAATTACTTTGGCAAAGCTTTCCTTGTTCACCAACTGTGCTGTCAGCATGTTGCCTGCTTCTTCTGCCTCCCAGAGAGCTGAGGGTCCAGAGGTGTCCCCCCCGGCAATCATGGGAAGCAGAGAAGTGTTCATACTACAGAGAGTCCTAAGTGCTGGGGACATTGAAACTAGACCTGCAGAGATGGCAGCAAAGATGTGACACTGATCCTTGGAGTGTTGTTTTAGCTTCTGGTTGCTTTGTAGCCTACTAAACACGGTGGCATTTACGTCCAGGCCTGCACACACAAATCTTTGCCTCCTCAGCACCAACCTTCAGCATCAGGATGGGAAAAGAGCAGTGTTTTTCATCTCTGTTTTCTTGACATTACTCAATGAAGTCCGGTCAGTGCTCTTTAATAAGTGAAAACACATTCCAACATCGTTATATTCCTATTATAATACAAGACACCACTGGAGAGAATATCAGCAGTATTTTAAGCTGATAGGATTTTTTCAAATTTATGTTTCCTCTATAAAATTTTGCATCATATTTACAAGTGTTTAGATACCATGGGGTTGTTCTTCCCCGTAATTAGTTAAAGATACAATAACCAAAAAATATTGGACTTAGAAGGGGGAAAAAATTCTTCTTCAGTTGACTCTATTGTTCACATCTTACATTATTTTCTTCCACAGACCAAAAATTTTGCCCAGTTAGAAGGAACTGGACTGATATTGATAATCTGCAAGTATTGCTGCAGCTACTCCCGAGTTACAGAATCTCAGAATGGCAGAATCAAGGAATGATGCCAGTGTAAGGAAGATCAGAATTGGTCTCAAAATCCTACTTCTTCAGAGCTTTGTGACCAAAGTGCAAAAACCAGTGGCAGAGTAAAGGGAATAGAAGACAACCAGTTAAAACCAGTGTAGTAGCAGCACATTTTGTGCTGGCAGCCCAGCAGAAGAAAAAACTCACGTACTCCTGTCGCATCCTGGCTCTTCATTGCATCATTCCCATCCCAGCTGATTTTCATTCTCCATCTGGACACATACCTGTGCCCACAGATGCTGATTATCAGCACTGCAAGACCCATCAGCCACCTGTCCTGACCTGGGCCATTCAGTATGTGAATCTGAGGTCAGGCCTACTCTGCTGGCCTTCCAATCTGTCCCTCTTCCTTTAGCAGGTCAATGAGTATTCTGCATGCCACAGGGAGCACAGTGATGGCAGTTCCATAATTCCATGCTCCTGAGTTCTGCTAGTGGAGCCTAGAGTGACAAACCTGGAAGAAGAGGACTGTGGGATGTAAGCAACTGGAAGCACTCAATGAAAAGCTTTTTTACATTATATCAGGTAGGCAACGAGTGACTGGTGGGTCCACCAGAGGTCACTGAGTCAGGGAGACCTTACTGTCACCAAGATGCTGTATGCTGGAGGCTTTCTCCAGCCAGTGAAGCTCAATAAACTTCAGGTATCTCTCAGGTACACAAATACATAAAACTGATGAGACCAAATCCTGTCCCATCATTGCAGGTGACAGCCTGGAGGGGAATGAACAGGGTGAAGAAAGGAATCTCCCTGCAGGAGCAGTGAACAAGTTTGGAATGGTCTGATCAGAGGCATTTACTATAAAAGCTGCTGTCTCTGGTCTTAGGGTATTGCAAGTTCCTAGATCAGATTCTCTCCGGAGGAGATGTCCAGATATCCCTGCCACATCCTCCTGCACACAAGTGGGTGCACCTCCTTGGGGGGAATGTTTGCTCATTTCCTACCAGCAGGAATTGGGTTGCTTTCTGCAGTTATCAAGATGACTGCAATGGAGAGCCAGACTTCACCCAGTCTGATCTCATGGTTTTTGCTAGCTTCATTCCTACTCTGCTAATGTGTGAGGCTTCTGTTGCATGGAGTTGAGATGCTTCACAGCCTAGCAACCATACATATTTACACAGCCTCCAAGATTCCCAAAGTAATCCTTGTCAAGGCTTCACTCACAGGGAGAATAATGATAAAAGATTAAAAACCAGAAAGGAACATGTCCCACAGTACCACTTGCTTTTTTTTTATTTTTTCTTGTCTTTGATGTTGATACTTGAGGTTGATTTTATTCCTTATTTTAGGAAGATATTCTTTGTTGAGTTTTATATGGATATATTTTTAGGTATGTTGTGTAAAAATAGAAGTCAGCACTTACTATCAATATTTATACATGAAGCACTTATTTTAGAAGGCCCATAGCTACAGCACAATCCTTTCTCTATATAGTCTGCTTCATACTTTCAAATGGCAAAAAGAAACTTTAGATTGAGTTTACTGTCCAGAGCTTCAAACAGAGAGGGTATGCAACATGGCTCCCGGATTTAGTAGAAAAGTTGCCATGCAGCAAGGACAGTGAAAAAGCTAGTATTCCAGACTTGATTGTGCACAATGCTTACTGTCAAATCACTGTGTTGGAGGTTTTGGTTTGATCCTCCTTTGCTTTCACATAGCTGACCTTTACAGGTGTTACTGAAGCTCTGAAATGCACCTTTATTCCTGGTGGTCTTAAGTCCTCTTGTTCTGCTGATGCAATTAGGAGTGGTGCCCTGATGGAAATCCCTGTGTCTGCCGGACATAACCCAAACCCAAGTTCACCTGGCTCAGGTTATGCTGTGTTAGACACAAAGGCCATGCTGACTATGGTTTGCTGTGGGGAAAGGGCTTCCCGCCAGGGCAAAACACTGCCACCATCAAAAAGGGATTACAGTAGGAGTTTTGCTTCACTTTAACTTGCCTCCAGAGATTCATTTGTTTTGGTACTTCTTTCTTGGCCAAATTTTCTCTTTCCAAACCTGGGTACCTTAATTATCTGTTTTGTTCTGCAGTCCATAAAATATGCACTTGCATTTTGCCAGTCACTTAGAAGCCCTAAACAGAAGATCTGAATATCATGTTTGTCTCAGCCTCTCTGAGGATATATTTAATAATACCAACAGAAAAAAAAAATTAAATAAGAAGGGAAGGGTTTGGAAGGTCTGTCTTACTCTAAGAATCATAAAGCAGCCTCTGAAAGCAAGGCAGTGTCTGACAATCACACTTTTTTGCTTTGCAACCACATTTTAGGCTCAGGCAGCTTGCTTAAAAACATTTATAGTGCTCAACTGCCATGGGCAGGCCTGCTACTGCCTCACCTTGGGTCTCAGTCACTTCTGCCTGGTGCTGCAAGGTGCCTCCTTTCCAGTCCTGTGCACGGGGCTGCTGCTCATCCCAGGGGATGCCAGAGACTGTCCACATAGTTGTAGGGATACAGCAGGCATCAGCCAGCCATTGATGCACAAATCTGTTGCTAAAGAAGGGAAGTAAGGAACAATTAGAAATATAGAGGTGATATTAATTAGGTAAAATGCTGGAACTGATGATGTACCAGTGCAAGATTTGGCCAGAAGGCACCTGCTTAGATACAAGAACTGCCACAGAATCGATGACTTTGAACACTCAGAGCCTCCTGCTTCCTCTGTCACCTCAAAGCTCTCCCTTCTGGTGGCTTGACACCAAGGTGCAACATCTAATCTGCAGCTAACATCAGAAACTTCAACATATTCTCCTACATGAAGAAGGCTGAAACAGTTCAGGCTGTTCAGCCTGGAGAAGAGAAGGCTCCAGGGAGACCTCAAAGAGGCCTCTGAGTACCTGAAGGTGGCTACAGGAAAGCTGCAGGGCTGTTTGTCAGGTCATTAGGTGACAGGATGAGAGGCAATAGTCTGGACAGTGTAGATTAGGCATCAGGAAGAGGTTCCTCACCATGAGGGTGGTAAGACACTGGAACAGGTGGCCCAGAGAAGTGGTGGAGGCCTCATCCCTAGAGTCATTTGTGGCCAGGCATGATGAGGCTCTGAGCAACCTGATCTAGCGCAAGATGTCCCTACTCACTGCGGGGGGGTTGGACTAGATGACCTTTGAAGGTCATTTCCTACTCAAAGAATGCTATGATTCTAAACTGGTTCAGTGAAGACTCAGCCTGAAAACCACAACTTAATGAACCTCCAGCCTCATGCTGAGTGAAGGCTCTCAGCCTGGTGGAGGCTGATCCAAGGAAGGAGACTGATGGAAAACCTCCCCTCTCGCAGCCAGGAGCAGCTATCAGGCCAGCTTAGTTACTGTAACATATGAGCTCTGACACGAACGTGGCAAAAAAAGAAAAAACTGACCACAGGAAGATTTCTTCCTAACTGTGTCACTGGTGAACGCCATAATTCCAAGCCGGAGGTGGGAGAATGGGTCTGTTTTTACAAGAAACCTGTTGACGGAGAAAAGAAAAAATGGAGGAGAATTTAGCAACTGGCTGAATTGGGCAAATAATTTCAGTTGCAGAAAATAGCTAAAGTAGTTCAGACTTGGAGAGGAGAAATTCTGAAAATCCATTATTTGCACAGCTCTCCTCCGAAGAGCTTATATTATACTGCCTGCTACCAGCTGGCCTGAGATTTAGGTTGCCTAATATTTTCCGTTATAAAAGATTCTTTCAACGTTTTTATTTTTTTAGAAGCTCTAACACCTCCATTGTTTGCAGCAGGCTCTCATAATTTGGCAGGGACAAAGCCCCTGGGCTAGAGAAGTGCCTTTTCTTTCATCCGTGAAATTCCACTCAGGTTTGGCTGGATTAAAAAAAAAAGAAAAAACAAAAACAAACCTCTTAGAAATCACCACTTCCCTTCTCTCTCTTATGTGCCTCAGGAAAATATGCTGGTGGCCTGCCAGCTTAGCAAGTGAACGTGAACGTTCTCATTAAATTGAGCCCAGGTTGTCACCAAAGCAGCCGTCCAGACTCTGCTGGGAATGTCTGGGGGCTTCCAGTGCAGCTGTAGCAGCAGGAGAAGAACTGAGGGAGACCAAGCACCAGCCCAAGGAGTTTCCCTGGCAGGAGGAGGCAGAGAGGGGAAGGAGCTCCTCTTGCTCCTCCTGCCACTGATTTAAAAGACCTGGCAAGCTAGTCTTTGCGCCTTGGGGCTCCTGTCCCTTCTTAAGCTAAGAAGAATAGAGCCAAGTTTTAACTCAGCCAGATGTGAAATGGCAACACAAAGCCACACTCCTCTTTCTCCAGCACCTTGCTTTTCTCTTTGGGAACAACAATCTTACTCTGTCTTCCTCTAATATAATTATCTGTGTGGTCCTAATTGTATCAGCCTTTTCTGTGATGCTGAACAGAGAATGGGTTTATTGGTTGATGGGGTTTTTTTGGCAGTACTGAAGATGGGATAGTTATCTTGGAAAAGTTTCTGGTCTACAGGTTGGAATGGGACCAGCCCAGAAGACTGTGCAGGAAGAGACAAGAGCCCAGACTTACTAGGGAGGCAGCTTCCAAACGGTGGTCAGGAAACAGAAATGGGACCATGTGTACAGAAATAAGCCCAGAGAGCTAATGGGAGGGGAACGGGAAATTGGAAAATTTGGACATCATTGTGTGGGAGACCTGGTGAAGGCCTGGAAGATCTTAAGTAGCCAATATAATCCATTCCTGGCAGAGGAGATGGTATTATGAAAGTCAGCATGGAGTGGAATATAGCAAGATGAGCACTAAAGCAGAAAGGAACACAGAAATATATCATTTGGTCGTTCCCCAGGCAAGTTTTGGCCTCCACAAGTGACATTGGAAAGGATGGCATACTGAAGATGTGCAGCCAGCAAATTCCTGCCATTTGTGAAAATCCTAGTTCAGTCCTAAATAGCAAGAAAGTAGTTCGTGCCACAGAGTATCAAGTTTTATTAGTCTTCCCAAATCTGTATTAACAGAAAATTGAATCGAAAGCCAAACTTCAGTTCACCACACAGAAAAAGTTCAGTTTGCCTGTGCAGATCTCTTCATTCCCATACATGTGTAGCCTCAAGAGAATCTGACTTAGCAGGAGAGATGCTTATCCATTGAAAAGATCTTAAAGCCCACTTAAGAAGTTTGTATTTTGGCTGTATGCAGCAGAGAGAGAAGAACCTTAGCTTTGTCATCCTGACCCTGCTCTGTTGGCAACCTGTGCAGGGTTCTAGCATGGTCTGATCCTTTGCTCCATCTAGAGATGAGGCACAGTGAAAACCCCTTCACTTGTCAGTCCTAAAGCTGAGCTTTACCTAGAACCATTACTTACTCCAGTGGGCTGGATAGAGCAGGGCTACATTGCTTTTGGAACCTGTGCTGCTGTGTGTGCAGAGCTTGGATATGTGAGCTGAAGGACTGGTGTTTACAGTCTTACAGTTCTTACAGTTACTTGCAGTCTTATAGTTCTTACAACACTTACAGTTCTTCACTCATTGTGCCAAGTAGACACAGTGGTAAAACATGAAGAGAAGACTGAGTAATAGCAGCAAGAAGACAGGAGTTCTATCTTCACCTCTTCTTAAGCATTTGCTTTACCCTAAAGATGTGTTTTTAAGTTAAATGAGAGGAGAGTGGCCACAACTATGCCAAAGCTTAGCTTTTCTATGGTTCACTTTAGAAATAAAACTCCACTCTCATACCTGAATTCAAACAGGGTCAAGTCTGTGTCCCTCAAGAGAAAGCACCTGTTCAAAGATGGTACTGCTTCCAATTTAAATTTTCCCCTTCTGCTAGATATTGTATTAATTAGCACAATAATTTCTGGACCGCTACTAATAAACTCTACATTCAATGACTTTGATGGTAAAAGCCATCAAAGCAAGCATCAGCAATTTTTGAAGACAGAATATAACTATGAGTACCTGAAGACTCTTTCTTTGGATTGCAGGAGCGGGATAGCTTGTCAGGAATTAGTAAATTGGCATCAAATATGTCTAGAATTCAGACTAGCAGAAGACAGAATAATCAAAACCATCAAAGCTTGGTGCATAATGCTTTGAGACAAGTGGTCCGGCAAATATTGTTCTAATATCATCTTAACCACAAGGGCTGCTCAGATGTGTTTCTTGAAGACGTTTAAGTTAGCAAAGAGTACTCATCATTAATCTTTTATAATGGCTTTTGGGAGCCACAGTTCATTTAAACATTTTACATTTTTATTACTTATGTATGTAGGGCAGCAATTAAAGCTGTCGTGGTCATATAATGAAGACTAATGAAAGCAAGATGAAGGCAGGTTTTCATTTTCTGTCAACCTGAATATCCATCTGCTTCTGTCATCTCCCTGCCCCTCTACCCCCCCATAAAACAATTTTATTTTTCTTTGCTTGAAAATCAGCTCCCCAGTCCCTAGGCATTTAAGCAAACACTTTAATAACTGTCCGGGATGAACTATGAAGACTAAGTGGTCCTTTCTTTTCTTACACAGAAGAAGCACATCTCTTGGTAATCAGACAAGTACAGTAAAAGGCTGTGTCTTTCTCAATGCAAGTAAATGTGAGTGATGCAATAACAGCATCTTTATGGTATGTTTTCTTGGTCACTGTGAAGTAATAGTTTTGGAGGGAAGACAGGGATTAGTCACCCCACAATTAGTCATTCTGCTGTGTAGTTTGATACTTGAGAGCTCTGCATTTCAAAAATGTGGTTCTGCAGCCATTGAACGTATTTTCAAGTAGTTTCTGCTTTCTCCTTCTTTCAGCTGGGAAGACTTTGTAGAAAGATAAAACATTCACTCTTTATGTTTAATGTGCTTCTGCACTTGAGTCTTTCTATTTCATCTTCATGCAGATTTTGCTCTCCCTTTCTCAGGAGCTGTGACCAAAACCTCCATCTTAGCTTGTCTAAGGGAGAGCCTATCAGGCTGGTCAGTCATCCTAATACTAGTGCTATAAAGGGCAGGGGGAAGTCATCTTACATGTAGGGCCAATGCTCACCTCACATGCATCTCCAGTAGCCTGGGAGCCGAAGAGGGGATGGTGTTTATTAGTGCTTGACAAGGTCATAGCTGCTGCAGTTTTCCTGCCCATGGGGAGGGAGCTCTCAGGGGAGGGCAGTAGGAGACACCTCCTTCCCAAAAGCAATTTACTGCTTTGGGAAGAGTAAAGTGTAAAAATAGCTGAACTAGAAGTCTCCTCTTTTGTAACAGTCAGGAACTTTGCTGCAGAAAATCAGTTCCCTTTAACTGGAATTCTTCTGAGTCAAAAAGGCAATGCAGATGTTTTAAAGTGTTAATCATAAATATCAGGGAAGAGAGAGCTTAATGGCAGAGCTCCCAATGAGTAACAACTTAATGTTTGGCCTCAAATACTGCAGCTGGTAAGATGTTGCATACTTCACTGATCATGGCAGATCCAGAGTTGCCTTAACCATTTCATTTTTTGATTGAGTAGTCGCATTCTAGCCCATGTGTCACAGGAAGGCTGCAACACAGTAGGGTTTGCACAAAGGACACACCTGTCAGTGATCCAGGTACCTAGACTGGATCCAATCCTCTCCTTTTAAGATGGCTTGCTTCATCAAGTCTCCCCACCACAGCAAGAACCAGGATCTTCTTTCCAGCTGACCTTCCTCCCAGCTCCTTGGTATTATTTCTCTGTTGCCAAATTGTCATCTCCTCAATGTATCCCATGCATACCAAGACCTGCTTTAAATTTGGCACTGAGAACTTTTCAGAATTCAGCTTGAGCTGGCATAAATGGAGTTAATATCTCCTTGTTTCAGACACATTGTTGTCATTATTACTTACCAGCCCAAGCTCCAAACACAAAAATCAAATCTGGCAAAAGAAATACAGAGTGAGTCATGGGCCAAATGGATTTGACTTAAAACAGCAGAGAAACAGATGAAATACTGTGTTTCATTTTGGAAAAACAGCAGCTGTGACTGTTACAAATGGTAACTACTGTGCTTCTCTAAAGGGTTTTTCCCAGGTGTAGGGACAGTTCCACCAAATGTACCTTTGAGTTAGAAGGTAAAGCTCCCATGAAATTCTTGGATCAGACTGTTTGAAGATGTGAACATGGTTACTTGATTTGAAGTCACCTGAAATTGGCATGTCTTACACCAACTGTGGGAATCTGATTAATGCCTCTGCTGATGGAAATCAAGAACTGAGCAGGAAAACTCCAGTCCAGAGGATACCAGCTAAAGGCAGAGCCTCACTCCTCTCTGGCTATAAGCAAATGCCAAGGTCTGCACTCTGCAGAACAGCAATCATCATAATTTGCAATGATTCAATATTAAAATGTCAGCACTGAAGTGCAAGGAATTCTGCTTCTCCCAAGTCCCACTGTGTGGTAGCTATGCACAGCTGGCATCTTTCCACAGCCCCAGCATGGTATAGTTCTCTTGCACCAAATGAGCGCAAAAACTCCATGAACTTGTTCTCTGGTGCACTGCAGAGCCCTGTTCAGTGCAAGCATGCTGCTCTGTCATCTTTTCACCAGCAATGCAGCTGAAAAGCTAAGCTAACCTCAAACAAAACTTGCTGTCCAGGGAAGCAAAGTCCACCAGAGCAAGAGTGACTGAGTCTTGCACTCAGTGACACTGACACAAATGTTATTGTAACGGAAGCAGCATTGGAAGTGTTTGTTATCTTAGATGTGTTTTAAATCTTATATTTTGATGGTTTCTGTGAGAATGTGATAGCTAAAAATAGCTCATACACCCCAAAGCGTGAAATTACACTTCTTTTTGCTTTTCTGGTGGGTTTTGCACCTCAGAGGAAAGGGGAGAAGCCTGTTTTCTAATGACTCTTGTTTCCCTTTGCTCAGCAGGGTGTGCATGGCACGCCTGCATTCCTGGAGTGGAACACTGCACTCCAGCTGTCATAGACTCAACAAAGGAGGCATATCATTCAGGCAACTCCAGTCTTTTTACATGGGAATGATGCAGGGAAGAAAACGTTGGTAGATACAATTAGCAAAATCAGAAACTGCAGCACGGCTTCCCTCACTGGCAGTATTTGTGCAGGGTCCAGCACAAACAAAGCAGCCTCCTCTGAGCCTTGGATTCCTTACCAACAGAAGGAAGATCACTACAAGCACTAGGTATTTCTGTTAGTGAGGAACCTGGTAAATGTTTGTTCTGTGCCAGTAAAACCTCCCATTGGCAGGCTCACTTGGCAGGCTCCAGATGCTGAAGTAAACACACTCTCTGTTTCGTGAGATTCACCAATGTGGATCAATGTCGTGCCTCTAAAGAGGGTCTGAGGAGCTGGTTGTGGCCCTTTGGCATGAAGGAATGAAGTGGCCAAAAAAATGAAACTGCCAGAAGGAGAGTTGCCCTTAGTTATGCCAAGCAACATGGAAGTAATTTCAGAGTGGGTTGTGTTCCACCTTGTTGTTTTTTTTAAATATTATTCATAATCTTACTTTAAGTCTGGGTTTAGTTTTACATTTCATTTTTTCACAATCTCATTATATATTAAAAGAACAGAGAGTCAGGACCATGTAAAGAGGAAGAGTGGGGAGCAGAAGACAGCATGGAATAAGTCTGGGAGAATCAGCCAGTCTGTACAGGGACTGTCTACCCTGACCTCAGAGCAGAGGAGGGCTATCTGTCACAAAGTTGCTTCATGCATGTAACCCATGGTGTACAGGATCAGCCCACTAGTGTGCCATTGAGCATGAGGACCTACTGTTCTCTTCCTGGCTTTTTAGGGGATGGCATGATGTACATGTTAAGAGAATTTAGTTCAGTCTTCTCCCAGTTTCCATGTAGTGTAAGGGAAGAGGAGATGCTGTCCACATTGAGAGCCTCTGAGGAGGACCTGGCTGGTTCCCATCAGTGCTCTTCCTTTAAGCAGATGTAGAAGCACTGAAGGCTTGTGCAGCCAGCAACATCCTTGGTGTGCCTGGCTTATGATAATGTTCTTTATACTAAACCCAGCTAGTGGGAAATGTTAATGTTGCACACATAACTTTTTACCTTCTACTTGTTGCTGCCTCTCCTCCCTTTTAATAAGGGAACAGAGGCACCTAAAACCTGGTGACCTGCTTGAAATGATCAATCCTAGTGGAGAAGCAGGGCCCATACCTAGCCATACCTGTCTTTGTCCCACCTTTGCATCATCTGGTCATTCTGCTGTGATCATGTCTCTGCACAGACACAGAGATCAGACCAGCCATGGATGTTATTCTGGGGGCAGTACACAGGCCAGGATGGAGGGGTCCCACAGTGTGGCATTCCTCCTCTACCTAACCTGCCCCTTTGCAATGCCAAGGGTCTGGGGAGTTGCTGCCCAAGAACTGCTGTACACAGAAATTGGTTATCACTGCAATTCTCTAAACTTTACTTTAGAACTTGTTTGGGAAGGGTGGGAAATGGCCACACAGAAAAGAGACAGAGGCAAAAAAAAAAGGAAAAACTAGAAAAATAAACTGTAGACAATATCTCATTGACACAGCACCTGGGGCTGGCACTGTATTTCGGGCAACACTCAGAGGAGGGAGGAAAGCCCTGGCCCTTGTAGTAGTCCATTATTTTCTCTGGTACTGCCCATGTTTCCCCACCTCCAGGCATCACTGGAGCCAGCGGGGGTGCCTTTGGAAGGGACATGAAGACATTTTTGCTTCTGCTGCTTTGCTCACTCTCTCATTAAGGCAAGACCCGCTGCCACCCCCACACTGCTGTCATCAGGGAGGCTCAGGACTGTGCTGCATGTGCATCCCTGTGTCCAGTCCCTACTCACCAGGCTGGGCTGGCAGCCACAGGCACCCCAGCGGGGCTGAGCACATAGCTGTCTCCTGAGCCTGTTGAGTCACCCCACCGGCTGCTTCTTTCTCATTGCTTTAGCTAAATCAGGCCATCAGCCCAGCCCTTGCAGGGTGGCATGGCAGCTGAAGGGGAGCCTGGCCTGTGGTAGCCTGCAAGGAGCTTTGCTTGCTCTTCGGGCTGGAGATGCTGCAGTCAAGAGAATGGGCAACTGAATGCACAGAGGAGAACTGCAGCCCTTTATATGTCACATAAAATTCCGAGCCCCCGATCTGGCTCTCTATCAATTATTAGCCTGCTGCTAAAAGAAGAAAATAGATTTCGTAAGTGTGTTTCTGTTCCCCACACCAGACAGATAGTCTGGCTAAATGATTTACGGGTGTGAGTTAGTGCATGTGTGTGTATGCGCATATGGTTCAAATCCTATAAAGCAAAGTCCTGCCTCTGTGTGTATTTAATGCTTTATATGGTACATCATTCCTTTTTTTGTGTGTGTCTGTCTGGTTTTCTTGGGCAGCGCCAGTTAAATTTCCTTTTCTTTCTTTTTTTCTTTCCTTTTTTTTCATTTCACATGAATTGTGTGGTGGAAGCCAAGAGCATCTGCCAACTCTGCTATCCCAAAAATAAAAGTTGACACTCTTCTCCTAGAAACAGTTGTCTCTTCAGAGTAGTCACAGTCAGACACACCCACACCCATCCCTTTCTTGAAACTAAGGCCGAATTTAATAATGTGCTTGGCTGCTTTTATTTCTTACTTAAAATGTCAAAGATTGAAAAGATCTTTTTTTAAGAATTCAGGGGATTTAAGCAATCCCAGGATACAACACTTACTATTGTTAGGGTGCACAAAGGAGTGGACTGCTCTACTCTGTGCTGGCAGCTGCGAACAGCACTGCAGACACCAAGACCTAAGGTGGAAGCAATGATGGAAGTCACCCCATCTTTTCTAAAAGTCAAAATTCTTCTCTCTTTTGTAGTGAACTGGCTGGTACAATTTTCAAATTTCCTTGAATTTTTAATTTTGTTTTAGGAGGTTTGGAACTCCTTTACATACCCTAGTTTACTCAGAGAAAGTAAACAAACATTAGTTTCACCCCAATAATAAGTGCCACAAATCAAATCTGAGAAGAAAAAGCTGCTCAGCAATGAAGCCGGTTCACATCCCTCCCTACCAGAGCAGCAGGGAGGAGTTGGTAAAAGTCGTGCAGAACACATTGTGTCCTCTTAAGTTATACTTGCCCTGTGCAGCATGTTTTCTAATACACTTGGCAAAAAAGCAGCTATTCAGCATTGCTGCCATGGGTATTTCAGAAACAGTTCTGTTAGTAAGAGGTGGCAACAGCCCATGGAAATGTCCAATTCAGATAGGAAGCCATAACTTAAAAAGTGAATGGACAATGTGTTTTCTCAAATCACTCCCATTTCCACCTGCACAATACCTGGACAGCAAGGGGGGCTTTTTAAAGCAACAGTAAGTCACCAATGCAAAGTAACTTTTACCGCTGCTGTTGTGAGAGCCATATCAAGACACATTCCTTCCTCTCACAGAGACAAAATATATTTCTTCTTGGCTGTCTGAACTCCTGGATTTATTTCTCTCACATTAAGTGCAGTTGTTTCCAGCTCCCATAATAAGACAACTCTTAGGCTAATTCAGATTCTAATTTTTGTCTCTTTGAGTTCAAGCAGCTGTCGTTGGTTGAGTACTTTTAAGTTTCCAGGGCTGGGTAATTCTCAGTTACAAGAGTTAATCCATGTGGGCAGAATTGACAGGGGTTAGATGGAAAAGGGCTGACATGACTGAAGAGCATTTTATGTTTTTCATTGTCCATGGGATTGACAGCTAGTGAAACCATTAGTTACAGAAGTCACTAACAGGGACTTGTCAGTCTAAGTAAATTCTTGAGAAGAGTCTTGAGATCCCTCACAGTGGCTATCTACTGAAGTTGTTGGTTTATTACCTTCAGAGAGAAGCAGCTTTTGGTGAAAGCAATTAGTTAAGCATCAGCTTCAGGATTTTGTTTTTCCAAAGTGAGCATGGGAGAACAAAGCTCTAGAGTAAAAGGAATGTGTTTTTTCACTCTACAGAAGATTTTTGGCACTTTAGGTGCCACTGGAAGACATGCTCTGGTTCTTGTGCTCAGCCTTTCCAAAGGTGCCATAAAGGGTGCTGTATTATTACACCATTCTTGTCTATTTGTAAAAATAGGTAATCAATTTGTAGGAGTCAAATATCAAGTCAGTCTTAGCACAGACTTAGAAACTTGGATAAATTAACTCAAAGTCTCACAGGAGACTTAAATATTTCATATAAGAAAGCTTGGATTCAAGGCAATTCTCTTCTTCACTGCCCGTTTTGAATGCTGGGCTGAACTGGTCCTTCTGAGTTGTAAATTACTAGATTGTAATTATCAGATTATACATAGAATGTGAAAATCAAGAGACATTCAAGTTTATATGAAAACTGCAATTTGTCTGCAGTTTGTCATTTAGGCATGAATCTATGCTTTGAGCTGCCATCTTCCCCGTTACAAAAAACATGAGCTTCCAACTGTGGTTCTGCATGACACTGAAATTAGATGCGTGGAGGGAATGGTGTGAGAAGTAGTCTGAATGTGTGACTCTACATATGACTGTACAATGCAGCATCTTGTTGTAATGGGTAATAGTTGCTCACCTTCCCATTTCTTTATTATCCTCAGAACAAATTTGTTTTCAATGGAAGTGGTAAATGTTGTGCTGAATGTGCCTGTTCACCGTGGCTCAAAGCAGAGTTCGAATCAAACTTTCAGTGGCTTTCTGTGTAATTCTCCTGTGAAACGTGTCCAATATTGCTTTCAGTTAGAGGTATGAATGTCTTCATAAACCAACCATTTGCATATTGACATGGTTAGAAAGCTATGGGCCCTAGATTTGAGTATTAACCCAATACTTAGAAGGCTTTATGTTGGTTTCCTGCTCTGGGGAATTTCTGACAGTTTGCTTACTCTCTTTGAACTATTTCTGTCCATCAGAGAGTAACCATATGAAATACATTCAAGGCTGTTATTCTGAAGGTTAGACAGACTGTTGTCTAGCTCCTTAGCACAAAATGTTTAATAGAGGGCAGCAGGCATCAGAATGGGGCACACTCATCTTTGAGGTGGCTAGATAGAGCAGATAACCTGATTGTGCCAAGAAGTCACAGTAAAATAGAAATCAATGATATTACCAACTTGAGCATTGTGGAAGGAATAGGCCCAGGCTAGTACTGGAGTAATAGGTCTAAAGATAATAGCGCTCATAAGTTACTGTACCTTTTAGATTAAGACAGCTCTCTTGGACAAGCATTCCTCCATTTACTGAGCTTGGCTTTCATTATCATTATAGGATAGTGGTGAAAGATGACAAATTATGAGCTTACCCTGAGCAGGAGAGTCCATGCTACCAGCAGAATGAATTAGCTTCCTATTTTGTGAGTTGCAATGTTCCCCATTAACTTCAGGAAGCTTTTATCTAAGCAATCAGGGAAGGTCACAATAATCAAAGTAGCTTAGGGAAACCCACAATACTTGGAACACAACTTGTTTAAAAGCAGTTTGAATAGCATGATGCTGAGCTAATCCTTCATCTCTGTACGCTCACACTAAGCTGCATGCAAGGACTAACGCAAGAGACCAAATTGATGGGTGGGGTGTTGTGGTGGAGAACTGTAATGAGTTGGAGCTGAAGTCTTGCCCCAGAGCTGTTTTAAGCACCTACCTGCAAGAATGTGGCAGTTCAGCAGGTATGGGCTACTGTGACAGCCCAAGAGCTGATACAAAACTCATTGCAGTGCAATCATAACAAAATAGCGTGTTTTATTAACCCTGCAAAACCAAACCGCTCTCTAAGACAGAGATCAATTGCTGGGGTCTCTTTACTGGCATATTGTCTATTAATAACTATGCACTTATAGAGAGATATAAAGAACTCCTGTAATGAAAACTGATTAGCATGGGAGGAGATACTGATACTGAGTTGGGATAGCATCACTTTTAAGGAGGAAATTTCTCTCCAGTTTGCAAGTATGAAAGATGCAAGCTTTCCAGTGTGTGCACACCATATGACAAGCTGTTTTAATAGCTGAAATTCCCACCAAATGTATTTTTTGAGATGGGGAGGTACTTAGAAAAGATGTAGGTTTGACTTCTCATGAAGTCTCCTGAACTGGTTAGTGAATGTGAAATTTCAGATTCACTACCTACTCATGCAACACTTGGCTCTGGTGAGCTGACTGAAGAACAACATGTATGTGAGAAACTGAAAAACATGTGTCACTTCACCACTAAAATCCATTGACTGGGAGAAAAGCCACAAGTTAATGCTAAAGCCATGCTGGGACACAGACAGTGGAGGAAATGGAAAGCTCTCCAAAACTGGCAGTACTTTCACACTTATTTCTCAAGGCATATGTATACACACATAATTTATGTATGTATGTGTGTGTATACCTTGGAAAGAAATCTTTTTGCATATGTAATGTCCACCTTAGAAACTATCAAATAACTTTTTCTTTCTGGGAACTGCACCTGGAAAAAGGGAAAATCTAACACTTAAAAACTTTTAAAAACTTATGTATCTAAGATTACAAGGATGAGTCCCCTATACTTACCCGTTTTACAGTCTGCATCAGGATGCTGTGGAGTAAAAAGGATATTTTATAACTGTTTAGCACTCTTAAAAATACAAAGTCAGTCTGTAGCTTTAATACAAAGCTGATATGAGACAAAATACTAATCAAAACCAATCAACCAGATTAATTTTGTAAAGGAAATACACATGACAATATGGGTTGCAATTTTTTATGTTATTGCACTGTGAAGTACAGCAAAGTCTGCATTCACAATCAGAAATATGTTCTAATGGACCTGAATGCTGTAAACCCCTGAATTGTGTAGCACCAGCTCATTCCTTGTCTGTTAGGATGCAAGATGGACTTCTCCCTTAGAATTCTGTGTTTTCACCTTATGTAATATGTTCTTTCTTTCTGGTTTCAGCATTTTAATAAACTTTTGACACAGAGTAACAATCTTCACTTGAAAAATAATTAAAAGGCAAAAAGTAGCAATGAAATCTAATTCTGGATTATCCCAGCCATTCCCAAATTGTTCTCTCACGAACTCAGTAGGTGCTTTTTGCTAATCAAACAAATCTGAGTCATAAAATCTCCCACTCACTCTCTTGCTGCTTTCTCTTTCTAGCATCTCTAATGTAAACAGCAACAAGGGAGCACCTAAACAACAGCAGGGGGTAAGTGCTGTGAGAGAACACCCTAGTGGAACAGGCATAGAGAAAGAAAATGCCTATTTCTGAAGAATTCCTATTTAGCATGCAAGCCTTGTGCCACTTAGATCAGCATGAATCTAATGAAAAGGCTCTTAATTAACATTGTTGTGTTGTAAAATATTGCACAAAAAGTTGTGGAAATAAAAATATCTCACACATTATCTATTTATTTCAGTCTATCATGGACCCAAGGAAGGTATCTGAGAACTGTTGCTTCCTTTCAGTGGGTTGCTAGGAGGGAGCAGGAGTAAAGCTATCCAAAGTTTAAGTTAACTTCTTCCCCTTGGGACCTCCTTGTCCTATTTGTCACCCTTGAGAATACACTATGAACTTTATAAAAGTAGAAAAGTTTAGTTTTTGTTAGTTTTCAAGAGAAAGGAAATCAGAGAATTTAAAGAAAATCTTGATGGGACTTCAAGCTACCTGTTAAATTCAAGTGAAGTATTAAGGGCTACTGATCAGATTGACCCTACTCCTGCTATGGAACTGGTTCTCCAAGGAGCTGCCACAGGTCAGGACAGCTGATATGCTGGGGGCCTCAAGAGTCATGATTCACACAAAGAGAATGTGAAGCAAGTTGGTTATTCTTCAGGAGTTTCACAATGGCAAAGAATGAAAACCAGTAAACTGGCCAAGAAAACAGGCAACAATGGGTAAGAGTATAAACATGTAGGGCAGGCATATAGGGGGCAAGCAGCCAACAAAGAGGAAGGAAGAAGCTAAAATAAGCTGATGAATGAACAGACAGGAAATATTTAGCAGTGAAGGAGATAACGTGTGACTTAGGGGGAAATAAAAGGAAAGAGTTACAAGGCTAAATCTATAAAATAATGGAATGGTTATTTAGGGGAATTTTTTCTGAGGTCTTGCTGCAACCAGAAAGGATGGAACAAAGAAGTATAAGGGAAGTGCTGGAAAAGTACCAGCAAAAAGCCAGCAGTGGACCTTGCCCCAGCAAAAACTAGCCAACCCCACTTGAACTCTGGCTTGTCATGGCTGATCACCATGTTGCTTTATGCCTTCTCTTACTTGACTTGCAAAATGCATGCAGTGTTCCTGGACTCTTTAGGACCATTTTACTGCCTCTCTTACCTATAGTTTGTATAGGTTATACACTGTGCTTCATACTCTATTTTGGGGTCCTCTCAGGGTTGGCTGGTGGAGCTAGTAGATTGGTGTTCAAGAGAAGTTCACATGAAGGGAAACAGAAATAACCACCTCAGCCTTACTAACGTTAAAAAGAGATAAAACCCCAGATGGGACTAAATGAGGAAAAATACCATTTCAAGTAGATCAGGCTACTTATCTTGCATTAGCAGAGAATATCCCAAACCAGTTTGGTGTTTCTTCACAGGCTGGGAAGAAGTAATGGCAGCTATTTGTCTCTAAGCCCTTGGCACCACTCCAGTGCATTTTCCTACCCTATGGAAGCTATGGGCTGGTGGAACCTGCCTATAGAATGGATTTAGGCAGATCAGAGAGAAAAAGAGTAACCTGAAAGGCCTGTTTTTACAGGTTGGTATATAAGGTAATGAACTTTTATGGTGGAATAGAGCCGGAATTCTAGGCAAAATTGCATGACAAAGTCACATTTTTTTAGACAATTTAATAGAAGAAATAGCTGGGTCTGCACAGAACTCTAATATTTTAGCAGAAAGCAATTCATGTAAATGTAGGAAGGGGCATGTGTCTGTATGATTGGCTTCCCCCCTCTTTCTATATTTCTTCAGATTAACTTGAGTTCAGATTTGAATAAACTTGTACTTGTAAAATCTTTAAATAGTTAGGACCTGCATATCAAACTTGCAGCACCCTGAAATTTAGCAAGTTCCACATTGTTCTAGTTAGTCTGGATGTGGCCTTTTTGGAAAGCTCTGAAATAACATTTTGTGGAGATACCAGAAAAGTCAGGCTGAGAAAACTACTCACACATCAAAGAGGAACATACATTATGACACTGAGAAATAGGGGATGAATATGCTCCAGCACAACTTCCCTATTCAAAATTAGAAATAAGGAAATGGAAAGGGAAAAATGAATTACTTTGTTTTGCTCAGCACAGTACCATAATTTGGGTGCAGTGGGTTACTTTGCTTTCAGATACCCAGAGAAATTCAGCATAATCACAGTGGCAGAATTGGAATTAGGCCTGTATAGTTCTCACAAATGTTCACATTTCACAAAGCCTTTTGTATGGGGCTGACAATGTGCTCAGTACTACCCAAAATACAAAGGCAGGCACTGAGTTTTGGAGTTCACTGCTCAAATGCAAGTAGCTCATTCTAGATTATTTCATCTAGATTAAAATGAAAACCCAGAATTAGAGGCATGTGGCCATGGGAACTTCTAGTCCTGTGATCTCTGATTACCTAGGAAAATGAGAAAACCCTAGCCTAACTGCAGTGGGTAATGGAAGACTTAACATCTGCCTGAGGCTGTATCTACAGGTACTGAGACTGAAAACAACTACCTCACAACTCAGCAATCAAAAATTGTGGTCTTGAGGATAGTGCTGTGTCATAGGAAGGTGCTGATGGCTTTGCCAGCATGTCTTATATACTACTACTATGTACAGCTGCCACAGATGTCTACCCATGCTGCCATCACACCTTTTTTGTTGTGTAGGCAAGCACTTAGGTGTCTGCTCTCTAAAGGTGGCACTCTTCCAGCTAGCAGTGGACTCTCTGCAGTATTACCTGCTGAGATGTTTCCTGCCACATTCCAATTCTTTATTTACCTTCACTTCTGGTTCTTTCCAGACAGAGCTTGATGAACAGCCCAGGGCCATTTTCTGCACTCAGCACGTGCCAGAGGATAAGAACTGGGATATTACAATTCTGAGTCCTAAGGGAATTTTTTTTTATGCTTGTTAGCATCATTAATTTTTCTGGTTTTGTTGTATGAAATTTTTTCCCTTGATCAATGGAGTGAGTTATTATTTGTAAGCTTTCCTTACAAGTCCCTACTTGGGTAAGGAGGACATCTAAATTCTCTCCATTAAACTTTCTTCATCCCTTGGAAAAAAATCTAACAAAAACTATATGGCAAAGACTTGAATATATTTGAAGTAATGCCTTCTCATGTGCATGGCTTTATGAAAGTTAAGTAGTAAAAAAAGGGTTTTGATACCAAATATGTTTTAATAGAAACAGTTTTAGCAAACAATACCCAACTGCTAGGCCAGCTTGGTCAGCCCTTGTATACATATGGACCATACTTTATGCACTTCGTGCCATGGAACTTCAGAAAAGCTTGATGAAACAGGGATTTTGATCTCTGGAGAATTGGGCTTTTCCTGGTGCTTCAGCTGGGAGACATGGAGACAGAGCACAACTGGGCCCACAGGATGAAGATGCTGCTGTCCTATCCCTGGGCTAAATCGCATCCTCAGGGCTGAACTGACACTGCCCCAATAGCACCTTGAGCTGAAACACAAAGCTAAAACAACACAACACTCCTGCTTTCCTGCTAAATATTTGTCTGACCTCAGGCAAACCCCACAGAGCATTAAGACAAGAAATGGAAACAGAAGGCCATCGGCCACCCTCCCACTCATCCCTCCCCCTGACTAACTAGGCAGGGGGGCCAGCAGGCCCCATGGCCTTTCTCCTCCCACCATATCCCCTTGGAAAACACAACTCACCAGTGGCCTGTCCTGTTGCAGAGATACCAGGAGGAGCATCCCACAGGGAGGCAAATGGTGGCTACTGCCCTTCCCCACTGGTGTTAAATAGGAGAGGGGCAGAAGGAGCTGATTGGGAACAGCTGGAGAGGGTAGTAGTCTCCAGTGGAGCCCGGGGTGGGGAATCTGGGGGAAAATGGTAAAGGGTTGGTGTGGGGCAGAGAGAGGCAGGACATGGGGGAAAAGAGTGGCATGTGGAACCTGCCTAGAGGCAAACTGGAGGGAAAAATTGAAAGATTTGAGTGTTCACCATGAGGGTGGTGAGACATTGGCACAGGTTTCCCAGTGAGGGGTGGAGGCCCCATCCCTGGAGACATCCAAGGCCAGCCTGGATGAGGCTCTGAGCAACCTGATCTAGTGCAGGTTGCTCCTGCCCATGGCAGGGGGGGTTGGAACTAGATGATCTCTAAGGCCCCTTCCAACCCAAACCACTCTGTGTAGTCGGGTGCCAGCTTGAGACCACCAGATACTCTCCTCAAGGAACAGGAATAACAGTAGTTAGCTGCAGCCTAAGAAAAACTGCAAATCATCCCTTTGATGAATTCTGTGTTGGTATCAAAGATCAAAATCATTGATTCATTATTAAATGAATAGGGGAGTTTCCATTTTCTTTTTTCAAATCAAACCTGTTCTTGAAGTCTCTGAGTGCACAGTGTGACAGTTTTTAACTTTCATTTTCTTGTTTTTGTTTAAAAGATTCAGCTAGCAGACTTTTGGCAATATCTGGCCTGTTTATGGAGAGAGATATTTACTTAAGAAATAGAGTCATTGCTGTACCTTGTGAAGTGATGATAAACATCCTGAGCTTGTACACAGAAAAAGGCCAGAGATCAAATAGATTTCCTCACCAGGGAATTGTCTTGTAAAACACAATGATCCTGCTATTTGCATGGCAATGCAAGAGTTACAGAATGCAGGCGATAATGACATGGTCTGGATTGAGAAATTTTGAAAGATGCAAGACACTGGATTTTTCAAACCAGAAGGCTGTTGCCTTGTTACTGTGGCCCCAGGTTTTGTCTTTCTTGTGATATGGAACAAAAGGTGTGTGAAATGCAGAATTGCTACTGGCCTGTATGAGATAGCACTGGAACAATCCAGCTGGGTGACGTCCAATTTGAATGAGGATCTCCTCCACCTTGCAGGATACTTTCAGACAAAAGAAACTTAACCTCTGGTGGTGTCATGAAGATGGCAGGTCTATAACCATTAAACAAACTCTGGCCGTGTCTCTGTGTATTCATTTCAGTGCTTCCTTCACTTTTGCTGACTAGATTGTCTTCAGCAATGGCTCAGACAGGGGGAACATATAAAGTGAGACCATCTGAGTGCACAGACAGTATTAAGGCATTCCAGGGGAGCAGTTAACATCAGTGTCTTAATAAGATTTCCAAATTCCAGTCAGCCTGGAGTTCGCATTAATTTTTGAGACAGTCAGCACTGGTTGGTTGGCATTTCATTGTCAAATTAAATGCTGGTCCAAAGTAGTATTAATATTACTTAGTCTTACCATTCTCGCTGCCATATAGCCCACAAAATATGAGGTAGAAGGTGTCTTTCTATGTCAGGAAAATTAATTTTTCAAGCAAGACAAGAATGTTACTTGCCTGTACAAACAAACAATAAGCCAGGATCTGTCTATTTGTATCTGTTTGGTGTCTGTGCTGTCATTTGCTAATGTTTATTCACCTAGCATTCTCATTATATCAAGACACCATCCCATGAATAGGTACCAAGTGACATCTATCTCCTCTGGAGCTGAAAATCAAAATTATTACATGATGCAACAAGTCAGTGTGGTAAAGGAGTAGAGGGAGTGGAAGAGAAATGATGAGGCTGGCAGTGACAGGAAACAGCTATATAGACTGTGTGTAAAATTTGTAACTTTGCAGTACATGTTAGGGTTGTTTCTATAAGTTACAAAAAAAGAAAAAAGGGATTAATGCTGTCAGTTGTTTCTGCTGGTGACCTGCTTCACTCTCATGTTGAAAAGATGAAGGTGCATTCCTTCATCAAGGCAAATTTTATACTTTCTACATAATAAAGCATACCATGATTTTTTCACCATGATTTTTTTCACCATTTAATTTCCTACTTAGTTACAGGAAAATGAATCTGTGAAAATGGAGTAGAAGTCATAGGTCCTTGAGCACTATGAGCCTGCTAGTTTTGTAGTTAACAAATGCCTAGTATGTTGCTTGGCCTTATAAATATTTTCCAGGGGAGTGCTATCTCTTGACTGGACCATCTTATGACCATTAATAGTGAATGGAGAAAATAGTGATGAGTGTTGTGCTTGGATAAAAGCCTGCCAGAACCAGTAATACAGCAGCACAACACCTCTGCTCAGACTTTAAAGCAAACATCAGGCTAAATAGTCCATTTTTCAAGGGTGCCATAGTGGTGCAGCTGACAGTTCATGACAAAAAGTGACAGAACATAAACACAAGAGTATAAAATATGGACAGAGAGAGTCAAGACTGTCATTTTAGTGAAATCTAACCATACATCAGAATACAGTTTGGCTAATATTTACAGGGAGTAAGATTCTTTCTTTCAAAAAAAAAAAAAAAAAGTAGGTCCTTGTTCTAAGAGCATGGAAGGATGAGATAGGACCTCCTGAGGAAGGCCAGCAGTACTTTGCCCAAGGCAGGGCAGCTCTTTGCAGCCAGTAGCTAAAATAACTTCACTGGGTTCATCACAGGGACTGCCAGCTACATCAGCTATACAGTCTATGGGATCAGATGAGATCCACCCACGGGTCCTTAGAAAACTGGCAGATGAAGTTGCCAAACCACTGTCCATCATATTTGAAAG
>VZTY01008550.1:633327-659007 GCA_013400935.1 Turnix velox | reverse complement strand
GGAACAGGTTGCCCAGAGAGGTTGTGGATGCCCCCTCTCTGGAGGTGTTCAAGGCCTGGCTGGACATGGCACTGAGCAGACTGATCTAGTGGGAGGTGTCCCTGCCCATGGCTGGGGCATTGGAACTCGATGATCTTTAAGGTCCCTTCCAACCCAAACTATTCTATGATTCTGTGAACTGCCATGAAAGAAGCTGAAAACTGTGATTTCTAATGAGGGAAGTTTGATTCAGATTTACACCTGTTAGAGTTAAGGTTATACATGTCCAGATTTGCTTTCACATAGGATTAGGGTTAGGTTTTATGATTAGGGCTAGTGTTTAGGGTTGGGGTAATCTTTCTTTCAGTTATGGTTTAGTGTTAGGCTTAGGCTTTGTGTTATGTTTAAGGGTTAAGTAAGGGTCATTTGCTATGGTTACGATTTAGGCTTTGGAGTTAGAGGTTTAGGGTTATAGTTATTACTTTGAGGTTATGGTTAGGGTCCTTAGGGTTAACATTTGAAGTCAGGGTTAGTCTGAGGTTTTGGTTATAGTCATTGAGTTAGTGTTATGCTTGGGATAAGGCTTTATGAGTAGTATTAGTATTATTAGGTTTAGGGTTGTGATTTCAGTTTGAATTTAGTGTTCTGATCAGGGTTAGGGTTTAAGATTAAGTTTAGAGTTATATTCATTTACATTGGAGTGAGGATCAGAATTAGGTTTATTATAGTTTGAGTTAGATTTATCAGGGTTAAGGTTAAGGCTAGCATAGGTGTTTTGAGTTACAATTTTGGCTAGGTGTTAGTGTTCAGGTTAGAATTATTGTCAGTAAATTTAGAGTTTGAGTTAGGGTGCCTAATTCCTCCCATTAAGAGACTATTTTTTCAGTATATGTGAAACTTGTCATATTTTCAGTGCTGTGGTTGCTTAGTCATTTTTTTGTGGCAGCACCTAACAAGCTCTGCATTATGGCCTCACTGTGCATGGCATTGTACAAGAACAAAGTAAGAGGAACTGCCTGCCCCAAATCGCTGAGGAAACCGGGCAGAGAAAGACCAGCTCATGGGAAGAAATGACAGACCGGTCAAACAATCATCCTGCAGGCACACGACCCCATGGCAGTGTGAGGATTAAGAGGAGGCACTGCTGATGTCAGGGCTCTACCCAGCTCTGCCTTGTGCTGTAGAGGTGACAGTAACAGCCCTTTGAAAAAGAAACTTAGAAACCTCCAGATGAAAGGAGCAGCTGTTCATCAGCAATGCAGGACATGAATTCAGCTCAGTGCTTTTCCTCGTGTGCCTCCAATTAATCTCAAATCAATCACAAGCATCACATGTCCATGCATCACACAAACCCTTTTCCCTGTCTGTTAAAAAAGGAACCTCTTGCATAAAACAATGTGAGTGGCTTGGAAGATGAAATCTTCACCCTCAGAATCTTCCCTTGGCACACTGCAATACACATCCCCTTCAGAAGGGTTTCGCCTGGCACTCCACCTGAGGGGCTCTCCATTTCCTGACCAAACACCACATGGAAAATTAAACTTCACACAAAATATATATAAAATCCAACACCTTTCTATAACAAGCTATACAGAATGGCCAAATATTAAGTCATTAATTCTTACCACTGTTTAATACAGAGTATATAATTACCATTATATAATACTGTAGAAGCACATGATCCTTTTAATGTCCTGACCAAACTGTAATTTATTTAACTTTTTTTTCCCATTACCTATTTGAAGTTCTCCCTCTCATTTCCTTCTGACAATAGCTCTCTTTTCTCTCACTTGCTTTCTGTGCAGTAACATATACATTCAGCAGCCCTGTTCCTACAGTGTGTACAAAATCTCTTCAAGTTTACCAGAACACGTACACGGTACCAACTTAACTCAGAAGCACTGATACTGTTTTTTTCTGCCTCAGACCCCTGCCCAGGGTAGCCCTCCTAACTTCAGCCTGACTATGACCCCACATCTTGCTCTGTGGGGGAGAGAGGAAAAGGAGATGCAGAACAAAGCATTAAAACAAAAAAAAATTATTGTTTTGGTTTGGTTTTGCTGTAGAATCTGTTCTCTCTCTTTGTGCATTTATGCTCCTATATCTATATGATGCATGTGTATGTAAATATGTGCATGTACATGTGTATATGCATATGTATGCACATAGATGCATACATATGTACATAGATAAATAAATCTAGATGCGTAGCTTTTTAAAGGTTATAGAGTACTCCAGGTTATTGAGATTATTCCTCCTCCCTGATTTTAGAGCCATTTTTCAGATTAATCAGATAAACGGCATGTCCCTGAATCACAGAACTATCTAGGTTTAAAGGGACTTTTTAGATCAGTGAGTCCAATCAGCAACCTAACTCTGACAAAAACCATCACCGAACTCCATCTATAAACACTATGTCTACCTATACTTAAATATCTCCAGGGATGGTGCCTTAACCACCACCCTGAGCAGCCCGTTCCAATGCTTGATAAACCTTTCAGAGTAAAAATTTTTCCAAATATCCAGTCTAACCCTCCCCTGGCACAACTTGAGGCCATTTCCTCTTGTCCTATTGCTTGTTATTTGAGAGAAGAGACTGATCCCCCACCTCTCTACAACCTGTTATTTGAGAGAAGAGACTGATCCCCCACCTCTCTACAACCTGTTATTTGAGAGAAGAGACTGATCCCCCACCTCTCTACAACCTGTTATTTGAGAGAAGAGACTGATCCCCCACCTCTCTACAACCCTCTTTCATGTAGGAAGCAATGAGGATTCCTCTCAGCCTCCTTTTCTCTAGGCTAAATAATCTCAGCTTCCTCAGCTGTTCCTCATAATACTCACTCTCCAAACCACTTACCAGAATCTGTGCTGTGCAGCATTTGGTTAATTTTCTGCTGCAGCAAGAGGAGTGGAGCTACACCTTTTTGTGCAGGATCATGTCTGGAAGATCAAGGTAAACAAAGGGCAGAGGAAAGAGGAACATGGAGCCAAGGGATCTAAGGTGATCCACTGTGACCACCATGTGCCAGAGCTGGAGCTACAGGCCGCCAGCACCCCATAAGGTGGGGCAGGAGGGATGGCAGCCACCAGAAGAAGGTGACTGTGGCAGGCCCCAGCGCTGCTGCTTTTCATTTCTCTTTTGCCCAAGACTCTCTCCAGCCTCCCTTTTTTTTCAGCTTTATGTAAACTCTGGGGTTCTGCCGGATGAAAGTGCTCTCTGTTTCACAGCGGAGCTGTGGCTTTTGGATTTTACAGCCCCAAAATTACTTCACGATGATCCAGAGCACACATCACAGCCCAGAAACCACACGGGAGCCATGCTGGTAAAGGAAGCCGAGAGTTGCTGAAGAAGCCAGACTGAAATTTATAACCGTGACCTGGGCCTTGTCAGGCCTTTACGACACCGTGTAAAGTGAATTGCTGCTTAGTCACCAATTTGCTTGGCAAGATTGGATGGATTAGGAAATACATAAAAGGTCAGACAGTAGGAGTTTGTCTAGACATCCTATTTTGGATTATATGCTCTACATGTTTCTGTGGCAACCCCTGCAAAACATTCATATTTTAGTGATATTTTTGAAGGCTCCTTTTCAGTAATGAGCTACCAAAGCTTTTGTGAACAAAATTAACTTGTTTCTCTGCTGCCTGTGGCCTGGCGGTTGCCCAGCTACACCCTTGTAGGAAGGGAAGGGGAACCACCTTGGCCAGGTGGCTGCTGGAGCCCCAACACCTCTGCTTTCATTATCAAGGCAGAGGCAATCCCCATGGGCCTGCTGCTGGTGAAGGAGAGGAGAGACAGGAATCACACTCCTCCCATGGCTGGCAGACAGGGCTCTGTCATCCTTCACCAGGTTTTACCCTGGCCTAGTCTCCTGGTTTGAGGTAAAATAGAGCAAATTTTCTAGTTTGTGACTTCACTTTCCAGCCAGGCCTCTTCTGTCTGACTAAACTGTGAGCAGGAGCAGCTGGGGATTTGGCGCGGGGTGAGGGGAGGGGACACACAGAAGAAACAGATGTTACTTCAGGGTCTCTGCTTGCAAGCAGCACTCTGACATCTGTCAATAAAAGCAGCAGTGCCCATGGTTTGCCACCTGCAGCTAGGTCCCCTGACTTTTGAGCCTAACTGCTTGGAAGTTTTAAAAATAAATTAATGCAAAAAAGCCAAAGCATTGTAGCCAGAGAGAAAAACAAGGCAGCAAGGCAAAAATGGACTCCATAGCCACTTTTTTTTTTAATTCTGTGATATTATTGTTATTTACTTCCTTCCATCTCATTACTCTTCCAAGTGAAAAGTGTGAACAATCTAAAATGTAGACCTCTTGAATTATTCTGTTTGGCTTTTAAACTGTTTCAATGACACTAATTGGATTTGGCTGGACTTTCCAGGTTGAATCAAATAGATGCCAATTTAAACTGAATAGAATGTAGCAAGAAAGATTTTATGGAAACCAAGGGCAGTTTTACTTTGTCTACTCAAGTAAAATTTAATGAATAAATAAACACTCCAGACAGCATTTTTGACCAGGTTCATTAAAGTGAGCTCTTGCTTTAACTTTATGACTTCTATCATCTGATACGTAAAAAACTGGCTTTCAAATTCATTCCTGAAAGGGCTGGTATTTATTAGGACTGGTCACTTTTCTTTCCTTTTCCTAATAATTATCTTCTGGACAAAAAGCACAGTGGAAGGGGTTTTGCATTTCTGTCTGCTGACGCAGCCAGCACCTGGAGCCACGGTGGTGCTCATTCAGTGGTGCAGCAGACATTCCTAAGGAATATCATGCACCTTCTTTGGGCACTGCTCTTCCTTGTTGGCTTCCAAGGCCTTCAGAAAAGTGGGTATCATTATCTCCACTCTGCAGATGAAGAACAGCTGGAGGAAAACAGAGCTTAGAGAAATAAGCAGATGGTTTTGGGAAGGTGCGGACTATTTGCTGCTTCCATGATGCTCTTGGAGTGAGAGTGCTGTTTCTGTCACCGCTGACTTTTCATATGTGCGTCAAGAAGGTGTGTAATTAGTTTACCTTGCAAATTAAACTGCAAAATAGCATCCTGAGTTATGGTTAGGGTAAAATGAGTTGCTGAACCAAGCTAGATTTCTAAAGTAAGAGCAAAGAAAAATAACTATTGTGCTGATACTCTTTGTATTTGAAACCTAATGCTCTGGCACTTCCCAGGCGAAGTGAGTCAACATACATTCTTGGTTGTCTCTGGCACAGGCAGAGAGATCGCACATGGATGTGGGGAGTGCAGTAACACCCCCAGGGCTGAGGGTGTGTGTGCTGCCATTGTACTTACATGCATCAAATTCTACACTCTAAAATAACCACAGGCAAATGCATATTTCATAGCCTACCTGTTCACTGAGGCTGCCAGCTGACAGCCTATGAGTCAAATAATGTGAAGTTTAAACACTCGGTGGAAGGGAAGTTCCAGGTTTGACCAAGCAAACACCTCTCCAGTTCTGTAATTGTTTTCAGCCAGCTTTCTGTGGTCATACTTCCTTGGTGATTTGCCTGTAAAATGAGCTTTTATTTAATGCTTTGAAATACAGTATTAATAAGAAGGCTATAGAACCACATCAGATATTTCTGAATTCCAGCTCAAATCTGTTATCTATTATTATTATTACGCAAACTGTCGTGTTTAGGCAAAGGAGCATTGCAATACAACTTGCCAAATGAGTAACAGGGCTCTGCCCTAAGGAGCTTACAGTCTAAAGGCAATTTTGGCAAGGTTTTCAAAGGTGCTGCATACCCACAGTTTAGACTGACTTCAATAAGAACCTGTGAGTGCAATGACAACTTTGAAAATCATGCCAAATATAAACAATTAGGCTTTTTTTCCTCCTTTGATATCTGGAAGTCACTCATAACATTTTTATTATAAATATATTATCAAATTTTATTGTTTGACTTGTTTGTTCCTTCTCTTGGGGCTGATCTTTATGTGGTTGATAGACACAATGTAAGAAGAGACTGATCATCCTCCTAGGGCTGATCATGAAATACTCTACTAAATGCAGCTTCTGTTGGGATAAACTACATTCCTGTATTCACCTATTGATGAATGTAACTGGAAGGTTGTCAGTTACTTGACCGAGGAGACAGATTTCACTAATCCTTACAAATATATTAGTGGGATACTTTAGATATGTGGTAGTATGCAGGGTTCTCAGGAAACAGAGAAAGCATGTTTTAGTAGGCTCTTGTGCTTAATGGGGAGGGCTTTTAAAAAATTGGTTTAAAAACTGGCTTCCTTACAAGATAATAACTTCATTCATATATATATATATAATTTTAGATACATATAATCAAATTCAGCATTTAAGCAAGTTACACCGAATTTACTATATTTTCCACTATTCATAAATATAGCTGGATGTGGGTTATGCACTATATGTTGTAGATTACTTCTAATCTCTCCATCCTTCCTAATGAACAGTGCAAAGCAGAACATATTTCTGAAGTGGAGTAAAGGGCATTAGCAGATTATTCCTAGATTAAGAAGAAAAGGGCGTATATTTTTCTGGGGACTTGGAGGATATTACTGTCACTCTGCTATAGTTCTGCATGCTTTTCACTCTTTTAGTCTAAAATTAGGCTATGAAATAACAGCACTTTTATGAAGTAGAAAAGCAAGTGAGGAATAAATCTATTGATAAGATCTAGATCCTCATCAGAACAGAAAAGAATTGTAGAACACATGAAAGGCTTGAAAACAATGAATAAAATTCTGTGTACAGGGAGGGAAAGGTAATTTGAGTGACACTCAACTCTTGTTTGGTGCTTTTCTCACTACCTAATTTATGGATGTGGAGACTGAGGAACAGAGTGAGAACTTCACTTGCTCAGTGCTGCCACTATACCAGTTAGGAGTAGGAAATATTTTCTGCTGTCCTGCAGTGCTACATCCACTAAATCATATCAACTATGTATGCATGTTCAACATGCAAAAGCATTATTGAATTACCACAAATACTAGCATGCAAATTACAAAATAAATTGGGTTATTCTGACTCAAGATATGCCATGAAAACAATCTGCTCTGATGGTGGCAGCCTCACTTGAAACTGCCGTGAAGTGGGAAAAGGCAGCAGGTTGTTTTGATGAGTAGCTCAGCCCTTCCTCTTCCACAGGTGAGAAAAAAAATTTCCAAACTTTCCACCTGGGTTGCCCTAGAGAGTTTCCATTCCCCTTTAGGAAAACTGCCAGATCATCCTCCTGTGAGTTTCCCTGGTGCCTGGCATCCCGCCAGAGCTATGTTCTGTTGTAATGTCCTCTTCACCTACACATTGTCCACATACTTCACTGTATTTACCAATGAATGTTTTATCTTATTTTGGCAGGAGTTTTCTAGAAGATAAAATAAGAAATCTATGACTTTTGTTGATGTTGCTTATCTCCTCTGCCAAGTCCTCATCCCCTTCTCTTCTCCTTTCTTGGGTCATTTCCAATGTCAGTTTTCCCTCAACATAATTTTCTTTCTTGTTATGTATCATGCTGTATTAATACTTATTCTTCCCATTTCCCTCTGCCTTTTTCCCTCTCCCACACCTTGTTTCTGTTCATGACCTCCATCCCTCTTCTTTTGCCTCTTTACCACATTCCTCCTTTTCTGTCTCCTCAGCCAGAAACAGATCAATCACATTGGGAGGCTTGGGGAGTTTCAGAGCAAGTGCATGAGAAGTAGCTGGTCAAGCCAAGCAAAGCATCTGCTTTCCGTGTTTTCTCAGACATTTTTTTATCTATCTTCTGCATAGTCTGATCATTTGTAAGAAGGCACAGCTGCCACATCTGCTTTGTAGTAATAAAGGATGAAAAGGTGATATAGATATCCAGAAACTAGAGTGCCCATGCCTTTTCACATTGGGCAAATCTTTGCTTACCTTAGAGGCTTAGAGGAAGGCTCAGGGCATGGGTAACTCCTGAAATATTTGCAACAAACCTCAAACCAAGTTGCTTCTGTGGCTAAACTAGAGGAACAGCAAGGTCAGCAGTGTTATTTAATACAGTGAAGCAGATTAAAAAAAATCCAAAGTTGCCTGAGTTTAAAAACAGCTTTGGCGATGATCTTCTGTGTACTTTCAGGTATTGTCCAGTCAGTAGCACAAAAATATTATTTTTTAAATTATTTAATCACAAAAATATTAATCACAGAGAAGACATTTATGCTTTTAATTGCTCGGTCTGATTCAAAGATATTAAGGACAGAATTTGTACATTTGCCATACTTCGCTGTCAGTACCTGCAGAATAGTATTTGTGGCACAGTATTTTGTGACTGTTCTATGAGACTGATTACACCAGCTCTGGAAACCTCATTTCAGGAATATAAGTACTTGAAATGTTGTCTGTTTTGCAAAGCCAGTACAAGTGGAGGATTCACCTGTTTCCCCAGACAGATAGCTCAAGCCCTAAGGCTTGTTTCCTCCCAGCTGGTTGTTGCACCCTAGAGAAGCATCCACTGGAGAAGGAGGCTGATGATGTTTCCTAAGCCACTGGCCTCCAAGCACCGTCCTGCTCTCAGTGGGGTCAGACACTTAAATTATCCAGGGCTCTGCCTACGCTGACTACCATCATCACTACTGCCAGTGGAAAAGTTGTAGATCAAAAAAAGCTTCGTGTAAATAGATTCTTGTTTAAAAGCATAATGCCTTGAGCTGTTTTTAACTGAAGCATGTCAAGGTGTAGGAGGGAAACCCTAATCACTGGGAAACACCAACTTCCCTGAAATGCCTGTGGCAAGCTTTAAATATCCTCAGAGGTTTTATTTTTAACCGTTTTAGTAAGCAAGAGAGTGGCTGTTTGGAGAATAAGTAAGTGAAGTGCTGGTAATTCAATATCAGCTATGTAATCAGCTTCATAATTTTTCTCTTCTCTGTCTGTCAGTTCTTCATCAAGCCACAGAAACCAAATTTTAATCGTTGTCTCTACCCTAAAAACAATGTGATTACTTTTGCAGTTCTCTCCTTGATTGGCTGCCAACAGTGCATTATCATATATGCAGGATCTCATGACTTTCAAAAGCTGCATTTCATCACAAGCTGTCTTCTTGGTAAGAAACAGAATAGCACTTGCTCCACAGAAACAGTAGTTAGCTGTGAGGTATAAATTTTTAAATGATGACTGCAGAGTTTGGATGGTGATGTAAGGGCTGCAGAGAAGGCAGTAACCCTCTAAGAATGCCTTCCCAGGACTCCTCATCACTGAGGAATAGCTAAATAGACCATAAATTGCAGGCTGATTGGCTGGAGGAGACTTCAGATCCTAATTAACTCCCTCTAACATATGTGCTGGAATGGGAGATCTAACCAAGCTACTGTGATGTACAGTCTATCTTCCAACCACCCTCACCACCATCCAAACTTTTTTTACATTCTGTTCTTTAATAAAAATGCTTACTGTTTTTCTCCCCCTTCTTGACTTTTGCCTTTTTTCCATTCTCTTCTCTAACACTCTTTTGAATGGGTCTGCCTGCTGTCTACACCCAGTCACGAAACAGATCACAGGTTTCCAAAGGGAAATTGCCTGTTCCCTTCATCTGATTGGTGAGGTGAAACTTTGGTCTTTGAATCTGTGTTCAAACTAATACTACATCCGTCCCCCGACACATACACAGATTTAGTATCTGCCTCCTATTAATGTCCTGCTAAGATGTAGATCATCTGGACTGCTGCTTCTGCTAATATGCTTCTGTGGAGCAGAGCTGTCTGTGGGGTGCTTGAAAGGTGCTTCTGGAGATAACCTCAGGGCAGAAGAAACATATCTTATACAGGCTTTTTTCCCCCTGTCATTGAAATTATAGACAGCACTTCAGGTTTGCTGTTGCAAATCAAGGTGATTTGTCTGAGAGTTTGAAAAGATATCCCCTTTTAGAGTTTAGAGTTACGTTACTTTCAGTAATTTAAAAATTGTAAGCAGTTAACTATCACTCTCAGTACAGCAGAAGTTTGCTTACTTTTGTGTCTGATATCTTAACAACTAATGCTTCTACTTAACAGCTAATCTCATTCATAATTAGGCTTAACCAATCTTTGGTATACCTTTCCAAGTCATCACCCACTGAAGTCATACACTGGGACCCAGAAGCTAAAAGTAGATGGGCTATGTAATGGATAATCACAGATAACTACAGTGCAGACAAAGGAGGGAGTTCATGAGCAAGCTGTCTTAGGAGAAGCAGATAGCCCAGTAGTTGTAAGAATGTGGGCTGCCAGCTACACACACATTGTCATTCCAATGATGGGGAGCTACCAGCTGTCATCAATTCCCTGCTTCTGGACCCTAGACTATGCAAAGCAGAACCAGCTGTGCTGACTCCAGGGAACGCCTTGCAAGCCACAGGGGACAGGGCTCCCTCCAGCTCCCTGGTGTAACTGTTCCAGGCTCCTCATTTCAGAACCTCACTTAATGACACTGGAGTGAATCATATCGGGCAGTTCATCCTGCTTAAGAATGTCTCTGTAGTTATATAAGGACACAGCCTAAAGTAACAAAATGAAACATGGTGGCTAATATTTTGTCACTTAAAAAAATTATCTGAATTATGCACCAGTTTCAAACATTTCTTGTATAACAGGCCTAGGAGCCTAAACCATACTACAGGATTGAAAGCATCATGTTCAGCCATGAGCTAAGTGTATAGTGCAACTTTTTCTTCATCCTCTGAAATATCTCCATGTATGTACTTACTCTGTCACTCCTGGAGTATGTTAACTGGTGAACATTAGAGAGAATCACTTATATCAATAGCTTGCTGTTCAAAATCTGGTTAATTGGTAACAAAAAGTCGTCCCAATCATGACTACTTGGGCCTAATTCCATCCTTCAAATCACTCACCTCACACATATTGGGATTTTATATAACAGATGATAATTATTTAAGAAGCAGCATGAGATGGCTCAAGTTCCTGCAAGTGCCAATTTAGAGCTTGTTTCTGGTGATGGAAAGGTATGGTCAGCTGCAATAGAGCTACTTCTACTGTTAGTACACAGTCTCCAGGACAGCTTTCTGTGTTCAGCCCTTTCCTATAATTGTTTGTTTACAGGGGTGTGGAGAGTCTGACAGCTCCAGGCCTCCACTGCACTGTTTGTGGGGCATTTGGACTCCAAAAATAACACTGCAAAGATCCTCAAGACATCAGGCAACATGCCTCCAGTATGAGGCTATTGTGCTTAAACATATTACTGAGTTGAACAATACCAGCTGAGAGAATCCTCTGTTTTCTTCTGATGGGCTGTATTAATACTTCTACCTTTACATTTTTTAGGTTTGCTGTTTGTTTAAAATGGATTTATAAGCCAAGAATCATTTTCACATGCAGCTGAAGCTGTGGCTTCCAGGTGTAAGGTGCAGTGGGTGAGGAATGTGCCAACACACATCCTAGCTCTAAGGAACTTCACTCCTGTGAGATGCTACTGTTAATTTACATTTGCAGGATGAAGATTTTCATCAATCTCGTAGTCATTTCACTCAGGTTTTCACAAGTAAGGAGGGGCATTTCATTTAGAAGAGGAAAATACTGGTAATGAAAAGTGTAAAAAAATTACTTGGAGGGCAGGATTTTACCACGGAAAATGGCCTTGGCACATTTAGTCTTCCTCCTTTTCCTTTTTTAACTCAATGAGAAAGTAGAAAAGGTTTTCCCTTTAAGTATATTTTATCTTGATAGTTGGCTTTACACAGAAATTCTCTGCTTTGTTTCACCATTTTATCTGTGGTTTTGAATGAGTAGAAGAGAAGGGTTAAAAAAAGTACTTGGGTTTGAGAAGCCAAATATTGTTAGAAAGTTTTGCCAGATGTCTGTATTCAGTGGTATTTTTTTAACAGAACTGCTATATTTTTCTGAAAAATGGGACATAGCTTTACTAGGTTCTTTACACTAATATATTTCAAACTCATTTCACCTAAAAATTCACTGGTTATATAGACTTTTAATAATATTAACCTGTAGAAATGGCCACTGATTTATGGTGGATTGTTTTTGAGTCCTAGCTGTGACATGGCTAACTGAGAAATGCCTTGGGAGAACCAGAGTTAGTTTTCCAAAACAATACAAAAGAGCAAGTGCTGCTATTGCTGACAGCCTGGTGAATATGACTGGGATGGCACAAGAAGCAGGAGGAGAGGAGGCATTCTCTCATCACTTGTAAATCAAGAGGTAAGGCAGGAGAGATTTCAAGTTCTTATCACCAAGGCGTATTTTGCTGAAAAACATTTTTATCCATGATCTAAACTCAGAGCCAAAATTAAAAATTTCTAAAGTAAAGAACAAAAAAATCCCTCAGGATCCTATCAAATGTTTTCTTGGAACCAGGACTGAGAATTAGACTTCTATTTTGTTCCACTGAAGGTAATGAATAATATTTAATAACCTCCTTATGTTATTGTTGGCCTGCCTCTGGAGGGGTTACCCTGACTGGTCAGTGTGGATAATGGATGTCAGAAAAGGTGCTAGGCTATTTGTATATACCTTGGCAACGATTTTCCCATCCCCATTCAAGAGTGACACAAGTCTTTATGAAGTGTACAATTTTACAGCTTCTTTGGAAAAACAGTCATTGTTCTTGCATTTTGAAGAGATAGAAGAAATAATTTGGAAGGCTGTCTACAAGGTGCATGCAGGGAATAAGCCATTTCTTTACCTGCCAGAGTAGCCTAATCTGGATAGATCTCCCCTAATTAAGGGTTCCATGTCAGAGGTGTTGGCCACTGCCCCACCAGAAGGGCTTCAAGGCTACAGCCTAAGCTTCAGCACTCCTCTCATCTCCTACCTCCCTGTACTATATCCAATGACAGTTGGTCCTTCAGGTTCCAGTGGGTAGTGCTATGGTTTTACCAAAGAGCACTTCCTTGAGTGTTCAGTCTTGAACAGTTGGAAATTACTCACCCAGTAGCTGTACAGCTGAGACTCTCAAAGCACCTTCTTTCTGGATAAGTAAAGAAACCAAAGCCAAGTACCCGCCTCTGCTATTGATAATGTTACCCATAATGTAACCAAAAGGCAATGTAGACCTTTAAACAAATTTCAACCTCAGTTTCCCCTACACTAGAATTTTATTTTCATTTGCAGCAAACCGAATTAAAGCTGTCCAAGTTAAAACAAAATATTACGTATGTGACATTTTGGCATATCCCATATCTTCCCATATCTGGAGCAACAAGTTTGTTGTTGCTCCAGATTTCATTGGTGACTGCTCACAAAACTCCATCTGAGCCCAAGGCTTTACAGACTGTTAAGTAACTGGCATTTTTTACATTCATCTTGAAAGAATGGGTACCTGATAAGAACAGAGAACAGTGGTGTTTTTATCCAGGAAATAAATGCCTTTTCCATGGATTTTTGCTTAGTGTTCACTGGCCACATGATCAAAGCCACCCGTGTTTGGCTGGCAGCTCGCCTGACTCACCCGCTCCGGTGTCATTTCGACCACTGCATCACCTCCTGCTTCTCTCTTGCTGCCCCAACACAGCTTTCATGCTGCAGTCTGCAGGAAGCCTACAGGTATTTCCTGAACCCATCAGACCCTCTTTGATGTTCACGTCTCCCTGTGAGGGTTGAGTCCACTGTCCTGCTTGTTGTTGAGCTACTTCCAGCCTGCTGTGTGCTGCTCTCTGCATCTGCCAGCCTCCCCCTCCTCTGTGAGCAAAGTAGAAAGGGAAAATCATAGAAAGAGGGCGTGAATGAGCAGACAGATAACAGCACTAGAAAATCCCTTCTGGTAGTGCATTAAATCTTCCTTAAAAGCTTTGAAGAGCTTCCTGAAAATACAAGTGCTAAAACATGTGTCAGGGATGTCAAACCTCGGGCCAGCAAGCTACCATATGTCACCCAGACCAGGTCATTGAGCATTCCTCTTTCTCTCAGGCAATCTCTTTCTCCATAGTTGCTGAAAATTAGAACAAGGAGAGTCCTAGCCAAGTGTTTTGGAAGCCATTCTCTGCCAGATGCCACTGTCACCAGAGTAACATAGCCCCTCTGCCCTGATGCGACTCATTATGTTCATGTTCCTTCTGATCCATAACTATTCACTGCAGAAAAGGGCTCCAGGCAGTAGCCATTTGGGGTAACATTGCTTGCCACAAGAAGACATGTGGACATGTGTGTGGCTTGCCGTTGAGTATCTAAGGCCAGAGCTCCTTTTGCTGTGCAGTGACAGCAATAGGATAAATACCCCATACTAAATAAGAATTTGATTCTTGGTTCTTATACCTGTAAAATTGCACTGCAGTTTACAAGAAAGAAAATACTATGATTCAATGGTATCATAGTAGCATTGAGTAGCTTCACTTGAGGGATGTGCTCCTACACATGCTGGGTAAGAAAGACCATCCTTTATCTACAAAGCTTAAGCTGTCAGCAGGTGAGAAGGCAAAAGAGAAGACTGAAACAGACTAACAACTCACTAAGGATTAGAGACAGAGGAAACAAAAGCCAGTTGTTTAGAAGAACAAACCCAATTAGGATTTAATCTTTTTGCTTTCTCAATGGTAATAATTCAGAGGTGCACAAATGTGGAAACTGGTTCTTGTATTGCAAGAACTATGGATCTGATGGGGCAGCTGCAGTTCCTGAGCATGCTCTCTGGGATGTCTGTGGGGACAGCAAAGAGGCACCCTGGAAATCCCCTGCTGCTGCAGCAGTGGTGAATAGAGACCACTACCCTTTACCCTTTCAATCTTGCTCTTCTTCACAGCTTTACTGTGTCCAGCTCTAGAGCCCTCAGCACAAGAAGGTCATGGACCTGTTGGAGAGGGTCCAGAGGAGGGCCACAAAAATGGCCAAAGGTCTGGAGCATCTCTTGCTCTGAGGACAGGGTGAGAGAGCTGGGCTTGTTCAGCCTGTAGAGGAGAAGGTTCCTGGGAGACTTTGTAACAGCTCACCAGTACCTGAAGGAGGCCTACAGGAAAGCTGGGGAGGGATTGTTTGCCAGAAAATCTAGTAATAGGACAAGAGGCAATGGTTTTAAACTAGAGCAGGGCAGTTTTAGATTAGACATTAGGAAAAAGTTCTTCACCATGGGGGTGGTGAGATACTGGATCAGGTTGCCCAGAGAAGTGGTGGGGGTCCCTGGTGGCATTGATTGCTAGGCTTGATGAAAGTCTGACCAAAATGATCTAGTGCAAGATGTTCCTGCTCACTGCAGGGGGTTTGAACTAGATGAACTTTGAAGATCTCTTCCAATTCAATGCATGCTAATGGATCTATGATTCTATGGTCACAGCACTCCATGCAGGGAACACTCAGCTGCTGTAACCTTTGTCAAAGAGACTGCTCTTAAAACTTTGTTTAAACACTGACCCCTCCTTTGCTGACCTTCTATTTCTGGTCTCTAGATGACTCTTATGGCTCAGTCTTAGGTTACACTGAGTCAGCCCTCAGCTTCCCAGATGCACCCAGGGACTGCGCAGCTGAGTTTGTTGCACAGCTTGGTGGACTGCACAGCCTGGGAGATCTAGTTCATAGTTGCTCTTTGGCTACACCCTTAAGTTCAAAACACATGAATCAGGCCATGAAAAATCATGGGACTCACTTAATTATTATGAGATTTAATAAAAATAAATATGAGTTTCTTTTTATTTGCTTTTTAAAATTATTTCTCTTTTATATCTTAAGGTGGCTCTCAGATCAGTGCTCAAAGCTCTTCATAACCATGATGGCTGCAAGCAGAAGAAAATCCTGAAGTTTTAATTAAAAATTGAATACTGAGAGATCTGTAGTTAAATCAGGAGTAATGTCAGACTTAAAATCACAACAATTTAGGTTGCTTCAAGCACCCCAGCACTGCTACCTAATATCATCCAGTGTGAGCAGAGCACCTGGGAAGACAAAGCTATGCTGGAATTGGGACCTCTGTTTGGTGTTCCTATTGATGAGTGCAAATCTCATCACACTACCCCCATACGCCCTAAATGTGTTATGCTGTTCAGAGAAGATTTCTTTGTGATAGTTTTACTTTTCTGGCCCAATACATAATGTCTCTACAATGTGAAGAACCCATCTAATATCTAAAATGCCATGAACACTGGTGTGGTTCTGGGACAGCTTGTCCCAAATGGATTATAGGAAGAGTAAATTCATTTTATTATCTAGCTCTGGGGGGTGGAGAAGAAAAAGGATTGTAGTAAAATGATAGCAAAAAAACTAATGAAGGCCCCTCTCTCTGAATGGATGTCTCTACCCAGAGAAACCAAGGGTACTGGAAGGCTTAATGATCTGGATCCACCACCAGAGTAAGACAGGCTGGCTTGTGAATTTTACTCTTGAGGTTTAGAGCAAATGAAGATCCATCCAGGCCCTCAAATAAAGTCTAATTAGAAGGTGGAATTAATGTAAAGCAAATGAATTTGGTCAGACAATTTTCCTGGAAATGAGAAATTAGTTCAAACTGTAAGCCAAAGATAATTCAAACTCTAGCCTAGTTGACCATCATTTTTTCAGACCCTTTTCTGCCAATTATTGAAAGATTTGGCCTCTGCTAGTACATTACGAAAGAGGAGAGGAGAGCAAAATGAACATTTGGAACCATTTTTGCTTTCAGTAACCCTGGTGAACTGAAATATTTAAACTCTCCTTGCTGAATACTCTTCACAGATTTGATGTTTTTGATATCTGTCTGCCCCTGGAATTTGGTGGCACAAAAAAATGAGACCTTTTCTTCATTCAATCTATGGTATTAAAGTCTTATGAAGAATGGGCAGACCCTGAACTCCTGCCACTAAAATAACAAATTTTGTTTATTTTTATGTTTGTGGAGTGATGCAGAAACTATAGGTAAAAAACTAATTTCTATGTGCAGCCCTAATGTGTGTACAAAGACTGTGATTAATTCACATGAGGAAAGCAACCTAATTTGAAATGTGGGGTTTGTGGTCTTTTTTCCCCTGGTCATTTCCATAATTGGTTAGAAAATCAGCTCTGATCAAGGAATGTTTTTATTTGTTTTAACTATGTCCTACTTAATGGAGATGTAATAATTCAAAACAATTACGTTAAGGTAATTATGTTTTAATATACATAAGCTTGGCACTTCAGAGTGGAAACTGAACCTGTACCCTGAGCCAATTAGGAGCTGTGAAATGAATAGAAGACAGTTGAGTATAGTTTGTGAAGTGCATTTATTAAACCAGTAACAAATAATCTATTAATCTTTCTCTAAACATCAACAACATAAAAGAGTTCCTCACCTCAAAGTCAGTTGCATTAAATAATTTCACTTGAACAAAATGAGACGCCAGAAGTTTGCATGTCGGGATATGATTTATAGCATGAATTAGCTGCTTTTGTGTGATGAAGGGTATAATTAAACTCCAGTAGTAGTGTGTGGTTGTAGCAAATGTCTTGGCAGAGAGCTGATCTCTGGAAGCTGACTCACAGGGAAAGGGCTTGTGCTGCTGGTGGCACCAGTAGGTCAGCAGGACAGCCTGGACCCTGGACAGGCTCCTTCCTACTTTTGTCATGCACAAAGAAAATGCACGGGTTTACCAGGAATGAGGTGAGCCAGAAGGTACTGTACTTGCTCAGCACACAAAACACAATGGGCTTTGTAAAAACAGACTAGAAATAATGCAATTGAAAAGTGTGAAGGGAAGCAGTCAACTCACAAATGGCATTACTTTATGAGTATGCTTTGCTTGTGTTACTGGAGCCAGATCTCACAGTTCTCCTTGTTGCTTTTACTTCTAATGCAGTGAAGGATAGAAAAGCATTTTAAAAGCTGAAATACTGTAAATCTGTAGACAAGCCAGACAAACGGGAGGGACCAGATGTGCTTGGCATAGGTGTCATCTCAGAAGCTGCTTCTCGTGTTCCCTGTCTCTAAGTAGCCAGGGGTCATATAGAAGGGCCCCATTGTGAAGCCCCCAGAGACTGCCAAAGCAGCAGTGTGCATGGATTGCCAAGACTTGGATATAAAGATACTAAACATGCTTATTTTCAATCCATTTACTCAGAGGATTTCTTCAATTATATAGTACTGTGCAGGGACACACTACTGCTATTGCAGCTGGTATTTTCAAAATTTTACATTGGTTGTTTTTGTACTAAGACAGATGATTTCTTTCATATGGCAAACAAAACCAAACAGCTTAAGCTTGTAATAGTGAATCTCAAGCTCCTGATTTATTTCAGAAAAAAATTGAAACTATCTAGTATTTGACTGTTCTGATAAACTGATAAAAAATTGCTGTCGCTATATATACAAACCTATACCTTTTTACTAGTATTGTCATGGAAAATGATGGAGTTCAACTTCAAATTCCCTATGTAGGTAACTTTTCTAATTATACAGCTTCCCTGTTTTCATTTTTTTCTTCTCTAAAATGACATAGTTTTCCCTGATTGGTTTGCTTTATCCTCTGCAATGCCATATGGTCTTGAATATCTTTGTAAACAATATTAGAATCTTTTTGGGGTCTCATATATGAAGCTGATGAGTAGAAATCGACATTATGGACTACAATAATTTATGTCATTTATTTATTAACTGGATTCAATATATCATAGAGGTTATCAGGGTGCTTATTATATGCCTACATGCCATTAAATGCAACAGGGTCTGCTGGAAGAGCAATCAGGGATTTAGCATATCATCTCCAAAGACGCAAATGCTGGTTTATACTTTAAAGAGTAGTAAGAAAACCAGGGAAGATATAGAATGGTTTGTTGACTCCAGTAAAAAAGAATGACAGGCCTTATTTAGATAAAAATCTAGATTTGAAAGATTGCTGAACACTTTCAAAATCTCTTTTATGAGTTGGAGGTAGAGACATCTGCTGAGTAACTTTAGAGGGACATCTTGCAGAGAGATTTGGGACTCTCTTTAGGGAATGTCAAATCACCATGAAAAAAGCTGTGCATACAGACTATACTGATCTGTTGCTCAGTATCTCTTCTCTCTCTCATGTCTTTGATTTTCAATAATTTCAGTAATCTGTTTTAGAAAGTCAGTTTTGTTTCCTGACTGCCATTATCATGGCACCTAAAACTACAGATGCTGAAGGTAAGTCAGGCTACCAAGGCCATAACATGTAAGTTGTGGTCTTGCTTGGTGCCACCTAATGGAGCAGATGTAGGTTAAGAACTGAGCAGATAGGTGGAAGGCAGGGAGGATAAGAGATACTGTTAGTCCAGGAGCTGTGACCAAGCCTGTCTTAATCATAGCCTCCAGTTACTGGTCAAACTGCTTCTGATATGAGCTGCTGGTGCCTTATGTGAGGAAAAGTTTTTGTTAAAAATTATGGGTTTGTATGGGTAGGAAAAACTTCATAGCACTATTTACAAAAGAAGCTGACCTGAGAGCAAGAGAAAGAAGGGGCTCATTCTCAAAATTGCTATGCACCGTTTCCATCTCTCTCTTTACATATCTGTCATCATTTATTGGTCAGAAAGCAAACTATTTCTTTAACCACAGACAGCAAATCTTTCAGAGCACTTTCCCCAGCATCCTGACCCCAGGTCTCCCCAGCATCCCTTCCACAGAGGGGCAGCTGAATTATCTAGTAGCATAACATTGATCCAGGCCTCCTACTCCCCAACAGCTATGAGCATGGCAGAGGGAATTGTGGCCATGCTGCAACCTCCTTGCAAGGCAAACACAGGCCAGCAAGTTTGATAGCACCACGGGGAAGGCAGGCTCACCCCATGGCACTGTAATGAGGGCAACAGGTCTCCATAAGTGCATTTTCTCCCCTTTCCTAGCACATAAGATAACAGTGCTTCTTAACCTCAAAGTTTATCAGCCATTCTGCAAGCTTAAAGGTATTACCACAATACATCCTTCAAATCATAATGATCAATCTAATCCAAGTTCATACCTGTTATGTACGAATTAGTGCAACAATTTCATTGCCAACCAAGCACTTTATTTCTTTTTTACAAGTTGGAAGTAAGTTCTTCTTGATTGGGAGTGAAGTCATACATGTCAATCAACCTCCCAGTGAAATCCCATGTGAAATGGGAATTCTGGTTTTCATCTTCTGAACCATCAAGCCTAGAAATTGTCATGGGAAGCCTCCCATGGTAAACCAGGCCAGGAGCAACAATGCCTCAGCCCGTGGAAACTTAAAACAGAGGCCAAGAGGGATTTTAAAAATACCCTTTTAAAGATTGTGGGTTTTTTCCCCTTACAAGGTTCTGAATTTAATCATGCAGCTACTCAGACATTTTAGCCCAACAAAATTTTGAATGGCATGGTAAGGCTGTAGGCAATAAGAATTTTATTTCTAGGTCTGTGCAACTAGTGGTAAGGAACTTACTGCAGCTTGATTTTAAACAGTTACCAGAATCCTCCAGATGCAAAATGAGCTGAAGACAAGTCCACTCCATTCATAGTTACTGCTATCCTGCAAGTTTAAGCCATGTGGTCAAGAGTTTGAGAGTCCCTTTTGCTTCTTAGTATCTCATGTGTTTTGTTTCAAGCAACTTAAAGAGGAATTCTTGGTTCCCAAAACTCCTAATATCTGGCCAAAAAAGCATCAAGCCAACTCAGAGGTAACCAGAATAAATGGTTGCTTCCTGAAATACAGCCCTTTATTTCCCAGCTTCTTAGGCCTGTTATAGTGACATGGAATGAAAATCTTGTTGAATGACAATTTGTTTAGGTGATGGATCGTGTAGACTCTAAGGGACAATTGCACTAATTAACTGTACCCATTTCAGATTAGTATTGTGCTGCATCTCATTTCAGTTCCAGAAATTCTGACTCTTTATCTTGATTTTGGCTGGTCTTTTTTTTGCCACATTACTACTTTTGTTATTTACAGCAAGTGAATGTTGTCGTCTCTCCCTCCAGCACAAACAATTACTAAAGTTTAAGGTATTTTGCATTGAATTGAATTCCATACACCTCTAACAAGGCTGTAGATCTCACTTTGATGCAGTAACCTCATTGTTATGAAATATGATTGGTTGACTGTTTCCTACCGTATATTAACTGCTGCAACCAATTAAAACATTAAGGAACCTACAGTTGAATAAATATCAATGAAAATATTCAGCCAGTTTTACAGAAACTCAATAGGTATCTAGAGGTCCAATTACAGGAAATATTGGTGTAGTATTATAAAATTATAAGAAATGGAGAAGCAGATGAGAATATTAATAGGCACCGAGCATGCTTTTGGTTCCAGCATAACAAATTAATTAAGAAGAATCAGTATTAAGTAGTCAAGAAAAAATTCTGCTGTGAGTCACAATCCTTTTGCATAATTTCATAGACTTCATAGAATTCTCACTGGATATAAAAGTGAGAAACACAGAAAACTTTCACCCTGACAAGCCAGAATTAATCATCCCTTTAGGCCTAAGGTCCACCTCCTCCTTCCTATTTAGTGAAGTTCAGGGCCAAGTTTGGAAACCAGTGCTCCCAGTTATTAGGGAGCAGCAAGATAAAGGGTAGCATTTTATTCCCTCTCAGCTGCTTTTGGATGTCTGACCAGGGAAGCAGCTTCTGTCTTTCCCTGTTTGTTTCAAGAAGAGTGAGGAGGAAATCTGCTGTTCCTCTCCTAGATTGCTTTTGGGGCATGTAATCTCCTTGGCTTTCTGCTTCTGCACTTTTCTCTGTTTTCCTGCAAACAAGCTGCCAGTAAGCTCTGTCTGCGGCACACATGGAACAGCGATGTCACCCGGCCCCATCTACCTGCTGTTTGCCTCATCAGCACCCACAAGTGCTGTTTGCTGTTTAGTCTCGGAGCTGCACTCCTCTGGTGCTGCCAAGTGTGCTCGGTTAAACCTACTGAGCCATTCAATTTGAATACTTGTTAAACAGGAAACTGCTGCTGGAAAGTGGAGCACTGTTTTCTGTTTAAACAAATAGTAGGAACAGGCATGAGTGTCGTTTTTCGATGTAGTGGAAAATTTGAATGACTTGCACTATCCCGCAGGCATCCCCTTGAAAACAAATCTGGAAGGTTGTGAAGAATCCTACTTAAATCTGTAAGCTTTTGCATTGATAACAGCATGAAAAGGGTTAACTCGTACAGTTCTTTCACTGCAAATGTAGGCGTTAAAGAAAATCGATGCACACAATGGTGTAGCATTGGTGTTCCCCTTGTGATTAAAGGAAAGTAGTTATTAAGGTCAACCATGCTTATTTTTGACTGATGTGGAGTCTCTTTCAGCCTGAACACTCCTAAGGAGTGTACTTAAGGTCAAGAAAGTTGCATATTTGTTGAGTGAAGTAAACAAGAAAAGCAAGAAATGTTGGTGTGTTGAGTACCTCTTTATATTAGATGTGGAATATTAAGGTTTAAGATTATGATTTAGCCACTGTCTCCCACAAAGTTGGGCATCAGTACTGTCAAGGATGCCGGCAAGGTCAGCTGCAGCTGTGATGTGTCCAGAAGGTTTGAATTATTCATGGGGATGTCAAGTTACAAAGGCATGGGAAACGCAGAGATCCAACCAAAGTGGGAGTGGGTCGGGCTCATTTGGGTTTTCCGATGTTCTGGGAGGGTGTTGCTCCACACCTGTGTTTTTTACCAGCTCTTTCTGTTCCGTGAGAGGTTTTTGACTCCTCTGGTCTCTTTGCTTATGTTTTCATAGGCAATCCATCTGGAGAGAGTGCATGAACTCTTGGAAGAATGTAGACCTTTTCCTCCTCTATCATCCAGCAATGGTGTGATAGCTGCTACCACAGTGACACAATGCCTATTTTACCTACTGTAGGGACTACTCCTTACAGTGATGGCAGCAGTAGTTGGCACAGTTGATGGACTCTGCCAAACTTCACAGCATTCCTGAAAAAGCATTTGGAGACATTCCTGAGAAAGCATTTGGAGACATGTGTTCAGCTGTTACAGAGACATGTATTAAGGTGAAATCAGGAGAGAGTCTTAAGTTTTTCCAGAGTGACCAAAACAGTTAGCAACTCTAGTCAACTTCTCAGATATATCAAAACATTTTCCTAGTGATCATCTCACTTCATTCTTCATGCTCTCCTAGTTGCCTCTCTCACTTGACAAGTGTCTTGTAAATTATCTTATTATTCATAGAAACATATATTAATATATTTATATTGTGTATTCAAATCAGAAATGGAATTCTTATTTTTAATTTATGCTCCAAAATTAAGATGGCCCAAAAGATGGTCCAATGTTAAAAAAAAATTTTCAATTCTAATAATTTTCTTGTGATGTTTTCTAACAATTTTCAACTTGTGCTTAGACATGCACTGGCATTACAGGATTTTGGAAGGACACCCTTCTTCTTCAGTCTTAAAAGTCCTTTTCATTTAACATTTATTATGTTCTTGTCTGCTGGCCTGTTAGATTGAGCTCAGAAATGCACTGCAAACTACAGGCAGAGAATTTCCTCCCCTGGATGCTTTAAAGCAGAAAAAAATGTCTTTCTGGTCTTGAAAATCTGGCCTGAAAAGCATGCAAAATAATTCTCCACACAGTGGGTAAAATGCTGCTAAAACTCCTCCGTGTCCAGGTAACATCTGCAGCTGCTGGCGGTGTGCTTCCCCCCTGGCAGCCCTAGCAATCACTGATCCCTTTTCCCTGGGGAGACCACCCTGATCCCAAGATAGGCAGGTGAGGTAATGCAGCTGCTTTTCATGACTCTGACCCAAAAGGGTGGTGGTTTTCTGGGGGTTTTTTGTAAGATTTTGACAAAACAGAAAGTCAAAGTTAGTGCATACAAAACAGATCTAAACAATGGAAAACATACAAATTAGGGTACCCACCCACAATGCCTAATACATAACCAGTGAGTCATGCCCAGAACCCAGTGTGAGAAATCTGTGTAGGTGGGTTTTATTTAGTTTTCTTTTTGACTGCAGTTGTGTCTCTCTCTAGCTAATAATTATTGCACTCTGAACTAATAAATGTAAGGATCTGAACTTTCCAGCATGTCCAAATCGTAAATATTTAATTTGTTACACTTAAAATTGTGTCCTGATGGAAATGCAAATGAATTACATTTTTTAATCCTAATCCCTTTGCTGCACATTTGAGTTCAGAGATTAAAAGGGGGATGCTAAGCCACTGGAACAAACCAAGTTCGAGGTAGTGACCAAACCAGTTGCCATTAGCAAGTTTTTCAATCACCTATGCAAAATGTGAAATTAAATGAAGAGTGATAGTCTCTTGTGGATAAAAGGACACATCATAAAGATCACTGGCAGTACTGGCTTCTTTCTTACTAGGCTCAGCAAAGATGCCAAAGGGTTCAAAGGTGTGGAGACTGAGATGCCTTCTCACGCCCAGCCATGGTCCCTCCAGGTCAGGGCTGGGGCTCGCAGGAAGGGCAGTACTGGGAAGCGCTCAATGCCACTCCCTCCTCTCTGATCAGCCTCTGATAAACAAGGAGAAGCCCAGTCCACAGAGACATAAGCTTGGCACTTTTCCTGAGTGCTGCACTGAGGTAACCAGAGTAATGAAAGAGCACTAAGAAGCCTAAGGTGTTTGCAAAATGCAATTTGACTTTCAGTGATTTCATTTTAATTATTCTGAGAAACATTTTTTTGTGAGCTCCACAATAATGTGTGTTTTTACATTATTTAATACAAGTGAGTTTTCTAACCAGTCTCTGAGGACCTCAAAAAGTTCCTGTGTTGTAATTGCTGCTGCGTGTCTTAATGTGACAGACATCTGAGGTTTTCCAGAACATCTAAGTGGATACCGAGTGTAATTTAGTAATCATGAATATTGCTTGACGTCATTGTTGCATCAGAAGTAGTAAGAAAGCAACGTAATTTTAATGTGAGATGTTTAAAAAAAAAATACTCACTGGTAGTCTGACTCTGCCACCTCACCTTATTTTATATTGCCAGCATCAATGGTAAAGTAATTACAACTTTTTCAGATAATGAAGAACTTTTGAGAATCCCATTCTTAATTTGCTGCTTCTGCAATGCTTCCTTTCTTCATTTCATCTAATTTTTCCACATCTGCTCCATCTCTGCTTCAGTATCATCCTTGCCTGTCATCTTAATGTATCCTCTTTTTTCTTACTGTCTTTCATAGTATTCTCCCAAGGTTTTTTTCCTATTGCACTCATGTCCGTAGACAATAAGGTGGCTTATTGTGACTGATCCTTAAGTTGAGACAAGCCAAGCCTCTTTCTTTGCACATCCTCACTTAACTTTGCCTTTCTGATCTTATTTAATTGTCAACTGATCATTAACAGAGTAACAAAAAGTGATAAATTATAAAGATTTTTTTCTTAAGTTTATTTCTAATTTTTATTTGGGCAACCGAGCTGGTGAAGGATCTGGATAACTATAATGAGGAACAGCTGAGGGAGCTGGGGTTGTCTAACCTGGAGAAAAAATAGCTGAGGGGAGACCTTAGTGTTCTCTACAAGTACATGAAAGGTTGTAGTGAGGTGGGGGTCAGTGTCTTCAATCAAGTGACAGGTGATAGGACAAAAGGAAATGGCTTCAAGTTGTGCCAGGGGTGTTTTAGACTGTATGTTAGGAAAAATGCTTACACTGAAAGGGCTGTCAAGCATTGGAACAGGCTGGCCAGGGAAGCAGTAGAGGCACCCTCTCTGGAGGTATTTAAGAGAAAAGTAGTCACAGAGCTTAAGGATAGAGTTTAGAGATAGCTCTTGCCAGAGTTAGGTTGGTGGTTGGCCTACATGATAGAATCATAGAATAGTTTGGGTTGGAAGGGACCTTAAAGATCATCAAGTTCCAACCCCCCTGCCATAGGCAGGGACACCTCCCACTAGATCGGGCTGCCCAGTGCC
>VZTY01008550.1:597354-633156 GCA_013400935.1 Turnix velox | reverse complement strand
AGCCCTTTGATCATCTGTGTGGCCCTCCTCTGGACCTGCTCCAATAGCTCAATGTCCTTCCAGTGTTGAGGGCTCCAGAACTGGACGCAGTACAGATCTTATGATCTATAAGATCCTTTCCAATCAAGGCTATTTGATGATTCTAAGTAATTCTTTGTCAACCATCTCTTACTTCAGGAAACTTTAGTATATGAATAGACTTACTCCTGCCTACAATTGTAGCAATTAAGTATTCTGTGAGCTCAGCATAAGTTCAGTGTTTTCTGACCTACAGAAATGTTCATGCAAGATAGGATCCTTTTTTTTCATGTTTAAGATCTCAGTGGGAACAGCCCAGCTTGCCCGCTGGTGTGGCAAATGCTGAATGGCATGAGTCACTTAGACCCCAGACGCACTTCAAAAATGCACATTAGAGGGAAACCTTTATTCAGTCTCCTGGATTCACGCAGCTCTCCTTTCTTCCATCCTGGACAGGATCACAGCCAGGGCTGACTAGTGTTTCCACAATAAGTCTCCTTAAGTCATGGTCTAGACTCATCAGTTTTGGAATAATCTGTAAATTGTCCTTTACTACCCAGCCCAAAACAGACACCATAGAAAGGAAATTGGCCACTGGCACTTTTAGTTCTTATTTAGACGGATAAAAACTCTTCCAAAGTGGATGTCTTGCATAGAAATAACTGTGCATCCTCAAATATTTTTTTCAAATCATATTGATTCCGTGGAAATCTGATTACTCTTTACAAGCTATGGAAGCTTCCTTTCATTTGGGCAATTTTCACAGCCACTTTTTTCAAATAGCAAATGCATTTTCTTCCCTCATTCCATTCTAAGTGTTGTATATTTTTCAGTCTTCTCTTGAAGGGAAGTGTCACTTGAAGGAAGATAAACACTTGAAAGCTTTCTCTCGGGCCATGATAGACAGCACTCCTGTGCACTCATGTAGCTTGTTTACTGATGACCTACTACACTGCACATTCAGAGCTCCATCTGTCATAAAAGCACAAAAATAATGTCTGTTTTACGGATTATTTTTTTTTTACTATTATTTGCTTAGAGAGGAGGGAGTGCTAGTTCTGCCTGGAAATCAGAAAGACAGAACAAACCTCAAATGTCTATATGACTGAGATTGTAAGCTCCAAAAAACCCTATATATTTGAGAAGACATCTGTAAAAGAAGATGATGCTGCTCCTGGTGATCCCTTCAGGGGAGAAGTCACCTTCTCCTTGTGCTTATTCCCATCATTCCACCAAAGTCCACCAGTGTCAGGTGACAGTCACAGCTCTGAAATGGTAGCAAAAGTTAGTACATACAGGATCACAGCAATGCTCAAGTGCATTATTTCAGTGAGGTCATCCCTTTGGAACATCCAAGCCTCTTGCATGTCCTAGCAGGAAAACTATATGGAAATCATGAGATAAATGACCTTGATTTTTCTACCTGAGAGCAATTGAAATCCATAATTTAGCACTGGTGGATGAAAACTGGTGTTCAGCCTTAGGGCTCCCTATGGCATCTGTGCAGGTCTACCAAACTTTTATTGCCCCTTGTAATGTTCCTCCAGCTGTTAGCAATCGGGTTCAGACTTGGTCAGTCCCTCACAGAGAAATACCCTACTTCTCTGGTCATCTTCCTTCCTGGATCCAGCCAGGAGATGTTTATAATGAGATATAGAAAGGTTCAGAACAAGGGAGAGTCTCTGTTTCACATCTGTAGGAAGACAATCCAGGGCCACTGAGACAGCTAGACCTTGTAGGATATTGTACATCTGTAGGGCAATAATGGGAGTAAATAAGGAAAAGGCCTGAACTAATCTGTGAAAACTTTTGTTGTCTATTATCAGTTGAGTGCAGGTTAAGAATAAGATCCCATCAACTGTCTAGACCAAGATGAACATTTCATATAAGACTGACTCAGACAGCTAAATTTACCCCTATCATACCTCAAGTGCATGAGGTGGCTCACCTTGGTTTGTTCCCCATCTCTAACTACATTGTAGAAATTTTAAGGAATACAGTATTTTTTTCTCTTCTTGCAAATTAACTAAACTTCCTGCTGTCTCTTCTAGAACTCAAGTGAAAATATGAAACAAATCACTGACACTTCCCTGAAATTTTAGCTCATAATTTGCTCTGAGTTGCACTTTCTTCTCCACTGGCTATGTCAATATCATTTTTTCTAGACCGTGACTCTTCAGGTGGTGGTGAAATATCTTGGATAAAACACCATGCAAGTTATATTCTCATCTATTTTAAATTTTTTGTTTGCTTCTTTTCAGTGCAGCTGCTTTCCAAAGTTATGATTTTTCTAAAATGATGGGGAGAAATGACAGCTTGGGTAATCACTGAGGACTCGAAGCTTCCTACATGTACAGAGCTCCTATTCTCCAAATTCTGTGGAACTTTATTTAATCATGAAATATAGGCTCAGGCATGTAAAGAAATGTAAATATGGGTTTGTTTCTGCAATTAAGGCAAAACTCACTGAGATGAATTTTCACCTACAGAAAAGCTGTAGGCTTTTATTCCGTGTGTAAAACACATACAACAACCCTTCCTTCTTCCTGTGTAATTGAAACAAAGCAAGTGGTCTGAGTTCCTTTTGACTACCCATTCCTTCATGGAATTCAGATTTTTATATATTTTCAGTGGAAATGTTTTAGACCACCTTAAGTAGATCTCCAATATTTTACTGGTCCAGTAAGAAGTATCTATCTCAGAGATATTTTGGTTGTTAGAACTGTAGTCAGATAAAGCAGCACTTGATAGAAATGGTTGCTAAATGAAAATGGATGGGTGGTGTCCTGTTTGGAATCCATGCTGCAACTGATGTGTGATTTATTGCTAACAAGACAAGTACAAGAGGAGATCTTAATCCCAAGGAGTCTCAGGCTATGGGCTTTGTCATGTGTTTCACTTGCTAATGCTCCCACATTCTGGAGGGATGTGCAAACTCAAGTGCTGGAGGCATTTTGCTTGCACTGTGATGAGGTGACCAAAGTGTTCCTGGAATGTGTAGCAGTGTTTCTTCCTGCCACAGTCCTGCTCAGAATATTTTACTCTCTATAAGTGGTAACCAGCACTTCATGTTAAATGTAACTGCATGCAAGGAGAAGCACGGAAGTGGGATTTCTCTTCTGTATTATTACCTTCTGTTCACCATGTATGAGAATTCAGTCCATCTCCATACTAGATAAAATGGTTTATTAAAATTCCTGTTAAAATTTATTATAAACTTCCTACTTATTTTAATGAGATGTGGATCAAACATAAGAGGCAAAAGGATCCAGAAGTAACAGTAATGTTATTGCACATTTTTAGTTTGTGTGCTCGTGTGTAAATACAAGGCAGCAGAGAGGATTGTTAGTGGCAGCCGTTTAGCTCAAACTTTACCAACAGATGAGATACAGAAGTAGAATCCTGTGGTGATGAGTGTTACTGAAAAATTTAAGACAGGCAAAATGAGGGAAAACATAAATGTAGAAAAAAAAGTCTTTGTCTGTGTGATTACTGAATATGTATTAAGAACAACCACAGAGCACTGGAGAGCAGAGCTGACCCAAAGCTGAGGAGCTGAAAACATGGATAAAAGCCATAAATCACCCTTGACAGGGCTATCATTATATCTGTAGGGAAGACCACCTAGAAGGACAGAGGGAGGGATTCACCAAGGCTGCATCTTCTGCTGGAAAGCATTATGGCTGGAGATATGCTGCTTGCTGTAGAATTGTGGCTGTTTTGAACACTAATAATAGTTCTTCTTTCCAGTTAGTATAAGGCAGGAATTGTTTCCCATGTGACAGAAGAACTATTTAATTTACTAGACTGGCCTGTCATAACCCAGGAGCAAAGAGTTATGAGGTCATTTCTTTATCATTTCAATATTAAGCTATCTTGATAAGCCAGAAAAATATTATTAGATGTGCTCTCCCACAGCTTGAAAACATCATGTCAATTTTCTTTCAAGCAGATGTTATGAACTCTAGTACAGATAAGAGTTTTCCCTGATGAGGATAAAACCACTTTGTTAAATTGTGTATCTCAGCAGCATTTAAACAGGGCATTTGTCAGAGAAAGAAAGAGATCTTGCCTTTTCTCCCAGTGGCAAGGAGTGTATCTGACAAAGATATCATTCTCTTTTCCTTCATGTGTGTCAAAATATGTCTACTGTCAGCTCAGTTTGTTCATATACTTATTTCGTTGGTGGGAGGAATCGCTTATTAGAAAGCTCACTCGGGAAATCTGAAACTATTGTTACTTGTTTGCACATGAACTGCTTCCAACTGACCATACTTAAATTTAATGAATCATGCCTTAGATGACATACTAAAGTGTGCAAAGAGACTGTCAGACACAACCTACTGTTGCTCTTTCTTCTTGAGGTGATTCAAAAACCCTAAGCTGTTTTCTCATGATTCTTGAAGGTGGGCTAAGCCTACATAAGGACATCTTGCCTCTCTCTGAAGAAGAGAACAAACAGCAAAATACAGCCAAGGGAGAGTCAAACTGAATGTTAATTGTTGGGGATTGGCTTAGGGGGAGAGGACATGGCAATTCCTGGGGTCCTCTGTGCGCTGAAAGCCAGTGCTGGTAGTTGAGGCCTGGGATAACTCAAAAGCCTTGGCCATACTACTGCTATACTGAAAGATTCAGCATGTGAGGAAAGGTACTGACCGATGGTGAACCCGGGTACAGCAAGGCCAAGTGCTGACAGCAGCACTGGGTCCCACGGGAAGGTGCTGAGAACAGCATTAGGAAGATACAAAGTTTACATGTAGTATACAAAGTTATACACTAACAAGATACTGTAGTTAGAACAATGCCGCCTGTGCTGCGGCAGGGAATGAGACAAGTGTGCTATTCATAAGATACTCTATAAATGTACCGGCTGAGCTAAATAAAGTCGAAGTCTGCTTATCACTCATATTGAGCGTACTCGCATTCTTCCTCCGCCGATCACACCGACCAAGGAGTAGAAACCCCGAAAGGAATCGGAACCCCTACAGTTAATCAGATGTTTGAAAAGTTTAATGAGATTCCTTTTGTGTGGGTCATTCTCGATTCCTGACAGTAAAATATTTCAGGCTGGGCTCTATATGGTTAAGCTAAGAAACACTCAACATGGGTGCACAGCAAAGGATGAGGCAGAGCTAATATTTCCATCATTGTCATGTGTACATTACTCAGCAATGGCTGAGTCTTCTACTAATTATGACCTGAGAGAAAGCATAAGGAGGAAGAAGCTTTCTGAAGCATCAGATTATCCATTTCCCAAACAGTTTTTCACTAACTTTTTCTAACTTATTCTCTTCTATTCTCAAAAATGAAGTGCACATGGCATACGTGTACAGCAGTTTTGTCTAGCACTACCAAGTATAATGAGATTTATTACACAGGGCTGCTGCCTTTATGTTACTTTCATCACAGGTATTGAGGGCTAGATTCAATACCAAACATAAGCTTCCAAACCGGTGTGGAGCCTCATGGTACTGCAGTTCAAGTGCTAACACTGTCACACCTAGCTTACTGAAAGCTAACTCAGGGGTTGCTGGGCTACCTCAGACATCTTCAGAGAGGTCAACTAGCAGTTTTTTATGCAGGAACGGAACTGCAGCCTGCAACAATGCATTTAACATCGGTACTACTTTTGCTACTGACTTCTGAAAATGTTTTCTCATTATGACAATCCTTGGATTTAATCAGGAGATATTTTTTCCTGCTTCCTTTTAAAATTCATTTAATGAAAATGGTAGGTTTTCTTCTGGGTTTTATATCCATCTTTCTTCATCAAAGCAACAATTTCAGCTGGAGAAGGACTGACCTGACTTGGGCAACCTATAATGCTTTTCCATAGCACATGATTGTTGTTCCATGGGACTTGTACCTAAAGTCACAATCTGTGCACAAAAAATTCTCTGTCATATGGTTCAGTTTTTCCTCTGAGTTTCACATATGCTGGGAAAATATTTAGTGTGCTTCAGGGCAGCCAGATCTCCATGTCTGCCCCATACCATGTACAGTTATCTTTAGGTCTGAACACACCTGACTAGAGCAGCAGTAGTAGTAATTCACTATTCATGTTGCCTTTTCATGTTGCCTTTTCTGTGCTCCTTGAGCACTACACTGAATCACTTCTCTTTGTAGTTGCCTCTCATAATTCCTTTAATATCTTCACTGGGTAAAAATTCACTAAAACAACAGAGGATAATAGTGGTGGTAATAGTGGTAAATACAGTTGGCAGCGAGTCCCAAGTTGTGTTCCCCAGGGCTCAGCATTAGATTTCATTTTGTTTAGTACCTTTATCAACCACCTTGATGAAGGGATTGAATGCATCCCCAGTGAGTAGTCTGCAGATGAACCCAAGCCGTGCAAGTGCTGATCTTCTTCAGGGTAGGATGAATCTACAGAGTGATCTGGACATGCTGGGCCAAGGCCAACAGCTCAACAAAGCCAAGTTCTAGGTCCTGCCTTTACATCACAACAACCCCATGAAGCATTCCAGAATTGGGGAAGAGAGGCTGGAGAGCTGCCTGGAAGAAAAGGACCTGGAGATACTGGTCAGCAGTCAGATGAATATACAAGCCAGCAGTGTGCCCAGGTGGCCAAGAAGGCCAACAGCATCCTGACCTGTACCAGGAACACTGCAGTGAGTAGGTCAATGGAAGCAATCATCCTCCCATAATCAGCACTGGTGAGACCACACTTCAAGTATTGTGTCTGGTTTTGGGGTCTCACTCCATGAAAGACATTGAGATTCTGGAGCATGTCCCAAAAAGAGCGACAAAGCTGGTGAGAGGACTAGAGAGCAAATCTTATGAGGAGTGGCTTAGAGTACTGAGGTTGTTTAGTCTGGAGAAAAGGAGGCTGAGGGGAGATATCACTCTTTATCACCTTAAAGGAGGCTGAAGCAACATGGGAGTCAGTGTCCTCTCCCAAGATACAGGTGACAGGACAAGAGGAAATGGCCTCAAGTCATGCAAGGAAAGGTTTATATTGAATACTAGGAAAAAATTCTCCTTCAAAAGGATTATCCGTCATTGGAACAGGCTGACAAGGGAACCAGTGCAATCACCATTCCTGTAGGTATTTAAAACCTGGGTAGACATGGTACTTAGGGTTATGATTTAGTGGTGTTAGGTTCAAGGCTGAACTCAATGACCTGAAAGGTTCCTTCCAACCTGAATGATTCTACGATTTTATGGTCTGTGGCAGTTGCAAACAGTAGTGTGATGTCTAGGCTGCAACTTGGGAGCAAAAGAGAGGAGAGAAGTATTAAGAACTGAGTGCCCACCAAATTTGATAGCAGGAAAACAGTCAAAATACCAGTGTTTTAAATCTTCTATTTCATAGAGCAAGTGTTGTAGGGGTTTTGTACCTCAGAAAATACATGTTGCCAGCTACCACTTCCTGTTTGTAAAAAGTTAAGCTGAAATTGTCCACAGGAAAAAAAAAAAGAAAAATAGTGAACTGGCCCAGAAGCTAGTTCAAATGCTGTAGGGGCCATCAGACTTGCCACCCATGAAGTAACTAGCGCAATCTGAGTGCAGCACTGGCTCCTCAGCACTTCACCTGCACTTAGTCCATCATGTTCCTCTTCTGCTGGGCCAGACCTCATAACAACCAAGCTCTTCTTTCATCCAACCAGTCTGTTACAAGATGTGTAATTTTTTAAACCAGATTCAAAATTTTCCATCTCACAATAGTAGTAACATGAGCTTTGAGCTTAGCAACACTGGAAGTGGGAGGATAATAACAAAGATAAATCCTGCCACCCAGCAATTAATACTAGACAGTGAACAATATCTCTATCAAGTACTCAGCAAAGCTTTTCTTTCCCCATAAAGTATTTTATTCTGTTTGTAGATTTGACTTAAATGTCACAGAGAGAATAAAAATACCTTTCTCCCCCTCTTTTTGTCTCAGAGAGTCAGTTTTATGTTGAGTGCCACCTTTGCTTCCCAGTTGTTTGACCTATCATATTAACTCTACAGCTTGCTTTTCAGCTCTGGGAGGCCAAAGGGACACACACTGATGTGGTATTTGGATGTAGTGGGCTCTCTTCTGTAAACTATTTGTGGCTCCTGCATTCTTGAACTGCGTGGGCTTTTCCAGACTCCTGCTGGGAGCCTTTATACCATCCCTTTCTGGATCTGCACTCACCCTCAGCCCTCTGTCATTTATATATATTGCTGGACTGGCAGTTGAGAGTGTTTATTGCTGATTCTTATCTTTGTGTACTGATTGTTGTTCCCTCTTCATGTAATTTTATTGTTTTTTTCTGTCCTTAACACCTGTTATTTGTTGGCAAAGGAAAGCTACTGAAAGAGGAACCAAAAGAACTCCAGCACGGAGAAGCAAGCAATAAAAGAGGGCTTGGACGGAGCCTCCTGTTTACACTCAGCAGACAATGGCTTGGAGTAATTTAAAGTGCAGCATTTTTCCCCTTGCTCTTTACAAAAGCACATCTGGGCAAGAAGCTGAGTGCAGATGGGGTGGCCTCTCTGGGCCATGAGGCCAGTCAGGGCCCCTTGCAGTGACAGCATTTGGCAGAACCTGGGCAGCTGGGGGCAGCAACACCCCCGAGCCCTCCTTGTGCAAGTTTAGTTAATGCTAACGTGGGGGGTTTCTCACTACTTACTTTTTGTAAGAACGGTCTGGGTCCAGAAATCAACTCCCAACAATTTCTTTCCATGGGATCTGACCTCCTGAAAGTCAACAATGCCAAAAAGAAGAGAAACAAAGGGTGAAGGATAATGCAACACCTGACAGAATGGAAAATTGTACTGCCACACAGACGAGACTGGTGCTTCTGATAAGGAACATCAGACACAAAACCTTGTTGTGGATTTTTACTTTTGAACAGCCATAGGCTGTTTGAACCCAAATCTGATCTTCCTTGAAGTTTAGAGGCAGTTGGTTTAAGACCACCTTTGATGTCTAAAGCCTCATTGATGTTTTATTCACAACTTTTGGTTTAATCTCAACACTGCTGATCACTCCAGCCATAACCAGTAAATCCTGTCAGCATATATATGCTTAACTAACCGCAAACACGTGCACTGACCTACTGTTTGCAGCAAGAGCACCAGAATACATTGCAGGTTTGACACACAGGTGGGTCAGAGATTTTATTGCAGAAGTAGTGGAAGACAAAAAAGAAGTCTAAAAAAGGGTACTGGAAAGAATTATGCAGTGATAGACAGTGTTAAACCACTTCGTTTCCTATTAATACCAAGAGCTTTAGCTTGCCATTTATGTAAACATTTGGGCATGTCCTTAGGCAATGCACACAAAGGGATGGAAATTATATTGTACCAATGAAGATGACACATTTCCTGGGAAAGGTTTAATGACGTTTTATGTTCACTGGGAGGTGAATATTGGAATTAATGGTAGCAGCACAGCAGAGTGTACCAAACCCTAAAGTTGACAATAGCAGCTTAGTTTTCTACTAAAGTCATGCCCTGGCTCATCCCACAATTTTCTGCTCTATGGAAATTTAAGCTTTTTATTTTCTAGCATTTTTACTCATGAACTATGTTCTGAATCCATTATCCAACCAGATGCTCTTGTAGAGAATGTACCAGAAGCCCTGAAAAAGTCTGTTCCCTCTTAACAATGCATTTAAGTACAGAACTGATATGCAGCATATTAGTAATTTCATGTGTAACAGCACATCAACTTAAGAAGTCTTGGCTGTGATTCAGCCACATAGCTGCATTCAGCAAAACATTTAAGAATGTACTTTAAATTTTGTAGACTTCAATAAGATTTAAGACTGTGTTGAAATGCTTAGGCAGGGTTTTTTCCTTCTTTTGACAGCGAGGTGAAAGTAACTTAAGGTGGAAAAGGTGGAAAAGACCATATGGTTCATCATAGTCCATCCTCATACAGGCATGCAAGAAATTAAATGGATAGGCAACACAGAGCATGGCTCTAGAGTGAACTCACCTTTATTTCACTGTGCTCCAGGGGCAAGAATCTGAAACATCTCTTCTTGAGTCTTCAAGTCATCTCTTCGTCAACCAAGCACCCCATTTATCAGAAGGCTTCATGTGTCTCCCAAGACCTTGATATAAGCTGAATTTTATTGTCAAAGCCATTTGAAGTTGAAGAGAAGCCATTTCTCACTTTTTTAATAAATAGAGATGCTGTTTATATGAATAAAAGTGAGAAGTACTTTCTCTAGATGATTTTGGAGCTTCCAAAAATAGTCTGAACTCTCAGCCAAACTTAATGTTGCTGAGCTCCCCCAGGAGAGCATCAGTACATGGTACTGCTTTGAGAAACATCCTCACTGCCAGTTAAACTAGTGAGAAATCACATTTTGGTGGTTTTGTAATAAAGCAAAATATTTTGTGGCCCCAATATTCTTGGCTTGTTTCTAAAGAAACAAAAGGCTCTTTCCATAGCTACAAAAAGAGGGAAATATCTCTGTAAAAAAATTAGGCTTCAGTCAAAAATGGAGAAATTTCACAATTTTGTCCATAGTTAAACAATGATTCAATGTGCAAACAGAGGACCTTGAGTGACTGCAGAACCATGATCTGCCACAGAACCCAACCCTGCAAGGTGCAGAGTGCTCTCAGTTGCCAGTGGCTTTAGGGAGAGGAGAGGTCACAAAACCCCTATTTCTTTTGCAGGTTTTAATTTATTTTTTTGGTTTGTATCAAAAAGAGTTAGATTTTTGCACTTGCTTCTGCATTCCTTACTGACCTGAATAAACCCAAAGGACAACAAGATAACAGAGTAGTGGATCTTTTACTTTTGACATAGCAATAACTCTGAATAGCCATTTGGGCAAATACTTAAGGGCCAGAGGATGCAGTCAGTGACACTTGCTTAGTATTTTCTGTAATAGAGGGAAGAGTTAAACAGTCTTTAAGACTGGGTGTGTATAATGTGGAAAAAGTAGATCAATACAGAAAAGTAGCAGGAGATCTACTAGGCACCAGTATCACTGCCATCTTTTTATATTGAATGACATAACTTTTAATAGTTAGTAGTCATTGTTAAAACCACCTCTGTGTGGCCTCATTTTCAAACCTCATACCTATCCACTCTTTTTAAAAAACAGGGCTTTATGAATACAGGCTTGTGTGTAAATACTTAACTATTTGTTAAGCAGCATTTTTTAAAATTAATATAACTATTTTAATGTTTGAAGCATGTCTTTAACATAGTGATATACCCTTGTGTGAATGTGCATGAGGTACAAAAGTTGTCAAATTATACCTCCTTCACAAAGCTTCGGAACACTGCAAAGAAGGGCAGTGGTTCCCTCTTAGAGAGAAGCCAAGATTATTTTTTCAGACATGATGGTCATTTAAGGCAGAGCAAGGGCAGCATACTTCTTGAGTCTGCTCAGTTTGCAGCTTGAGATGATGGGAACAGTCTTCTCCAAACCTTCCAAAGATCTTCTGTAATAATTTCACACTTCAGTTTTGTTTCACTACAAATGGAATCTTGTTAAGCTGGTATCATCATAACTAGATCTTTGTGGATGCTTCAACAAGGAACTGCCTCTGCACTTCCCTTGTCACCAAAGAGAAGCCCTTTTTAGGGAGCAGGAATATCCATTATTGTTATCAGTTCATGCCTTGGGCAATGGCCTGAGAATTGGTTTTTACACTGGTGCTACTTCATACTCAAGGACTCTCCTTCAGTAATATGCAGCTGTGCATTTTCTGTTAGCACTGAGGATGGTAAAATCTAGTACTATATCTGAGGTCACTCACACAATTCATTACTGTGGACATGGTGATGGCTGAATGTTCAGCCATTTCTAGCACCCAGGAGAAAATGCTGCGTTATAACTGGACTGAACATTAACTAGCTTAGGTTCTGTTTTTCCACAGGCCTAGTTTGGAACAAGCACTGAGCATGTCTCTTGTGTCCCATTGACTTGATATAGACATTTCTCATTGAAGCACAGTAATTAGATTTGCTCTTTAGTACTTCGTAGGGTAAAACAGAGGTTCCACTTAGGTGGATATGTCAAGCCTGCAAGTACAGAAAGCCTGCATCTCAGGTGCTAACTGCAAGCTTATTTTAATCCATTTCAGAAGCTGTGAATTTCTAAAGTGTGGTAAAAACAGGTAAACATACACTAAGCTTTGCAATCTCTCATAAAAAAGGAAAAGACAGGTCATCCCTCAGATCATCTTTCTCCAAATTCTTAAAAAAAAAACAAGTTCAAGCAGCGCATCTGACTGCTTAGTGCAGTGAATTGCTGAGCCATGTTGGCTTTGGCAAACCATGCCTCACTGGCAAACTTTGCTATCAGCTGAGCTCCAACTCAAGTGCTTCACTGATGGTCATCTGGTAGCATGCTTTGAGGAGAGACCTGGTGTACAGAATTTTAAAAGACAGCACCAATACCTTGAATCTTGCTGGCAATCAGCACAGCGCAGAGAGCACTAGTGTTACATCAACTTAAGCTCTGATTAATAGGTAACTGCTGCATTCCTAACTTGTTCCTGGCTCTGAATGATTTCAGGCAATAGCCTGAAGCAAAGCATATTACAAGGGGCTAATCTTGAGGTGGCAAGACTGTGAAGAAACATAGCAACTACCATTTAGAAGGACTGGGGTTTTGTTGTTTATTTTTTTCCAATTGTGGATCACAAATTGTGGGATGGAGATTAAAATGTGAATGCACTTTTTGAACTGTTAGGTTCACTGTAGTGATTTAATGTTAGGTATTCTGGGGTTGAAACAAGTAGCACTTCATTTTTCTGCAAGTGCTGTGAGTTTGCTCTGACTGCCTACATTTACCTACAGTTTCTTCGCCTTCCTCTTCAACCCACTGCCAAAGGGATTCTTGTTCCAACCCTGGGCTACATCTTTCCTTCCTGCAAGATGGATGCATAGATGTTTTTCTTTGCAACCCAATAGCAGATTGCTGCTGTTGTTCTGGTCAGTTAGAACAGACAGTCAGAAAATACTATATTAACTCCACTCTAATAGACTTCCACATTTCCCACAGCTGTAGGTGAGTCATGTATAGACATGTGCATGCTATGTTATATGCAGCTTTTTTGGAATATAATGTCCCACTCATGTTGGCTCAACTCCCATATTCATCAAAGGCCCTTAAATTTTACAAGATAAATGGGGATTTAAATTCTAGGAAGCAATTTGCTGTGTTGCATGAAAGTTAATGAAAATCTTGCTGCTTCAACAGTGGTAGATGGAATGGTGGAAAAATATTTAGCTCTGGGACTAATTAATAAACCAAGAGATTTTAATGCATTGAATAGAACTGAGCCAGAAATTAATTTGTCTCACATCACACATACTTTGTGTAATAAAGGATATTAAGCTCCCCTACAATTGAGTGTTGTGGGATTTCTACACATTCAATCCAGGGTTGCACCAGTTTCTAGAGCTGCACCAGCTACTGGTTTCTCAAAATTGAGTCTTTTGCAGAGAGCAATGACAGAAGTATGGTGTATTGCTTTTACTTTGCATTGAATTTTTGTCTATGGTTTTATCTTCCTCTATTACATAACGCTTTCTGTCCAGAATCTTCTGTTCTTTCTAATGATGGGCAGTATTTTGCCTTACTGTTTTCAACGGAGCATTACACAGAGGTGTTACTTCAAGGCTGTATAGGTGACTGTCTAGTTCTTCAACAGGAACTGCAGTTAATCATAATTTACATGTTTGTAGAAAAATTTGCAAAATGCCAAATTGTTGTCAAGGCATTTTGCCTTGTTAGAAGTGAGTCGGTTGGAAAGAAATGTCCTTGTTTTCCCAAGATACCTGCCCCCTGGGTGGCAACATCACCTCTCCAGGCTCTCCAGAAGGAGAGGATCAGATGCAGGAACAAAAGTTAGTTTTCACCAGAGCAAAAGGTGGTGCCAGAGATTCAGCATAGGTATAAGGCTGTTGCATGGTAATAGGTAAGATTCCTTGGTTATGTCTATACCTACCAACTAAGGGCCTAGATGTACTGTGGAATGGTCTGTGGCATATTTTGACCAGGGCCAGCTAGAACTCTTACAGACAATTCGCAGGTTTGTTTAGGGTATAAACACAGTCTAAGAATCTTTCTCAGTAGGTAACTTGTTTTGCCTGAATTTTTTCACCATCTGCATGGACATAGGATCTGTTGTGCCCATCATTTTGGTATCAGGAATTTGACCATGGGCTATTTTATTATAATTTTCCATTAATATAGGGTCACTGCATACAGTTATTCTTTGTCTATCCTAAGAGAATGATTACTATTGAGGTAACCTCAGACACCAGCCTTCATCCTGTGATGTAAGTGCAATAAAGTTTGTCTACCCACCTTCCTAAAAAGGATGCCATATGAATTTATACTTTTGTAATGGTAAAGCATTGAGAATTTGGGGACAGGAGGGCAGGACATAAATTATACAGAACTTATTACTTTTCTTCTAAGTTTGGCATTGTTTGCAAGTGTGCCAACAGCATCATTTCCTGTCTAGCACTCAGTATGTTTTGCTTTCTGATACTGGGTGAAGGGGAAGAGTCTTGGTTAAACTTACTGTTCTCTCAACACCAGAAGTAATTTATTTAAGAATTAGTAATTTACTTTGCTGGACAACTACTACAAAATTACTGCCTCCAAAGCAAGGATGTGATGTAGATTCTTTGTGAGGACGTAGGTCACAGGCAGAGGGACAGACACATACATATCCCAATATACAGTAAGACTTGCTCATGTAAAGGTCATAACAAATATTAGCTATACAAAATAACAAGTTGGCTATCAACTGTCCCTAGGGTCTACATTCTCCAAGACCTTATGAAATCAAGTTGGCAGGGTATAAAAGGTACATTGTTGCTCCCACATGTCTCATGCAAAACTTCAGGAAATTGCGTTCATGTTTTTTACACCAACATTCACAAATGAGATTCACTTTTTTAGTGCAAGGACACTAAGAAAGACATATTAAAGAACTGTTATCCTCATCCACTCTGAGATTTCACAGTATTAAGTATTGTCTGGAAGAGTGAAACCAAGAATCTTGGAATAACACCAGTGAGAAGAAGGTGAGAGGGCAATTTGTTTGCTGAAGATGGGAGAAATAGAAGAAGAGCAAGGCATCAAATTAGTCTGTGCAGACAGGAGCCAGAGAAAAGCCCTCATGTTGCTCTGTGTCTGAGGAGGTCAGGGCCTCTCCAGGAAAAAGAAGGCAGAAGTAGCTCTAACAGGAGCACAGTGTGTGTCCATGTCTTGTATGGAAGCTGGGGGAGAAAATTCAAGGTGTTAGTGCTCTGGAAAAGGTGTCTCTGTTTCCTAGTATCATTGGAGTGCTTAAATGTGCCATGAGCTTTGCATTATTTTTTTTTTCTGTACATCTTTACATCATACCTCTACCTCTATTAGGGCTTAAAAGAAGAGCAAGTTGGTCATTTCCCCTTCTCCATACCCACAAATACCACAGATAGTGGGAGGAAGGGTCCCTTGTGCAGAAGAGGTTGTGTGTGATTGAAGAGACAGGCAGTCTGTTATGTGTCCCTTCTTTCATCAGATCAGGGAATTAACACTTTCATTAACTCAATAATCATAATTTTGTTGAATCACAATTGAATGTCCTAAGGCTGATGCTGCCTTGCTTATATTTGTATTTTATTCTTTTAATCTGACCTCTTCAGATAACTTTTTGCTGGACTTTTGATGGTCCAGCAGATGAGTCATGTATATTTAATCACTGGAAAGCACTGTCTGGAAATTATTAATAGTATAATTTTGCTCAACCTGGATGGCTTTTTTCTCTTACAATGAAGCAGACAGAGTCCTCATATTGCCAGTGATGATACTGAGATAAGGAGCAGTAACAAAGCAGTGGAGCAGGGAGGAGAGATTAACTTAAGCTGCACCAGCTCAGTTGGTGATGAGCATATGCTTACAGTGCCTTTGCCACTTGAAGCTAGGTTAGGATAATCCCAAGTGAAGTCATTGTCCCTGTCCGAGAACTACTCTATGTGGGAGAAGTTTAGGTCTGTAACTGTACTTTAATACCAAGGGGGACAGTTGGCAGAGGTAGCTATGGAGTGTGACTTGTTCCACTGCTGGTGCCTGAAGATCTCTGCAGAGTAGAGATGAAGATCTAGGAGTCTAGATGAATGCTTAGGTTCAGCTTCAGGGATGGAGCCCAACACAGGGAACAGGTCAACTCTGTGGCATAGAGGCCACAGGAGAAGATGCTAATTGTTCCACTTACCCTTCAAAAATCTAGTAAAATTTTTCAGTCCCTAGAAATGTTTTATGAGATGGATTTGTCATGAAGATTCTAATGCATGTGAAGTAATATGCACCTCTTGTTGCTGCCATGTGTTGATTGCTTACCTCAATCCATTGAATTGCCTCCCCTATCTCACAGCACACTAGCTGAGACATCTGGGCTCAGAAATTATGTTTCGTGGCTGTAGCTTTGTTGTCTAGATTTTTTTAGAAATGCTAATTTAGGAAAAGAAAAATCTTCCTGATTCAAGCACTGGGTTTCCGGGTTCAGGCAAGCACCTGGGAAACAAGCTAAAGAAACTAGTTTATAATTGTCATTTGCTTGTGGCAAAGCTGTGAAACACAGTGACAGTGCTGGGTGTTCAGCCAACTGCTACATACAGCCACTCTATAAAGAGCTGAACCACAAGAACCAGGCTTAATTTGCACACCTAAGGAGGCCACTGAAAATGGACAACAAAATGCAGTGATTTCATTGCACATCCTCATTGTAAGAGAAGCCTGAGAAGTCACTACTGAAATTCAACTCTCCTTGGTGAATTTTTTCCTTGTTGAACTGAGGACAATGTAGCATAAGGTCTGAGTGACAGGAAGAGGAAGGTTTGAAAGGTGACTCATCACTATCTTTTTCGTGAGCAGAGGTGAGCACTGAGTAATTATGGGGAATATGAAATGAATACCTAGACAGCCTCATTGCTACCTTTTAATAATAAATAAGAGTTGTTCTTCTGGTGACATAACACTGCATATTTGAATCAGCTGTCCTGTGTGGAGCCTATGCTTTTCCCTCGGTGTTGGAAAGAAGCTGCATAATGCAGTACATGTTCTAACCTTCTCTGCTTCCTGCTCATAAAAGACTTTAAAAAGAGCAATCAGGAATAATTATGACTGTTAGTCCTGCCTTAAGGCCTCTAAGTGCTTAGCTCAAATATAATGAAAAATAATATTTTAAAGGAAAAATGCAGCCTGGTCCAGTAAGCAGAACAATTGCAAATTGTCTGTCTAGATAGATAAAATCTTTCCAGAGCATCAAAATGTGCTTAAAATAACCCCCAAGCAACCCTGTTACACACTTAAATACCCTTAGCTGCTAGCTCCAAACAGTACATAGGGAACGTAAAAGGAATCTGGGCCATTTGTACATGAGCATGGTGATCATTTGTACATCAGCATTGCTGATTCACAGCCAGGGTGCTGCATGCCCTCATCCAGTCACACTCTCTGTCACCCACAGCCTGCAACAGCAGCTCAGTGGGCCATGCACTACAGCATTCTACCCTATGGTAATAGTAGATGGTGAACTCCAGTGGTGAGATGTAAATATGGAATAAAGACCAACATATCTTCCAACATTTTCAAGTTTAACAAAGTTATTTCTGGCCATACATGAAATTTGTTGCCATATTCAACTGGTATATAGGGAAACAAGACAAAGACAACTGCTTTGAAACACCCTTGTGTCAAACTACTTGCAGGAGGAGGGATGCCCTCACACAGGTGATACACATTTTCCTCTTTAAGCCATTCCTCAGATTCACCCAGTGGAACTCAATATCTTGACCCCTACTACACGGTCTCAGACAGGTGACAGAAAGTTATGAAAAGGAGTAGATCCCACTTGGCTAATTAATGCAATCAGATCATCATTACCTGACAGCCGTCAAAAGCTAACTAATGGACGTGGTATTGCCTTCATTGAAAGTTGAGTCTCATAGAATCATAGAATGGTTTTGGTTGGAAGGAACCTTCAAGATCATCTAGTTCCAACAACCCCCCTGCCATAGGCAGGGACACCTCCCACTAGACCAGGTTGCTCAATCCCTCAAAGGTTTTCCATGAGCTTTTCTGTGCTGGACTGTTATCTAAAAACAAAGTCATCCACAAAACACACTGTCTTTTACCCAGACACTTCTCAAATTATTTATATTCTGCCTCCTGATTGCAAAAGTAATCCATAGTTACCTCCTGTGAACCTTGTCATGATTTGGACAATGAAAAAAGACAACTGGCATAGTTTAGATAGTGTGACCAATCTGAAAGAAAGGTGGTTTGACAGAACTCATCCACCCACTAAAACATGTATTTAAATTTCCAAAATGCTCTCTGGACACTAGAGAATTGTAAAGGTGTACAGCTATGATTTTTATTGTGTATGACTGCACTGACAGAGCATTTGCCTGCCTGAACAGCATCTTGAGGTCTTTCTCAAAGTTATGGAGAGTTTGGGGCAGTACTGTGAATGCATTTCTTAGGAAAATAACTCTTTTCTGGCTCTTCCAAAGTTATTTCCAAGGATCTGTCTGAAATTCTTGAAAAAAATTAAGAGCATCAAATACTGTTCTCTTTTATACCTACCTGTACTGGGCATAGACAAAAGGTCAGTCTTCGGATATCTCAGCTGCAGTCATTATAACATTGTTTAGAGAAAACTAATGTACTGGGGGAAAACATTTGGAGGAAAAGACTATCTGCAAGGATTTCTTGCAGATAATCAATGTATTTGCTGGCATCTGTGTGATTATTTGACCATTTCCTGTGATTATTGTGCACATTAAACTTTGCAAAATAACATTTACATAATCATGTGCATGGCTGATCTTCTGATGAATACAGTTTCAGACCTGACTCTTCTTCCTTTAGAATGCCTTTAGAATGTACCTCCACAGAGCAACCTGTGACTTAGATGTCATTTTACTTACTCCTCATAAAGCTTGAACAGTAGTCATGATGATAAGTAGTTTCTATGACTGCTGTCTTATTAGATAGTTCTCTTTTTTTAATTAAAAAATCTTAATAAAAATGGTGTTCAAAAACCACCAGGGACTTTCCTTGTCTGGGTAATGTAGGTTCTCTTGCAAAGAAAAAGAGGAAACAGTGCATTGCAAAGAAAAAAAGGAAACAGTACATTTAAAGCTAGTTGAAAATAAGCATGATTGATCTGAACTTCTCTTTTTTTAATTCAAAAGTTTGTCCTTCCCATATTATTCAGGAAAATGCAACTAAGTACAAAACTATATGATGCCTAATTGGTTCAGAAAGTGGAGTTCACCTGCAAAATACTTCAGTGGGGGAAGACAATGACAAATCTGCCCCATTAGTCATCAGGACAGAACTCTTACTGATTGTCATTGCATGGTTTCCTGAGCTATCGCAATTCTTTTGGTTAAAGCCATATTTCCAGAGTACAATGTATCTGTTTCTGTACCTAATTTAGTACAGAATATTTACAGTTAGTGGATGAGTTAAGTTTGAGAGTGCATTTTCTCCTGCTGACATTTATGCTAGACCAGAAATGGTGGGGGGAGGGAAGCAGGAAAAGGAAACCTTAACATTTTAGAGTTTAAAAGCAATACTTTAAAAGCAAAATTGAAGAAACATAGTTAACAAAAATAACTAGGGAAATATAACATTTCAAGTGAACTAACGAAAGCAGATTTAGTAATATCTTTCAAAGACAGTGGAAAGTCAACAGAGTTGCAGTATTGCATGTTTGTGGTAATATTTTTAATAGGTTTTCTTATGTCTCTGTCTCTCTCATTTTCCTCAGAATTCCCTATATGGGGAGGAGTCAGTATAAGGGCACTGGCAGAAAAAGATTGTACTCATAAGGCTTCAGCTTAATCTGAGATTAATCCAAATTCTTGTCTGTCTAAAGATAGTCCTCGCATCCAAGCACTTTCTCCCAGATCTCTCCCCAGTGGCATAACTTGGGGTGATACAGGTACCTAGAGATTGGTTTCTTTCCATCTTTGCTGTTGGAAATGTTCCATGTCATATAAATTATTAACTACTACTGGTCTAGGAACTGAAGGAAAGGGAAGAAAATGGGGAGAGAGAAGAGAAGAGAAGAGAAGAGAAGAGAAGAGAAGAGAAGAGAAGAGAAGGGAAGAGAAGAGAAGAGAAGAGAAGAGAAGAGAAGAGAAGAGAAGAGAAGAGAAGAGAAGAGAAGAGAAGAGAATGACTCTCCGGCCCATTAGCTGGGAAATACAGCAGAGTTCAGAGTTCAAATGTCTTCTCAAATAAGTACTCAATTACTGATATGGAATGGATCACCCCGCACAGGAAAGGATAAGAGAGATTTATCCCAGATTAGCCAGTAGCCTCAGGCAGTCACCTAGAATATAAGAGACCAAATTTAGATCCCTCTTCGAGATCAAAGATACTAGACTGTGGGAGAGGAGACTTCACGTTCAGGTACTTAAGCTAAGAGGCTAAGTTAGGTTTTAAGGACTCTAAGTCAGGGCTAAGCTAGGAATACGTAGCTTACCAGGCTCAGCTGTTAGCCTGCTTTAAGAAGGGTCTTGATATTTTCATGAACTCTTAAAAACTAAGGAAAAATTAGTTAGACAACCGATTTTCACAGTTCTGGAAAGACACCTTTTAAAACACACACCTCATGAAAGATGCAACATTAAAATGTTTAAAGGAATAGCTGCTATCTAATCTGAAAAAAACAAAGGTTCAATGGGTCAGACAATTTTCCTGCAACTGATATCTATTAATGCTGCTCTGGGTATTTCCCTGGCCATGAGGAAGTAACTGTCATCTCTCTGCTAAGGACATATTCATCATACTCATTAACCACAAGGAATGAGTGTGAGACACCTACATGAGGAATCTTTGTCTGGGACAACAGCTGGATTTATATACATATATGTGTGTATATTTTTTCCTTATGATTACAGAATAAACACGCACTAAGAAACTTGCTTAAGTACTTACAGGACATTTTACTTAAAGTATGCAATAGGTGTAGACAGCAATTCAGCCTATTTCTTGAAGACCTGAATCTGTGTATATTCATCAGGGAAGTCTGGTAACTGACTAATTGTGTTCTGACAAATGCTGTTAAAATTTTTGAAATAATGTATGTAAAATGAATGGGGCATGTAATGAATTTCTGTTCAAATCCCAGGAGTTAAACAAATGACAGGTACAGAAACCTCCTACCTTTCTCCTCAATATGTCTGAAATTTCAGGTTGATGTAACAAATCAGATTGCTATTCGAAGGAGACATGAGATATACATGTTTCAACTGATCTACACCTGCACGTAAGAAGAAAAATGAGCCAATGATAGGGGAGGGAATGAAGCTATTAGTGCATTGTCAAAGGAATGGAAGTGCTGGAGAAGAGGTTTTGGTATTAAGAGTGTGATAAACCTAAGTTCTGGTCAGAAAATGTGGAGAAGGGATTTCCCACTGGAAAACTGACATCTTTCAGCAAAGGAATAGTAACTCTTGTGATCTATAAATGTGACTGCAGTATCTCAATGTAGGCCAGAAGTATCACCTGTTTGAGCAAATCTCTCCATCCTCCTGCACCTCCCATAGCACAATATGGCTGTCCCAAACATGAGCAAGTCTCCCCCAGCATGACAGGAGTTGAAGCTAGAATGGAAAACTCAATAACTAGAATAGGGAAACCAACTCACTGCATTGTATTCTCAAGAGGTACCACTGTGCCACTTTCAAATGAAATAATTTCAGCTTGAATATACTCCCTGAAACATTGCATTTCCTTATATTTTCAGGCATTGCCTTTTTTTGCTACAGTTAACATTTTTCATGATAAACAGATACTCTTCTCAGGTCAATACTAAACATGCACCCAGTGAAAATCAACTTCAAAATTTTCAAAGAGTAATCAGACTTTAAAACTAGTAATATAGTAAATCATTAAGAACTTCTGTTTTTCAAATACTTGCTGAAATTTCAATTAATCAGGCCTCCTGAGGAGCTGAATCAATGACATCTCTTGACTTTGTAAAAAGCAGCAATTTCCATGATGGATATTTAAGGTTAGTCAGTGAAACCAACTTTCTCCCAGATTATCTTTCTACCTGCCCAGCACTGACAGAGAGAAGACAACCCAGAATATGGCCTCTGAAGGTCTTCAGTAAATTGTGTCTTAACCCTTTGGCATCACTCTAGTTACTTTGGAAAAATCTTGAAAAACAGAAAAGTACAGAAAAGGCAAGCCTACTTTTATTTCATTGCCTCAAGCATTTGTACGTATGTCACCTTAGACTGAAAAATGCAAGTTTGTCATTGGATCATATCAGCTGATGCTTGTTTTTTTATTTTTTGGACCTTTGAAAGCCATAGTGAGAAAGACCTTTCTTACAGAAGTACATACTTGAATCAGTACATGCTGTATGGTATGTTTTGCAGAGATGTGGCTAACGTGGGGGTGGCAGGAAGAGGAAGAAAGCTGATATTTGTTTCTTTAATTTCTTACACAGTTCCACCAGAAAAGCCACCTTGTTCTAAAGTTTCCCCTGATGTTAATCTCCTAATAACTTGGTTTCTCCCACCCTATTGATTCATTGATCCAATCTTCAGATTTGAGCAAAGGTGGAAAAAAAAAGTGCTTTCCCATCTGCAATACAAGTTCCTGTGCTGGTTTTCTGCCCTTTGCTACCAGAGGCCTATGGGTTAACACTTGATAAAAGGGAAGAGGTACGTATTTGTCTCTTTCCTGGAGAGAAATTCTTTGCCTCTTTGCCAGGGAAAACATCTGATCCTGTTGCAATGATTTTTCTTTTAATTGGAATGCAAAGATCTTATCTTTTTATTACTCCTTTATTGTTGATAACCACATCACTTTCTCACTCTCCACAAATGTCCAGTTTATATATACAACAAGCAGTTCATTTTTCTTCCTTTTTAGCTTTAATGATTTGCCTAACAACTGAATTGTGCCAGAGTGGCTCATATATCCCTTCCTTTGCTGCAGCCTCTTTCTCAGGTGCTTGGTCTGTGTCTGTCTCTAATTTCTAGGCACAGATCAGCACAGCGACCGTCTCTTGCTCTAATAACTGCCTGAGGTGTGGGAGACCACTTTGTGGGAATTCAGTCAAATGAGTCTATACAAAAATAACAGTAAATGAGAAAATTTGCAATGAAAGGGAAACATTGCATGCAAGCCATACGCCCACTACTCTCTTAATTTAGTTTCTTTGTGGCTTTGCATTGCCATACAATCTGTAATGTCAGATTAGTGCGTGGATAGAACTGAGATGCAGGAAATCTGGGGTTTATTCTCCTGTCTGTCCAGCTCCCATAGATACACAGGTTGACCTGCCTGCTCACCAACAGCAACAAAGAGCTTTGCCAAAGGCCACCCACCCTGCAGATCTACATTGTTGTTGCGGCTGAAGGATGCTCTAGGAGAGCAGCTGTGGGCACCTCCAGAGTCTCAGGGTTCCCATAGTAGCTCAGAACAGGAGACATTTGGGTTCACCTTGTAATCAGGATAGTCACAGATGCCTTAATCCTGCCTCTTACTGAAATAGCTTCCCTCCTCTTAATACACATTTTCTCTCAACTTTGAAATACATGTGAGCATGTACTTGTGTACAGGCATATTGCCTGCTGCTCTTTGACTGTTGTTGCTCTTCAAGACACCTCTCCCACCACTATAGGTTCTCATCCAGCATCTTAAGTCTCTATACCCTAGATGTTTCCTGCCCTCCTCCCCTTTCTTTCTTTCTCATTCCCATATATCTCTTCCTTTCGCGTATTTTCCATTCTGGTTTTAACCATCTCTTCCCCTCACCCTTCAGCCCCAAACTGCCCTTGACAAAGGAAAGTGTTTAGAGAGAGGCATGAAAAATGACATCTTCCAAAGGGGGACCTTTGGTCTCCAACTTGATTAACGTATTAGAGGCAACTGATAGTGTTTGCCCATGATCATGGTGTGCTTTCATCACCATGGCTCAGTGTCTGCGCCCTTCTGACCTGGGGGGGGAGGAGCTGTTGGCTCATCTATGCTCCTGATAACTACATTGCAGTCCCCACCACCAGTCCCTAGTACTGGTCTTGTCTCTTTCATATTGCAAACTCCCCAGAAGAAGAATAACTCCTTCTGCATGGGCTTGCAGGACAACAAGCCCAGTGGGACCTCTTTCCTAATAGTGATTTACAAGGAGGCTGTCTTATTCCCCTTCTGCCTCAACATCCTCCCAAGCAGCCCACACTAGTGGATGTTCACACTGCAGGCCACACACTGCAGAATCGCTCCTTGCTTCCCCCCTAGCACTGTGACCACAGCCAGCCCTGCTGCTGGCTGCTATGGAAATACATATCACTACCATTGGAAATCAAAATTCTTCCCTCTGCCACGAGCTTTTTGTAAAGCTTAATTCCTAACAGGCTGTGTGACATTCTTGGGGTCTGAACATCTCTGAACTTGTAGCATCACTGTTTTGTGATACTGCATCTTGAAATATGTGATAATATTAGCTGTAGTACTAAAGACTTGTTTTTGAAGGGTTATCACATTTGCACATACATATGTACTCTTTATGATTACATGTTACTGTTTTCTGTGTATGAAAGAAGAAAACATAAATTCTATCATGTCTGTCTGGAAAAGAATGAAAAGTCTGGTATAGTTTAGAATGAACAGGTAAATGTTTTTTCTCAGCTCTATTTAGCAAATGTAGGATGTGGCCACACCTCTGCCCACTTTTCAGTTATCACTACACCATTAGAAGAGATGGAAAGTTACATCCAGAAAAAAAAATTACTCTTTTTAGACAAAAAGATGAACTGAAGTCTAAGACTGACATTCCATGTGAGAACAGAAGTTCTCTCTGGTATGCTCTGGTGAGGCCCCATCTGGAGTATTGTGTCCAGTTTTGAAGCCCTCAACTTAAGAAGACATTGATCTGTTGGAGCAGGTCCAGAGGAGGGCCACAGAGGTGATCAAATGGCTAGAGCAACTTCCTTATGAGGACAGGCTGAAGAAGTTGGGGTTGTTCAGCCTAGAGAAGAGAAGGCACCGGGGGGACCTCATAGTGTCATACCAATACCTGAAGGGGACCTACAGAAAGGCAGAGGTAGGACTTTTCAATAGGATATGTGAATAGGAAATTGGAAGGGGGTAGATTCAGGCTAGATATAAGAAAGAAATGCTTTCCTGTGAGGGTGGTGAGACACTGGAAGAGGTTGCCCAAACAGGTTGTGGATGCCTCCTCTCTGGAGATGTTTAAGGCCAAGCAACCTGATTTGGTGAGAGGTGTCCCTGCCCATGGCTGGGGAGTTGGAACTCGATGATCTTTAAGGTTCCTTTCAGTCCAAGCTATTCTATGATATGGCTAAGGCTGCTAGGTGCTATCAGTTATGGAAAATGCATTTCCCCCCTTTAAATTTTCCAGGCTAGACTCCCCCTAGCTATAGGATGGTTCTGTATGAGATTGTATCAGTCATCCCAAACTCAGTCTTCACTAGGATGGGCAGAAAGCAGAAATGAGCACTGCTCTGCTGCATTTATGTGGAGCTTTTAATATAGCTTGAGCAGCACAGATGAACTGCATGCTTTGGTTATTTGTTAGGGGGATACTGGGACTACTAAACACAGAAGCTTTAAAAAAGTAGTTGCAACACAGACAGATAGCTGCTAGTTGAAGAACCCTGAGGCTTTATTTTATCAGACTATCTGTCCCCAGGAGCAGACAGAGCAAATAGTTGAATGTTGCCCATGCCTTGGCCATACTTCTCAGGGCTTTTGCTCAATGGGAACAGGAGCAGCAGAGTTCAGGGCTGAGCATGCCCAGATTTTACTTCTCTACATTCAAATGAGGACCCCAGCCTCCCATCTCACTTACCCACTGGGTTGATATGGAAGACAAGAAGCCATAGAGCTGGCAGTTCCAAGGATTAAAAAACATAAATCAGGTCCTCAGCATTCAAAGCATTACCCGTGAGAAGATGAATTTACAAATTAAATGTAGCTTCCTGTTCTCGAGACTGAAAGTTCATATTTTCAAACTTCTGCTGAACTGTGAAGTTTTTTAGTGCCAAAAAAACTGTGAAATGATGATAGTTGTCAATACAACTGGAGCTGTCTCCTGGAGCTCACCTGCAAAGTCTTTTTGCAGAGATCTAGCTGGGCAGTTGGTGCAGTTGACTAGCATGGATATAGGTATCAGTAAGAAGCTGAGAGTGTGGGTATGTTTCAGTAGCAGTTCAAAGCAGGATGCATTGTTGAAATCCTCCATTATCCTTGATATTATTATAGCCCTGGTTATACTTTACTGTACTGCATTCTAAAAAAAGTGTCTTGGGCAAGCTATGCCATCTGCTGTGAATGCCACACTAGAAAATGGCACCTATGATAGCAAACCGGTTGAATCAATAACGAGGAGAGCCCAGGCCTTCAAGTTTTCTTCATCTCTGCCATCACATTTACCAGCTTGAGTATGAAGTGCAGCTGGAAGGATGATCCTGGGCTCTTTGCTGCCTCCTCTTGCTGATCCTGGGACCCAAGCTGCAGGCCAGGCAGAAGAACTAATCAGATTAATAGCAGTTTGGTTTTGTCAAGTATTTTTTCAGACAAACTTAATTCTGGTTTGCCTTACAAAAAGAAAATGGAAATGTGAAGCTGGAGACAGAGGATGAAGGCTGAACTAACTTTCTGGCAATTGCTTGCAGCCCTGTCGGCAGAACGTGCTTTGGGAACACAGCGGCAGGGAGTGTTCTTTAACACACAGGCCAAAGATGCAATTTTAGGACACCAGCTCCCTCAACTCGAAAGGCACTTATAAATACATCATCTCAATGAACTTTGCAATAGAATTCGTATACTGGGGGTGCAGAGGGGGCAAAGGTGAAAATTAACTATGTGCATAGTCAGCACAAGAAAAAAAGATGAGGTGCATTTCTGAAGTACGGCATTATGGCAGCTTTTCATGTGCAGCAGCAGCATTGTTTCCTTATTGGTTCTGATTTTTCATGACCCAGCTCTATATGCAAGGAAACTGGTATATCTTTTTTTTCAAAGTGGAAAAAAGCGCTACTGGTTTTAATTTTCTGCCTAACAGCGCTGTCACACGCACAAGGCACGGACACGTACGGTAAAAACAGCGGCTGAAAATTAAAATCTTGCACTGCCATCCTGTGGTGAATGTCAGGAAAACCTTGGGTCGTCCAGCTGAACGAAAGGATAACCCATCTAACGACTCAAGGACCAAGAATTGAACTGTTACCCCAAAAAGCAGATAACAGAACTTCAAATGCTGTTATTTCTCATTATTCCTCCTGCAATGCAGTCTTGTACAGAACTCACAGAAAACAGGCAGTCCATCCCCAAGAGTGTAGGTTCTTTTATAAGAAAATATTCTGGGTGAGCAAATACTGAATAGCAACTACGAGCGAGCAGGACAGGCAAGGTAAGCACAGACAGACTGAAATGGACACCTTGGGAATCACTGGGAACTTGAAATGGTTTCTAAATGGCAGTCTGGGGGCTACTCTGGGGATTGACTTTAGCCTATGAAAAGTATAGTGAAGTTCACTTGTAAATAGGTCATAAATTCCTGCTCACTGGCTAAATGGATTTTTTTCCAGTGAATCACTACTAGGCTTAAAAAGAAAAAAAAAACGACAAGCCAAAAGGGCACGAAGTCAGCCAACAAGGGAAAGAGACAGAGTGCAAAACGTGCAGTTGAAAACTAAAATGTTTAGCATAAAGTCTTGACCATAACTGAATTCAATGTGAGGACAGTTCTGACTTGTATTGTCATACCTGGAGCATGTTTTTCTACTAGACTATAATTTTGCTACCATAGAAAACTGCTTTTGAATGTCTGCCTCCCCAGACACATATCCTATCCACTTGCATTTCTAAGACAGAAGCATTTTTGTCAAGCTGAGAAGAATACAACACATAATTTGCCTAAAAATCAGTGATGGAGTACCCCAGTATACTGTGGCTTCCTAGTTCTTATTGTATCTCCTTCAAGAGACTATTCTTCTGAACAATTTCCTATGGTATGGCAGTGCTGATTGAGAGCTGGCCTCTCCACCTGTGCCATGTATCCATGTAAGAAGTTGGCATCTGGAGCAGAGATGATGCTGATTGAGGCTCCATCATGCATCATCATTAAGAACATCTCTCCTTTACTTTAAAACTGCCCATGAGCAGGGTAAGAATGAATCCAAATTTTTTCTTCATGAGAACAGAACTTGAAAATGTCTCTCCCTCAAGATGTTCTTAAAATAAGGCAAATGAACCATCTATGCTGTTTTCAGGTAAAGTAAAAGGGGGAAAAGGATTTAGCTCTCAGATTATGCAGACACACGCATTGTTTCTGTATGTCTTGATGTATGATTATGGGTTTCTTAGTAATGCATGGGGAATTCCATTTTCAACGTTTCAGACACTCATGACTAACACTACTGCCATAATTTATAGTTTGTAAGATCAGATTATGAATCTAGCATGTTTGTTTCTTATGCTGAAACACCTTGCAGTATGTTTTCTTTGATTATTTATGATTGCACTATCTTCCCCTTTCAGCTTCTGGGTGTTCTTGTTTTCATCCCTGCTTGGAAAAAAAAATGATGCTTGCTTCACTCTGTTCACCTCCTAATGACTTCTGTCTCCAGGCACATCTTTCCTCAGCCAGGCACCAGGCCAAATGATTTTTTTTTGTTGTCACTTCTATCAGCAGCTCCTTTCTTGATTGCTTTTGATTCTGCTTATCTTCTTTGCTGTGCTATGATTTTTCTCTTTGACTAAAAATCACTGCTGACAGCTTCTTCCCTCTCTAAGTCCCTCTCTTAGCTTTCTGACCTTTTCCTGATTCACCATAAGCAGGGGAGCATTACATTAATTCCTCTTCTGAACTTTGAATCTGACCTCTCTCATTTTGCCTGCACAGAAGAAACAACGCTTTTAATTTCCCAGTTGGGTGGGTTTTCTCCCCTTTGCTCTAAACAGATAACTTATCCTCCTCCTGTTGAAATAAGAGTTGTCATATTTGCCACATCATTTCTCCTTATGAACCACTCTGCTTGATGGAAACTATGGAGAAATGTTACGTTCTCCTTGTGGGGCTCTGCCACCTGGCACAGGCAGAGTCCATCACCACCCAAGCAGCTCTTCACCAAAGAGGAGCTCAACATCCTCGTATTTCTCAAGCTGGATATTGGTGGCATTGAGAAGGGCAAAAGCGAAGAGGGAAAACTTGTTCTGAACAAACTTTTTGCAGAAGTCCAAGAAGAGAAGCGCATGTTTCATTATGGCAGGGCTTTTCAGCTGTTTTCAGGGAAAAATTTTGTACGTGTAGATTGCTTAAACAGCAATTTTTCTTTCTTAGTCACCATCCCCAGATTCAACAGCCCCAAGATTTGGCAGAGCACAGGCTGGAAATCACCACTCCCATTCTCTGCAGTCACAAAATGCTTAATTTATAAAAATTGCCCATCCTGTCTGGTTGGTAGCCCAGCCTGACATTGTGACAGCACAGGGATCTCTGTCATCAGCTTCTCTTCTAAAATGAAAATGTTTAGATATGTTCTCTTTCTGCAGAGGAGGAGGGAAGGGATGTCAAGTTGTGCAGATCCTTGCTAAGAAAGGGGAAAGTGTTGATTCATGTTTCCAAGTCATGCATTTCAAAACTATGTGGGTTTCAAGAACTGTGACTGTTAAGACACTGTAGGATTAGCTCAGATGAAGTAAATAATGGTTTACTTTATGAGTAAGGACAACCACCTGTAGGGTTTTCAAAGGCAGAGCCAGAACAATGCATCTATCCTGGGGTATGTACAGGTAGCGTCACTCAAGTAGGTGTTTATGTGATAATCTCATGTACAGAGGAGCTGGCATGAGCCAGTTATATAGAAAAATGCCCATCTGGCAGTATTTGCACTGCTCAAAATCCACCTGTGCAGATCCATCAGTGTAAAACTAACCCTACTGGTAGAGAATGAGCATCAGGGAAAAAGTATGTAACTTTCACAGATGCTTTATTTTTTTATATCCTTTTCTTTCAGGTTGCCCAAGAAAAACAAAAACTGAGAAGCTAAATCAGTCTCTGCTGTATTTCCACTGAAGAGCACAGAGTTTTGCCAAAGGTATTTTCCAGAAAAGAAAGATCCTGTGCAAGCAGAGCATGAAAATTGCATTTTCAGCACAAAGCCAGGTGACTAAAAAGCTGGTGATAACACTATTTAAACTGTCTTCTAATTTATTATTGTGGTGCTAAGAGTTTGCATCATCTCCTTTTGAAGGTAATTGATAACATTTGAGATAGTTCAGTGTGAATGGGATCAAGTCCCAGATACGCATTTTATTGCATTCCATGTGTTAAACTCATTCCCTGAGTTGTTCCTGTAAAAGCCAGGAGAAACCGTGGCAGAAGGTCCTTGGCTGAGAAGTCAAGAGTCTAGAAACGGGGAAGGATTGCCACAATGAAAACTACCCAAACCCTTTCTACATGGGGCACTCACAAACAGCAAAAGCCTTTCTGATGGCAACTCCTGTTGGTTTTTGAGTACAGTAAAGCTTCCCTTCCTACTGGAAACACTGAAAATCAGGATGAGGTTACTTCACTTCCCCAGGTGAAATCTGCCACTGATTACCTCACTGGATTCAGTGAGCTTTCTGGGCATGGAAGAGCTGTGAAAACTTTTGAATACCTCTTTAATTTGTTCTAATGTGTAAATGTGATTTTGCCTCGCAGACTTCTTGCACTGAGGAATTGCAAATAAATAGCTATGAGCTTCCTGCCATAGGGGCTGGCCAATCTGAGACTCTTGAGCAACTTTTGCATCACTTCTGAGTAGTTCTGATACAGGTCTCATAATAACATTACATCATGTCACTGGCAGCGAGGCCGTCTAGCACCAGAACAGCTGCTTCATGCAAATCCTCAGCACCAGAGGAAAGCCAAGAGTGACTTTGCTCAGCCACTCTGCACTGAAGCTGCAGTCTGAAGCAGAGTCTGTGGGCCACTCGTGAGCTCTTCTCACCTCGTGTCTGCAAACCACCCTACAGCTCTCTGGAGAGCAGTGAGGTATAGAGCCATTTGCAGATTTCTGTAAGCTGCCTGTGGACTGTGGGAGGCTGGCTACCTTCAAGCCATGTGAAAATTACAATGGAACAGGTATTACTATGGATTAAGTATGCTGTAAACAGTTTACAGTATGGAAGCCAACATGGCTTCACCAGGGGCAAATCATGCCTGACCAATTTGGTGGACTTCTATGATGGAGTAACATCATCAGTGGACAAAGGAAGGGCAACTAACATCATCTACCTGGACTTGTGCAAGGCATTTGACACTGTCCCGCATGACATCCTGGTCTCCAAACTGGAAAAGAATGGGTTTGATGGATGGACCACTCGCTGGATAAGGAGCTGGTTGAATGGTCGCACTCAAAGAGTTGCAGTCAATGGCTCATTGTCCAAGTGGAAACCAGTGACGAGTGGTGTTCCCCAAGGATCAGTACTGGGACCAGTGCTATTTAACATCTTCGTAGGAGATATGGACAGTGGGATCGAGTGCACCCTCAGCAAATTTGCAGATGACACCAAGCTGTGTGGTGCAGTTGATACACCTGAAGGAAGGGATGCCATCCAGAGGGACCTTGACAGGCTTGAGAGGTGGGCCCAAGCCAACCTCATGAAGTTCAACAAGGCCAAGTGCAAGGTCCTGCACCTGGGTCGAAGCAATCCCAAGCACAGATACAGGCTGGGTGGAGAGTGGCTTGAGTGCAGCTCTGTAGAGAAAGACTTGGGTGTGTCAGTTGATGACAAACTCAACATGAGCCAGCAGTGTGCACTCGCAGCCAAGAAGGCCCACCAAATCCTGGGTTGCATCAAGAGGAGTGTGACCAGCAGGTCAAGAGAGGTGATTTTACCCCTCTACTCGGCACTGGTGAGACCCCACCTGGAGTATTGCGTCCAGTTCTGGAGCCCTCAACACAGGAAGGACATTGAGCTATTGGAGAGGGTCCAGAGAAGGGCCACGAAGATGATCAAAGGGTTGGAGCAACTGCCCTATGAGGACAGGCTGAAGGAGTTGGGGTTGTTCAGCCTGGAGAAGAGAAGGCTCAGGGGGGACCTCATAGTAACTTATCAGTACCTGAGGGGGTCCTACAGAAAGGCAGGGGAAAGAGTTTTTAACATAATATCGGATGGGAGGACTAGAAACAATGGATATAAATTAGAGGGGGATAGATTTAGACTAGACATAAGAAAGAAATTCTTTACAGTGAGGGTGGTGAAATACTGGAACAGGTTGCCCAGGGAGGTTGTGGATGCCCCATCTCTGGAGGTGTTCAAGACTAGGCTGGACAGGGCACTGGGCAGCCTGGTCTAGTGGGAGGTGTCCCTGCCTATGGCAGGGGGGTTGGAACTCGATGATCTTTAAGGTCCCTTCCAACCCAAACTATTCTATGATTCTATGATTCTATGATTCTAAGTCATCAGTCTGAATAGAATAATATTTTAAGAGTATGCATTTTGAATTTTCATTAAAGCTAGAATACTCAAAGCAAGGCAACATGGGGTTTTTTTAAGAAAAGTTTTAGCCCGGCATCTTTCAGCCTTAAGTAAATAAACTGCAGATTATCTCTTTTATCTTCTTAGAATGCAGACTGTACTGAATGCATGCATTTTTTTTTAATTCTATCACTCTCAAGAAATACTTCCCCACAAAGATCTACCACCCCAGTGCCTTCACTCAACAGTTTTGAGAAGCTGATATCTTCAGCATATGCTTTTGTTCCTGCTACATATTCAAATCCAAAGGCATGGTTAAAGTCTGATGTCCTTTTTGAGGGGGAGACCAGGGAAAACATCTGCCTCTTGATGGAAGCCATCTGGTGTAACCAGACATGAAGTCAAGCATCTAACATGGTGTGTTCCGTATAATTGTACTTACTAAAGAGAATTACAGATTTTTCCCTTAGTGTTCTCATTGCACACCATCTCAGGGAGTTTCTCTTGCACCTACCTACCAGCAACTGATCAGTGCCATTATTTTTTTAAAGCTTTGTCTCAGGGCAATCAAAGTAACCAGAAATAGTAATGCTAATTATGTAGATGTTGTCCTCCCAGCTGAGCTTTTCATTACAGGTGCAGAGAATATCAAGGAATGTTTTTTTGTGGAAGGAGGGGCTGCAGAGGCTTTCTGACACCTGCAGTGCTGTAGAAGCTGCAGCACATCTTCAGTTTCTCACAGAGAAAAGAAGCAATGTGTCAGGGTTAGTGAGGTGAGGCAAGGCCTTCTAACTTCATCCTTTACCTGCTACATGGCCAGTCCCAGCCTTTTGTGATCATGCAGTGTCAGACTTCAGTCATTCAGTTTTCACATACACCCAATCTGCCTCTGAGGTGCAACAACCATACTGGGTGATGACAGCAATTTATGTTGCATCACTTTATTTTGTAAAAGATTTAACATTATTTCTTTTTTTCATTACAGTTCTACCAAACTGTCTTTATCTCAATTCATAAGGCTTTTTTTCTCCTTTTTCTCACATCCTGCTGGGAGGGGAGGTAGCTGTGTGGTCCTAGATGTCATTTGGAGTTAAATCAGGACACCTCAGTGGTCACTGGTGGTGTGAACTTCAGTTTTAATGTGCAAAAGGATGTGGACATGTTTCTTCAGTGCTGATTATGTTTAATTCAGATTAAGAAACAGCAAAAAGAGAACAATATATGTAGTAGAGAGATACTACCACTGAGAACTGGGCAGCCTCGTAAAGGAAGGAATAGTATGCAAAAAGAAACAACTTGCCTTTTACAATGTAGCTTTACTGGATGCAAAGAACATTAAAAGAATATTACTAAGAATAATACACACTTGGGAACTCAAGAATCAATGCTGCTGGTCAAAATACAAAGAACAGCTGAGGCTAACAGTTCTAATGTTCAGTATGAAGTCCAGTGTTCATTATGTGGCCTTACTCTCTTCTTATTTTCCACTGCTCAAAGCCTGTTAATTGCCATGGTTTGGGCTGGGCTGGGCTGGCCACTAAAATGAACAACATTTTGCTCTCTTCTACCTCTCCCCCCTTCAGAGCAGGGAGAGCATCTCCCTTCAGAGGAAAGAAGAGAAAATGAAAGAAAGATTTGAGTTTAAAAGAAACTACTATTTTAATGAAATATCAATAATAAAATAATAAAAATTAAGAATATTAATAAGCAAATTATTAAATGTATACAATATATACAAAACACAGGACACTGGAACAGGCTGCCCAGAGAGATTGAGGAGTCTCCTTTTCTGGAGATATTCAAAACCCAGCTGGATGCCTTCCTGTGTGATCTGGTCTAGGTGTTCCTGCTCTAGGAGGGGGATTGGACTAGATGATCCTTTGAGGTCCCTTCCTATCCCTGATATTCCGTGATTCTGTGAAAAACAGTATTGAGCCCCCAGAATTATAATCATGTTGCTGGCAGAAACTAAGAAAATCCCAAACTGGATTCAGCTACAGAAAAGAATTGGGTTCCAGATCTGGATTCAGGAACCCAAGGACTGCGATCAAAGGCAGTTGAACAGAATCCTTCTTGAACACCAGCCACTGGAGAAAAAGACTGAGGCCTTTGATCCCTTAGCTTTTCTACTGAGAATGATGCAGCTGGAATGGAGCATGCTGCTGATCCTGCCTGCTCTTCCCGACAGGTGGGACCCCACTTCACTTCTTTTCTTCTGACCCCCCAGTGGGGCAAATAACAAAGCTAGCTGACCTTAGTTGTTACAGCAAAAAGTATAAGCAGGAGATTCTCTACATCCCATCCCTTGGTATGCACAAGAAACCTCACCCTGGAAGAGGATGCAGTTTGAAAGATAAACCACTGATTTCAGAGAATGGTGTTAGTTTAGACAAGACTTTACTGAAAAGTAGAGAGGCTGGAAAGAGAATCGATTGTGTTTTACCTTAAACCAGGAGACTAGAATTATAAAAATTCTTGTATGTAAATTACTCCAATATAGGCAAGGCATTATTTTTGCTTCCTTACACACCCCAGGACAGAGTATGTTCACAAACATCTCCTGAAAACTTTGGCTGAAGACTCTTGCCTTGGACATGGACTGCGAAGATTTCACTATGAAATTGCACTGCTCCTCTCACAGTTCCTAAGGTATGTGATACATAACAGAACTTCTGAATTTAGCAAATGAGTAAAGAACTTTACAGTCAGCGGTCTCCTTTACTATGTAACCTTACAACTTCCCAAAAACCACTTTGTTGAAGTTCATGGTATGAGAAAGGGATCTAGAAAGCACCTGTGATCATGCAACATACTAATGAACAATCATGCTGCATCCTCAATATAGAAAGCACAAAAGCCATGCTGGCACAGGAGCCAGTCCAGAGGAGGTCCATGAAGATGGTCAGAGGACTGGAGCACCTCTCCTATGAAGACAGGTTACAAGAGTTGTGATTGTTAAGTCCAGTGAAGACTGTGGAAAGACCTTATAGCAGCTTACCAGTATCTGAAGTGGGCCTAGATGAAAGATGGGGAGGGACTGTTTATGATGGAGTGTAGTGATAGGAGAGGGGGTAAAGGTTTTTAAACTGCAAGAGTGCAGATTTAGATTATATTTTAGAAGGAAATTCTTTAGTCTGAGGTACTGGAAAAGGCTGCCCAGGGAAGCAAGCTGTGGATGCCCCACCACCGGAGGCGTTCAAGGCCAGGCTGGATGGGGCTTGGAACAACCTTGTCTAGTAGGAATTGTCCCTGCTCATGGCAGGGTGACCTTTAAGGTCCTTCCCATTCCATGATTCTATGCTTATGCCTGTGTATCAGCAGCTGATAAATGATGCACAGCAAA
>VZTY01008550.1:522909-596254 GCA_013400935.1 Turnix velox | reverse complement strand
CTCTTGCCTTGGACATGGACTGCGAAGCTTTCACCATGAAATAGCACTGCTCCTCTCACAGTTCCAAGGTATGTGATACATAACAGAACTTCTGAATTTAGCAAATGAGTAAAGAACTTTACAGTCAGCGGTCTCCTTTACTATGTAACCTTACAACTTCCCAAAAACCACTTTGTTGAAGTTCATGGTATGAGAAAGGGATCTAGAAAGCACCTGTGATCATGCAACATACTAATGAACAATCATGCTGCATCCTCAATATAGAAAGCACAAAAGCCATGCTGGCACAGGAGCCAGTCCAGAGGAGGTCCATGAAGATGGTAAGAGGACTGGAGCACCTCTCCTATGAAGACAGGTTACAAGAGTTGTGATTGTTAAGTCCAGTGAAGACTGTGGAAAGACCTTATAGCAGCTTACCAGTATCTGAAGTGGGCCTAGATGAAAGATGGGGCGGGACTGTTTATGATGGAGTGTAGTGATAGGAGAGGGGGTAAAGGTTTTTAAACTGCAAGAGCGCAGGTTTAGATTATATTTTAGAAGGAAATTCTTTAGTCTGAGGTACTGGAAAAGGCTGCCCAGGGAAGCAAGCTGTGGATGCCCCACCACCGGAGGCGTTCAAGGCCAGGCTGGATGGGGCTTGGAACAACCTTGTCTAGTAGGAATTGTCCCTGCTCATGGCAGGGTGACCTTTAAGGTCCTTCCCATTCCATGATTCTATGCTTATGCCTGTGTATCAGCAGCTGATAAATGATGCACAGCAAATTTAATATGAGAGTTTCCCTGTTTTGCTGGTGGCTGCTTCACAACCCAATCTTGCCATGAAGTTTACAGCAACCTCTTGCAGGTCCCATTCCCCACTGTCCCACACTGTTCTTCTTTGAAGGTGTCTCCAGGATAAGGAGGAAAAAAACTCATGCTGCCTAGAGGCTGCCTGCAGTCAATCTTCTCCCAGCCAAACTCCAGGCCGGTAGCCAGTCAAACTCGCTCTGGAGCTCCTAGGTCCAGAGACGTTAACTCGGGAAGGGAAGGTTTCCTGGTTTCCCGCTTCCCCGGCGGAACACGAGAACTACAAGCCCCAACACACCCCTCGCGTCCCGACTGGGCCTCGTAGTCCTCCCTGCTCGCCACCTGCCGCCGCAGCCCGCGCCCAGACCCCACCCCCGCGGTTGGAGCGGGTGCGCCTGTGCCTTTAAGCCGGGCCGGACGCGCGGTACTTGGCGCATGCGCGGAGAGGCCGTGACCTCGCTGGCTGCCGGTGCCGCCGGTGACTGTTGGGGAGCCCCCAAACCCACTCCCCTCGGCTGCAGCGGCTCCGGGTCCATTGCCGGGCCGGCGGCTTTATCATAACGACCGCCTTCCTCCGGCCGGGACGATGGAGGAGCCGGCGGAGAAGGGCGGCGGGCCCGGCGCGGACGGCCCGCCGCGTTTGATCACGGAGATCCGGGCGCCGGGCCCGCGGCCGCTTCGGCTACTAGAGTGGAAGGTGTCGGTGGGGGCGGCGGTACAGATCGGGTCNGCGGGCCGGCCCCGAGCGCAAGTTGAAAGCGGAGCGGCCCGGTGTGGTGCGAGAGCTGTGTGCGAGGCCCGGACAGGTCATCGCGCCCGGGTGAGTACGGAACTGGTTGGGGCTGTCCGGTCAGCCCGCTCTTGGGGTCGGGTTTCGCGCTCATTCTGTCGCGGCTGGGCCCGGCCCGGTTCCGAGGGAGGGTGCACGCTTTGGCCCCGCCGGCGGAGGGAAGGCGGCACTGCTCTCTGCTCAGCTCCCGGCCGCGGCCGGCGCTGGAGGGGCGGTGTCCAACAGGGGCCTGTTGCCGTCCCCTTGGCGGCGGTCGGTGGGGATGTTGTGGATGTGGCTGGCGCTCAGCGCGGAGGCGGGTTCTTTCTCCGCAGCGCTACGAGGAGTAGGCGGAAACCGCGGAGGTGTTAAGGGGCTGTGCCGGGCTCCCGTGGTTTCCTCGGAGTTGAGCATCCTCGTCAGAGAGGCCAGTTTCAAAATTCTCTAAAAACTAGCAAAACTACTTGGAAATTTTCATTTTTAAATAAAAACTTTGGCGGTTCGCTGTTAGGTTGTTGCAAAACTCCGGTAATACTGGGAGGAATGCTAATGGGAAGATGCGGCGAGGTGCTTTAAATTATCAGGTGCCATACATGTAAGACTAACACCTTAAATACTTTGAAATACCGTAGGCTCTTTAATGTATAAGGTCTCACAAACATACGAGATGGTGTAACTTGAGCTTTCAGAAGAGTGAAGGATTACCTGAGAGAGATTCTTTTGTAGTTTAATCATGGCCTTGTCTTGATAAGGCAGGATGTTGGTTGACTTTTAAAATCTTAAATGGCCAATAGTTAGATAGGCCTCCCAATTTTCTTGGTTAAATGGGGCTAATAGCTTCCTACCCTGCACTTCAGGCAGATTTTTTTTTCTCAACAGGAAACCATTGAAATGCTCTACTTCCTCTGTTTTATGACAGCAAGGTATTTTCTTTTATTGCAGTTTGCTTGATTTTTGGGTACGTGCAGCCAGGCCGAAATTTTCTTGGTTGAAAATCACCAGTATATGCAAAACATCTGTGCATGGGGGCACATACAAAGGGTCAGGAAAAAGTGACTGTTTCTTTTTTATCTGTCGGTAATATAAGATGCTACAAAGCATCTATCAGATGTGTTTTTGTTGCTACAGAGAGTATTAATCTTTGAGATAAGACTCTGGTTTTCCTCTTGTGCCACATCAGCATTCTGCTTTTGCATCTGGTGCAACATGGACAATCTTAATATCTGTTATAGAACAGAGGTACCATAAATACTAGGACAGATGATTTTACCATCTTAAAAACACAGACTGGACTTTTAAAGCACCATGTTTGGATTCATTTGACAGTGCTGAGTGGAAAGGGAGACAACTTTATCTTTTTGTCTTTTCAGTATGTATGCTTTAGCTAAGCACTAAAACCAAATCAAAGAAAGATTTTTAGATTGTTAATGTAAACAAAACTTGTGGGATCTGATATAGCAGCATTTTTAGGTGTTGATTTGCTCAGTGTAAGCTTTAACAATTTATACAATAAGCTTTAGCAATTTATACAATGCTTCTATTGCATCTGCCTGATCTTGATCAGTTTGTTTATAATAAGTAAGTCCTTGCTTTGAGACAGTTAGAAAATAAATGCTACTCTTTATTATTGTTGGTTTTGGCTTCTGAAAATGTGTGTATCTTATGCTGGTGAAAGTTGTTTCTGAATATTCACTATAGCTATTCCATTTCTGGAATTCACTTTCCAGTGTGCATTCTCTCTTGCATGCTGCAATGATATTTACTAGGTGAATGTGAAGGAAAATTTCAAGTGGAGAGATTGAAAATCCATGACCTAAGAGTAGCACAGCTGATCAGCAGATGCAGATATTTCATCATTGAAAAGGTGGAGTTTTTTTGGTAACACTTGATCTCTTGTTGTGGCTTTCCATTTTGTGAAATAGAAATAACATTTTACTACCTATCAGCAATACCTCAATGTATGCTAAAGTTGTACAGTATTAAATACTAGTGTGGTAGGTAACATAGGTGAAATTTATTCAGTATCTCCTGAAGATGCACCTTTTTTTAAAAAAATCCAAACTATCCAGGGTGGTAGGTGCCATTTGCTGCTTTCAGTAGGAGTGGATTTGGTCAGTTTATTCCTGAATTTTCCATAAACTGAAGATACATGTAAATCTTTTCCCAGTGTGAAGCAAGGTAGAAATATGGTTCCTGTTCAAAATATTTTGTTTTCATTAAAGCATAAAATTCTGTCAAACCTTTTTTATTTTGAGATAAAAAATGGGACTGGTAGCTCTTCTATGTCATTTTTGTCATTATTTCTGAAAATGGCACCTTTTAGTTTGTCTCTCCCTCTTAAGAAGAAAATTTTCTAACTTTTTATTTTATATAAGGCATGAGACTAAATCCTTTGGTTTATGAAGGTAATTTTCTACACATATAGCACTTAATTTTCTTGTAGTTTGACTACCTACTTTTTGGCATTGACAGTGGTGTAAGCTGCCTACAGGGATGAGGGTGGTCTGGGGTGGGGGTGACAGCCTGAGGGAGGCAGGAGGTGACTTTTGCTTATAGTAGCAGAGGTAGGCTGGCATCAAATATCAGACTTGGATTGAAGAGAGGGAGGTGTTTGACCTGTTTGGACTGTAAATAGCAGGGATGACAGCAAGCAGTTAATGAAAGGTCTTTGATGTTAATGAAGCGTAATTTCTATGTGTAGCAGGAGGAACAAATGTCAAAGACTGCTGCACTACCCTCTGTGTTATTAATGCCAGTTACCCATCAAGGTTAATAGCTCTGAAGCTGTGACAGGTATGTGAGGATTCTGGGTTGGGTCAGTATTTTGTTTTATGTGAATATTTACATGAGTGTTTCTGATATGATTTCTAATACAGTTGTTTGCATTCAGACCCTTCTGGTGGGATTGACTGCTAAAAATCTTTTGGTTCACATTAGTAAAGTCTCTCAAAGTATTTATCACCTGTACATTTAAACTGTACAGAACACAAAGTATGTGTGTGTTGTAATAAACATCTTGTTTAAGCCTATCTGGATTCCAGTGGAATAAAACTTTTTATTTCTGTTCCTGGAGATAACAGCTGGAAAGAGCTGGGAATTTGTTCTCTAAGCTTTAAATTTTTGTGGTGGTAGTTGGAATTTTTTTGTATCAAAAAAGTTGATTATAGGTTAAACCCCCCACTACTTCCTTTGTTTGGCAAATACCGCAGAGCCTCGGGGCCTGGTTTACCACCCAAGATGAGGATACTTAACCTTGGACCCTAACAGCTTTCATCTTAAGGCCTTCAAGGGGAATAAAATGCTGAAGGATTATGGTTTATTTTGAAGTAATGATGCTGGTAATGAACTAAAAGAAGAACAGCTTGCCATTTTGGTTAGACACAAATATTTTCATAATATCCCATCAAATATTTAATGAGCTTATTGGAGTCTACAATAAAACTCATTGCCAGACACTGAGGATTGTTGAATAACACAATGATCCTGGTTTATTATATCTCCCACCTAACTTCTTATCTTTGGATTTATTAGGCTGATTTTTAGTAGGCATCTTTCCAACCCGTTTCATGGGTATCCTTGCCTTACTCCTTCCCATCAGATAATGTAATACTAAGGAAATCTATTTTTTAATGCATCTGTTTTATGTATGTTTGGTTGAGTTCGATACTGAGAATTATCTGAGTTGTAAATCCTTCATTCCCTCTTTTTCTTCCCTCACAAGTTGGAAGCTCACAGTCCAGCTAATAGCACTAATTGGTAGAGTACTAAGTCTCTCTTCTTTATGTGGCCATCTGTTTTCACAAAACTTGTAGGAACTTCCTTATCTAAGAGGATCATGCTGATCAGTCAGGCTTGATTGGAAACAGGTGACTTGAGTTTCAGAAGTTAACCAGTGGTGTGGTTGTAGTGGCCTTGTGTTTGCAGTACATTCTGGCACAACTTCCTTAGGCTGTGGTTTTGTGGTTGCTCCAGGCTAATATGAGAGTTGAGTGGAAAGGATGCTCACTCTTGTGAGTGTCTCCAGCTTGCACTGAATTTAGTGTTAAAAATCATATAGCTAAAGATGGCTTGGTCTCTTTGTGTTGTGTTTTTCCAGTCCTTCTCACTGGGCCAGACTTCCTATCAAAAGGTTTATAGTATTCAGTTTCCTCATTCTGCTCTGTTGCTGCAACAGGAGCGTAGTGAATGGAAAGGGGGGGATGGTTTGTCCTTTCAGCATCTGATCTGTATTTAGGTCAGACCAAAAGTGGTTGGGTAAATGCAGTATAGTTATTAGGGGAATAACTAGCATGTTGATTCTGGGAAAGAACATTAGTGAGGTCGTGTGTGTCCCATATGGCACTTTATGTGGTAATGCCATAGGCCAGCAGACGGAGGGGAAGAGGGAAATAGCTTGTGGGACTATTCTGTGCATCTTATTATGAAGCTACAGGCTGGTTAGAGCTCTTGTTTAACAATATATATGTTTGTAGATGTCTGCATGGGGTGTCAATTTTGCTTTTACCCAAATTATAATGGATTTCTCTACTGTATTTTGAGCTTTATGTGAGTACTACAGTTTTCTAGAAAAAGGTGGTGTTTTGCGAAAGCAAAAGTGTATACAATGTCTTGTCTGAAATTGCCATGTGGTTCTTCTTAATTGTAAGCCGTGTGGTGCCCCCTAATTCTAAAGCAAATACCTTTCTGAAAAGAAAACGTATGGGCAAAGACTCCAAGGACTGGAATGAGACCATTATATTTTGTGCTGCACAATACCTAACTGTCCAAACTGGAAGAGACTGGGAAAGTTTGAGGAAGAAAGTGAGAGACAAGAATTTTGCTTTGAATTGTTTTGCAAGTTTCTGTTGTAACCCAAGAAGTTTGGTTTGTTGGTTTTGTTTTTTTTTTTCTGTTAAGAAATCATCCTAGTACAATTCAGGTGCCTACCTGGACCTTTCTGGTGTGATGTCTGTGTTTGGTGTTAATTTAAGAGCTGATCTAGTAGGGATTCCAGCCATTTGGATTTTCCAGTTTTCAAAGGCATTCTTGCTGGAAGACTCCCCTTAGATTGTTTTGTAACCCAACGTTTGAACTTACTAAAAATTAATATGAGGTGATAACATTGAAAATTCTTTAATATGGAACACAAGTATATTAAAAAGCATTTCCAGTTATGCCTTTTTAGTCTGAAGGTCAGTGGAGTTACCAGCCTTTCATTTTAGGATCTCTTTTTGAGAATGGTAATAGACAATTCATTGCAAATTGTCATCTATAAAATATTCTTATGGGTATCTGTGTTTTATGCAATTAAAGATGTTAAAGGTAAATCTAAGGTCTTCTAGGACATGTAGATAGTAAAATTTGCGGCAATTGCCTTTTAAAGGGAACATAAAATGACTTCCTTGCATTACAGGTTACAGTTCACAGATCTTATTTATACTTTTTGGCAAGGCTTTGCTTTGTTGAACATAGACCTAAGAAACTGGAAGTATCACCCTTGGACTGTAGGGGAAGGATGGATACTGTCACTAATAGAAGGGACTGGCCTTCAAAGTACTTTGGAATATGGAAAGGTTCGCCCTGTTGTGGATGAGAAAGTGCCATATGCAGTGTGTGCTGTGAAACCTGTATGAGAATTTCTTGCCACGTTTTGTAGAGTGTTTCGGCAGTGCTCAACAACTCTATTTTTCTTCAGAGTCTGTATCTCTGCTTCTAATAAAGAAGTGCTGCTTATCTGAAAGGATGAAACATCATTCTTGGTCAGTAGGAACTGCTGTTTGCCTCAGACTAACCTGTTGAAGAAGAATTAGCTGGAGTGAAATACATAGGAGACTACACTGTCTGGTGTTTTCTGAAACACTGGTCCTATTGAAGAAAAAAAAAAGCTATTTTTAAGCAAAGCAAAAAGTATTTTATGCTCTTACTGATGCAATGGGAAGGGGGTTTTTCTTCAGTTATCTGATGGAACTAAAATGATTTAAGTTCAGGGTAACTGGGCTGGTGTTGGATGATTTATACAAGGTATCTTTTACAGGAACCGTCTAGATCCAAGTGGACTCTTTTACTTTGTGGAAAAAGATACAAAAAATATACCATGCAGGTTTTCTTATAAACACATCCTTTTTTTATAGTGTATCCTTTTTTTTAAGGCTAGGATATTGCCTGGCCACAATTTCACTAATTCTTTTTTCTTTTTTAATGAAAAAATTACTTGCTATACACTAGACATCACTAGGCAGTGATTTAGACGTTTGGAACAGAACTGAATAATGTCAATTTGTTTGCATGGTACTACTTCCTAGTTTAAAAATGGCACCTAAAACTTGGCAGCATTTAGCTGGTCTGTAGGGCAAAAGCTTTGTGGAGTGAACCGAGTGAGTCCCGGTTCACACAAACGGGAGAACTGGTGAGCAGTTCCAGCCAAGGAAGGCATTATTAAACAAGAAGGGAGCTTAATTACTTTTACAGGTAGCTTTACAGTTACTTACACTACTTTCCCTTCTTGCGCTGAGCAGTTTTAAAGCTTCTATTCGTGTTCGGTGTCCCCCGCAGCCTGTGATGGATGTCATGTGGCCCTTGTCAGATAGGGGGCAGGGGCGCTGCTGTTCCTTGCTTTGAATGCTGCTGCTCAACTTGTTCGTAGTTGCTTTTAAGGGTGTTAAGAGTTATTAAAATCTCATGTATAAATGTGTTCATTTGGCTTAACAGCAAGTCCCAAGAGAAAACATACTCAGAAGGTAGATTGAGATAAAAGTTTTTCCAGGTATCTAAAAGGGGAAAGGAGGGGAGGAAGCGGTTAGACTTCAGGAGTCTGCATCCTGCAGTAAGACTTTTCCATTTTATTCTTCCTTTGGAAGTAACAGACAAGCAACTCTGTTCAGAAAATCACAGGTGAACTTGGCTGGGGATGGGAGGAATGCAGTGGTAAATTGGGCTGTGATAAGAGGAAATTATGTGCCTTTTCCTGGAAAAGTGCAGTAGTGAAAAATTGAGTATTCCTATTGAAAGCACAGGTGCAGTTTACTGATTTTTAACTTGGACCTGTTCTTAAACCTACTATGTTTTAACTATTTCAGCACATCTTTTATATCCTACACAATTCTTACTTATCCAAGATGTTTTATGTGGTACAAGGAAGCAGGCTAAAATGTGTGTCTTTGATTAAATCGTCTTGATGTTTTTGTGTAAAATTTACAAATAACTCTTTTAGCGTTGCTGTCAGCAGTTTTAAGTCCCATAGCACTTTTCCAATAGCATTTCAACAGTTAGTATAAAGTTCTGATAATCATCCCTTCAGTTAAGGGAATGTAACCTGTGTGTGAACACAGAAGTACTTAGGAGGCTTTTTATGGCCCTGTACTGTTAGATGCAGTTCTCAACTCGCTACTAGAGTTGTGCTGTAAGTATTTGACATGTACTGTGTGACTGCTAATGCTGCTGGAGAGAGGTGGCAGTAGAAATGCAAATGTACAAAGCAGAAATGTCAATAGTTGGCAGTAATGGTGGGAGGAGATGAACTGCAGAACTGTTTGCTGCTTCAGTGAATTACTGAGACTTGACAGCCTATTTTCTTCTGTTATTGTTAGAAGTACCACTTAAGGAAACAAGTTGGGAAAATGTGAGCTCTTATCTCTGTACTTCCGAATTCATTCTCTGGGAGCCTCATCGTTTTGAGGGTTATTTATATGAAAGTATGGAGAACTGTATTCTTGTCACTACCCTTTTTTATAAAAAAGACTATAGTTTTGAATTTTTCCGAATAGAACTTTTTAAACTAAAAATTTGTTAAATAAAATAGCTATTAAAAATAATAGATTTACTAGATTATGCGAAGGACACTGCAAAATGTTTTGTGATTTTTGTGTGTTCTTATTGTACACGGTTAACATGTGGCTTTCTGAAATGTGAAAGTTAACACACGTACGTGCTGTGGATGGTGGGAGAAGGTTACCACCTTCCTTATAATGTCAAACTCTTCTCTAAGAATCAGTGGAAATGCTACTGAATAGCGTGAAAATTATGCAAAATATGTCTTTTGGTTTATAAATGAATTCCAGAATCTTTGGGCTTGAGTTTCTCTTGGCTTTCATGACTTGTGAAGTGCTGTTAGTCATATCTACACCTGAGTAAGTATGTTGCCTGAAAAGAAGTATTACTTTTCAGCTTTTCTGTTCTAAAATGTTTTCAAGTTCACACACATTTGAACTCATAATTGTGAATATTTTATGTTTAGTAGGATGAAAAAAAGTCTCCAGATATTTTCTGCATTATCTTTGAAGAGTTGAGATGATGCCTTCAATGAGCTGCTACTCACAGCATTTGTTATAATCTAGCTGTTTTAATTACAAATGTGCCTGTAATGCCTTTGTCATGTATAGGGTTTTTTTTATTTGATCAAAATTACTGTCTTGGTTGTGGAAGATCTCTGGGGCTCACACATTTGCTTGCTTGTCCTTGAGTGTCTGTCAGGTGGTTTCAATAGAGACCAGGTGAGAAAAGCTTCTTTCAGCATCTGGAAGAGGCTGTCAGCCATGCATTGCTTATGGCAGCAAGGACTATGTGCACTTCTCATGCTTCAAATTTTTAATAAAATACTCTCTGCTTATCCCAGATACAGATGAGGGTTAAATAAATTAATAAATCCAGTGGAAAAATATCGAAGGAATTCATCTTTCATAGTGATTTCAAGGTGATTAAGGCTTTGAAAAATCCTTCCAATGAAATGGCAGTCATGTATAACAGAGGCTGTGGTTTGATGTAAATTGGGCTTGAGGTCTCTTTAGTGGTTCTAAATCCTGCTGCCATATACCTCAAAATGTTCTAGTAGAAGCTGACAAAAATTTCATGTTCACAAAATTGAGTAAATTAAACTGTAAAAATGGTCTCTAAGTTGAATCAACCTTTGTCTTTCTGCCCTGCTACTCTTATGACAGCTAAAAGATTCTCTATTCCTATTCGTCCTAGATGAGTTGATCGATTCAGTAGTAGTTGGTATGAATTGTTACTGATCTGAGGTATGTTCACTTGGTATTTTTACCCCTTGCCAATTTGGCAAGTAAAGCCCTCTTAGTGATGCTGCAGATGGGTGGACTTTTGTTTACCTGTGCACTGGAGTCTTATTTTGCCACATTAGTAGAGTTTTACATCTTATGCTAACTGCAGAGTCATATGGTATTAAATTGAGGACAACAGCTTTTAACTGGATTATATGCTTGTTGTGGTATTTGATGCCTCTCTTTATTCCAAACTGATCTCTCTTTATCCCAAACTGCGGGAAGATGACAATCTCTTGGCTCAGTGTACTGAAATGGTCCTTTCTGGAAGGTAATGGGCTTTCTGGAAGGGGGTAGGTNATCTGAGGTATGTTCACTTGGTATTTTTACCCCTTGCCAATTTGGCAAGTAAAGCCCTCTTAGTGATGCTGCAGATGGGTGGACTTTTGTTTACCTGTGCACTGGAGTCTTATTTTGCCACATTAGTAGAGTTTTACATCTTATGCTAACTGCAGAGTCATATGGTATTAAATTGAGGACAACAGCTTTTAACTGGATTATATGCTTGTTGTGGTATTCCAGAGGAAACATGAGGTGCATGGGGTGAGGGGAAGAGTAAGACACTAGCTTTCTTTGTTAGCAAGCTGTTAGAGCACTTGCCTCTGGAAGGGGAGCCAAGCTGTAATAGAAGATTGTGGCTAATGCATAAGCTGGCATGGGTGGGATGTGGCAGCAGCCACAAGACTACAGATTAATGCAAAGGGTCAACTTATTTCCCTTACCTCACCAATCGGGGAATCCCTGAAGTAGCAGCTGGGCAGAAGCACACAAGCGGGGACACAGGCACTGCTGAGTCTGGTGGATGACTGACCCTGCTGGTTTTGCCTATATATTGGGAATTCAACCAATTGTAGTTTACCACCATACCTTGATCTTGTCCAGAGCGGGGCAGGAATCTTAAGCATATTCAATAGGATGTCTGAGTCTTTTCACAGGCCTGTGTTATCTAAACACAGATCTTCTATTTGTCCAACACATAAGACCAAACAGTGATTAGTGTGACAGATGTTCTTCAACACCCCAGCTGCATGCTACTGGAGCATGTTAAGAGTCCTCTTCTGTTATTTTCTCACAGTCAAGGTACAGTCATGTTAGAGTAGTACCAAATAACTAAGATAATCTGTTACCATATTATAGTGAATACCCTTAGCTTTAGCTCTGTAGTTTTCTCCAGTTGAGCCATTGTGGTGGCCACTGTATGCTCATGCTGCAGCAGGCTGGGCCCCCATGCTGCAGGGAGGACTTATCCTCTATAATAAACTAACTCAAGAAATTCTTGCTTGTCTTTCCTGTAGCTCCTGTACTTGATGCTGAAAGTGTTATTTTGTTCTGGAAAATCAGATTTAAAACATAATAAAACCTCTAGAGAGTTGCTTTATGTCTTTAGCTGGCTCACTTCAGTGATTCCGTTAACTGTTTGCTATGGCTGAGGAGTGGTGAGTAGTATGCAAAGTTCTTACATCTATGCTACAGGCTTTCCTGTGGTAATTAACCCACTGGGAACCACAGTTGTGGTTGAGATGGATAAAAAGTTCTTATGTTTGGGGTCAGCACTAATGGCTAGACCTTAGAATTAGCAATGGCATTGATTTCCTCTGTGATTTAAAGTGAAATGGTCGTATTGGATTTCATGAAAGCTTTCCTGTTTTGTTCGTTTTTTTATTTTTCTTAGTTGTACTGCTGATTGAAATATGCAATGGTTAAAAGACTGATTTGAGGAACAAACAAAATGTGGAAGTGCTGGGACAACAGTGACAGCCTTATGGTCTTCAGCATCCTCATCCCATTAGTAAAATGTCTGTCTCTATAATCATTATAACAAAAATAAAGCTTTGCTATAATGGCACACCTAGTGTCTCTGTTCCTTATTTACAAGGACATCTGGAAAGAGTGTGAATGAGATCCTAGAGCAAATTTCCTTATTTCTTTGCTCAAGTTTCACTTAAATCCTGTTTTATCTTGTTAATTAAAAGAAACCCTCTGCTCAGAGTTTACTCCTGTTGCAGTCCTGTGGCTCTCAGGATGGGTATTGGAATGGCCTACCTCCTCCACAGCCACCCACAAAAAATGTGCCCAATGACTCCCCCAGCACCTGGCTCACTTGCCCAGATCTGTCAGGTTTTTGCATCTTTTGTGGCAGGCTTCTTGGGAATGTTACTGTTGATGTGGCTGGTCTCAGCATGTGCGTCCTTGAGAAGTCTGGGAAGAATGAGGACAATGTTGTTGACACTGTCATCAGTTGAACTCATTGCAGTTCTTCAGATTGGATGGAGCAAGATTTATTTTTCACTCTTGTACTGGAGTAGGGAGTGGCTCGGTTCTTTAAGCAGATCTCACTCATGACCCATAGACTAGAACATGCAGAAGCCTGAACCCCTGCTTGATGTATGTAGCCACTTAAGAATAGATAATGCACACTTTGGTACAGCTTGCACTTGTCTGATAATTTCCTTGGATCTTGACCGTTAAATTTTTTAAAGCCCAGTAAAAGGAGTACTTCCATTTCTAAAATTCACAAAAGCTGTTTGAGTTGAATGCTTGTTCTTCCTCAGTATATTCCCTTTGAGTAATTAAAGCAAAATTTAACTTAGTAAAATATTTAAATATACTTAAGCTATAGTAAAGTCCAGGACTTCTTTCTACAATGTTACATGGTTTGTTTGGGGTTTTTACTTGGGAGAAGTCAACTGAAGATTCTTGCAGTTATACTTGAAACTTGACAGCTTGGTTCTGTGGTGCTCTGGAGTCCTTCTTCTGTCCTTCGAGCTAAACATCATCCCAGGGAGTGGTATGACAAAGGGTATAGTATCATGTACCTTTTATCCTAGGCAAGCATCCTAAAATTTAAATGTGTAGGGCTGCACTGGTATTTAGCAGTGTGAAAAGGTACAGAGGTGCTGATTAAGAACAATATTGATGAACTGTAGATTGATGTGTATTGATGAACTGATTAGAACTGTAACTTGCTTGTAAGGATCTCTCTTGTGTTAAATCTAAAGGGTAAGATAATGTGTCCCTACTTGATGTCCTAATCTGAACCTTACTTCAGCCTGGGAGTATATTGGCCTCTCCTGTTGTGTTCCTGGAGTGTGATGTCAGTTTGGATGCAAAGTAGAGAATGCCTGAAAATATTTTTTACTTGTAAATTTACATTAGAAAATAAGGCATTTTTAATGAACTATTGAAACCCAATTAAATTGGGGTAAAACCTCAGTCATTGTGAACTCTTATGCCCTTGGCTGTAGCTCATGTTGCAGGGGAGGAGTTTGGCCTTTCTGGGGATTGTTTAAGGTTTAGACACTGAACACAGGTTCAAAGGTAAGCAGTTTTAACATGACCCTTCATCTGAGTTGGTAGCCTAAAGTGAAGGAAATTAATGATGAATTGAGGTAAAGGATGGCAAGGCAGGCACACTGTCAAAGGGCTGGGGAAGAAGAAGAATCAAATGAAACAATGAAGACATAGGGGCACAAAAGGAAAACTAAATTATCAAACAATGACTTACCAATAGTGAAGGACCACAAAAATAACTTCTCTTGTGCAATTCTTGTATAAAACCAAGATGATTGTGTTCTGTGAAATGCATACTTTTTTTTAAAAAGGATACATAAAATGCTTACATGGAAGTGTAATTTCCAAGCAGATGATGACTGCCAGATAGAGAATAAACAAGATCAGCATTTACTTCTCTAAATATGATGCGATGGCCATCAGTTTCCTCAGTAGGATCATCAGTCTTCTGGTCATTGGGAAATGTGGAACAGAATGGAAGTAGGCAGTTGCAGGTGTCCTTTGGAAAGTGGAATTCCTTTTGGAATTCGTAAATGTTTAATAGTCTGGGCTTCATGAAACTAAGGATAGAAATGGATGGTAAGGTATGTTTTGGTGAATTTTCAAGGTGTAAAATGGAATAATTTAAATACTTGGTTTTCTTTTCCCACACATTTGGCAAAAGCGTGTATCTTTGGGAGCTAGCACTAAAATCTTAACCAGAAGCTATTCTTTCACCTCTTTCAATCTGCAGCCATTAATCTGTTTGAAATCAACCTGCAATAAATGAAATCACTGCATCTTTTTCAGGGGTGTCTTGGTGAGACTGGAAGGATGCAGCCATCCTGTTGTTATGAAAGGCTTGTGTGCTGAATGTGGCCAGGACTTGACTCAGTAAGTATTTGAAAATTTCCAACCTCTCTTTTCTTGAGATTAAGGATCCAGCTTTCCCTTCTCTCATTTGCTTCCTTGCTTCTCCATTCTGAGTCTTGGAAGTTATGAATTGTGCCTTTAAGGGTAACTGTGAAGTTGTAGATACTAGTTGGGAGGGGAGAACAAAGTGCTCCTATAAGGAAAGTTGAGAGGGAATTAATTTTGGCATAAGGCACTCTTAGATTTCCTTTTTGAAAAAATAAACTTGAGATTAGCTTGTAATTAATCCTTGATTACCTTATTAATAGTGTAATCGTTTAATAAAGTGTAGTCCGGTACTGAAAAATTGCTGCTCATAGGCAGGAATTGATGTTCCTTGTGGGTAACACTAATGCATAGGCAAGATCTGTGCCACTGTTGCAAAGTCTTGATTTATTTTTGCTATTTAGTTTGCTTAATTTCTTTTTGACACGGGCACCCTGGAATCTTCAAATATGTACCCTCTTTCTCCTCACTGTAGTCACAGATACATGGTTCAGAACTATATTTCTTTTGAGTCATTACAGTGATTCATTACTTCCAATACAGGTGAATGAAATGCCAAGTGAGTACTTGAGCTACTGTTCACATTATAAATTTGACTTAACTGTCCACGCTCTTTCTATTGTGATAAATGTATGGCAAAGTATTGCTACTTTGGGTAAAAACTGTAAAGAGCATGCATGCAGACATAATTTCTCATCATGGTGTATCCTACTTTGTTTTTTGTGTACTCATAACTGAGGTTGAGACCTAAAAGATGTGTCAACAGTGACTTAAAAATAACCTGATCAGTGGGAGGTGTCCCTGCCTATGGCATGGGGGTTGGATCTTTAAGGTCCCTTCCCACCCAAGCTATTCTATGATTCTATCATTAATAAACTGGAGAGTTCTTTCTGTCTGGGTGTAAATAGCTGGGAGTAAATATCTGTCTCATTCATGTGATCTTGCTTTGTCTGTACTGATAGCATTGGGGTGGTTTGCATGGAAGCTCCAAGGTCTCAGTACTTTCAGTTTAAGGCTTCTGAACTGTTTGAAATTTTTTTGTGAAATACTGTGTGATGAAACTAAAGAAATTTAAGCCTGAGGCCAAAAAGAAAGCAAATTCAAAACATGATTGTATTTCTCTTTTGCTGAGTCTCATTGCTAATACTGTTGGTAAAAGGAGTGTTTCTTTTATATATATATATCAAATTACTAATTCAGCAGCTGTTTTCCAAAATAGACTATATAGTAGCCTGGATTTTAGAAAGGAAATTTACATGGTCATTTAATTTGGAAGGAAATACTTTGGTTTGATTTTAATTCTTAGGCCTTTAAGAATTATTTTGTGAGCATTATCCCATAAACCAACACAAGTGAAATGAATATTAAACATGTCATGCCTAGTTAGCGACTTGGTAGAGCTCAACTATTAATATTTTGTAAACAAGTATTGCTTGGTAAAACAGCAAACCAAAGAAAAAGTTAGGATAATAAAAGAATGAAGCTTTGCCTGTCCTGAATGAATTCTTGGTCTGGCTTGAAGAAGAGTAGACAAATGTTGAGTGATTGGAAAAAAAAAAAAATGGTTCTAAATGTGAATGACTTGGTAGCTATGCTTATTTAATGAGTGTTTTCTGATGCCATGCAATGCATACATCTGTTTCATCTTTGTGTCATTTTTCATGACACTTTTGTATGGAAGCATACCTTATTACAGTGATTTTTTGCAAGGATTTAGTTCAGTAACTTGCATTAACAAGAATTATAAAGACTGTATTAGTCAAATAGCTCTTTTTAATCACAGTTTTTTGGTGGTGACAAGATTTCAGTGTGTTCAACTTCTCACTGAACTATTACTCTCTCCTTTTTTAATGTTTCTTTTCTCTGTATGATTAGGATACAAAGCAAGAATGGAAAACCAAATGTGCCGCTATCCACAGCAACTGTGTCTATGGTTCACAGTGTCCCAGAACTGAAAGTTAGCTCTGAGGTAAGTACCACCATGGTTTCCTTACTCACACCTTTCTCTGTAGCTCCACAGTTGAGAAACTTAATTATAGGAATTCCTTCAATGTTGTATATATTTCATACAGGAATTTAGGCTTCCCTTTGAAGAGGAATTTGTCTGTTTACCCCAATGCAAATAGGTTGCTGTTAGGTTTTATAGCATGTTTTTTAGAGCTCTTGTCCTTTGTTTCTGTGACAGCAGTATAAAAATTTACTACTTCAATGTTTTTGTCTCTAAGAATTAACAGATTTTGAAAAGCTTAGTTTCCCCTAGATCATGTGTTCAAAGCTTGCAGGGTCTTTGAAGCCTAGCTTCTCCCTTCACCTTGACATTGGTAGTAACGCTAGTTTGTTTGCTATTGTATGTTAAATTTATTTCATAGAAGTACAGAGTTCTTTGCTTTTAGCAATCCAGTTGGTAACACTGCAGTATGCAATCAGATGTGGTTAAAGTAAACAGTGAGCTTGATAGGGTACCTAAAGTTTGTAAGCTTCAAGTCAAATTTATAGGAATATAAGGTCTTTAATATGTGTCCACATAGAACTACGTAATTAAGCTATAAGTATTTTCATTATATATACCTCACATGTATTTCTTAAGCTCAGGTTGACAGTTTTAATAATTTCTGTCATTAGCACCTTCAGTTTAATACTCAACCAAGTGTTGTCAATTCTTTTGTACCTAGTTGATACTTGAGTGCTGAATGTAGCAGCCAAAGTTTTCAGACTGATTTTCTCCTTTGTTGTTTCCTCTCAAGACTCCTGCCTTTAATTAATTGTGTCATTACTTATTTCCAAAATTTGAGAGCTGTGTTGAGTTTATCAATTTTAAGAGTTACTGGTGCCACTGAGATCTGAGAGTAGTGTAAAGGAGGTTTTTTGTTGTTTTTTTTTTCTTGAGAAAAGTTGCTGACAAAGCTGCCATTACTACAGTTATGCTAAAGCACCATTTCTTATGCAGCTGGTTGGTAGCAGAACTTCTTCTCAAGCTCATAGTACACAGAAAGCACTACACTTAATTTATTACATCTAAGCTAAGCTTAATTGTGGATATTATGTTACAGCAAGCTGAGCAGCTAGGAAGAGAAGACCAACAGCGACTACATCGAAATCGAAAACTGGTTCTGATGGTAGATTTAGACCAGACATTAATCCATACTACAGAACAGCACTGCCAACAAATGTCTAACAAGGTAGGTATTTGGTATTGAGTTTCGAGCCAAGGTAACAACAGAACAATTTCTATCAGTATTTAAATGACGGTTCTTTATGAAAACATTGTAGTTACAGAATCACTGAATGTCAGGGATTGGAAGGGACCTTGAAAGATCTATTCCAGAGATACATTTGTAGCTGAAGAATAGCAGAAAATGTGAAACAGCTTCTGAAACATACTTTTTCTCTGCAGTTAAATTGATTTCCTCTTCATGGAAATACTCTTCCATTTATGTTTTCCTGCATTTTTTCACTCCAGTCACAATAAGTGAGAACTTTCAGGTAGTTATTTTTGACGTCTGCTTTCCTTTCTCTGCAGTTAACAGGCTTAGCACTAGGTAATGAGGGTTTTTTTCCCCTCCAAGTCTCCATCAAATACATCAGATTACTTGTGGAAGACCTGTTTTGGGTAATCCTGCAACTGCTATTCCATGATTATCTATAGTCATTGTCTTTTGCCTTCAATTTTTTTTTTTTTAACTTGTTCATGAAACATTGAACTGGTAGGGACTGTTGGCTAATTATATTTCAGTTTGGAAACTTTTAAGAAGCACACTGGAATGTGTCTACAGTGATTGTATTGGAGGATGCAAATTCAAACTCCAGTGTGATACAGTCCGTGGTTGCATAGTTCCTCTTTCCTTCCTCTTGCCATTCTCTTATGTCCAGTATGTTCAGAATGTTTTCACACCAGCTGGCAAAAAATGTTCTAAATGTACTCTGCAATTGAGAGGAGACAACTGTGAATATTCAATGTGAAGATTGAAAATCCTTGTGTATTTGAAAGGCTTTGTCTTCATCTGCACAAATACATGGTTTGTGGGGAAAAAATTTTTTTCAAGTTATTTAGAAATTTTGTTTATTCTGGGGTCTTTATATGCAAGCTCCCTTTCCTGTTTGCCACCTGTTTGTGTTTCCACAGACATCATATTTTTTCATACAGAGTCTTTCTCTGACCTCTATATGTACTGAAACTAATCTGAGTTTACTGAGCAATACCCATTGGAGTGAGATCCTGATCTTTAGGAGGTTGGCAAAGATTGGGGAGGAAAGATTGCCCTGTTTATAAACTTTTCAACAGTACAGATTTGTGCTATTGAAGAACTTTGTGTTGGACTGCCTGGCACAAAGCAAAAATGAATATTTGTGGCCCAAACTTGCTTCAGGGTCTGACCAAATTAAAGTAGTGGAAATGATGGAAGAGAGCTCTTCTAGACCACTAGCATTTTTGTTTGGTGTTTTGATAATGTGAAATGTGCTTTTTCTTCTAGGGAATATTTCATTTCCAGTTAGGTCGAGGTGAGCCTATGTTGCACACTCGTTTGCGTCCTCATTGTAAGGAATTCCTGGAAAAAATTGCCAAGCTGTATGAATTACATGTTTTTACCTTTGGCAGCAGATTGTATGCACATACAATTGCAGGTGAGTAGTATGTTACATTTCATAATATTTACTTAATCAGCCTTTGTAGTCATAATTAGTTTTATTTCCATGGTTATTTTCAAGTATTTGTTCTTTGTTTTACACAAAAACACTCCCAAGACAGTCCTCCAAGCAGACTTCTTGGCTTGATTACAAAGCAGTGCCTGCATGGCCTGTAATTTTAAAATAATCTCCTTTTCCCCATCAGACGTGATTCCCTATTGGTTAGAGAATCACATTGTGACATTAAAACCAATGCCTTCCTATTGAATTAAGTAACAAATTATGCTGATTTGCTGTAAAAGCGATCTGCAGCATCACATGTCTTAGAAATCTAAAGCTACATTTTAAGTATAAACAGCATGAGATTATTCCTTGTTTTGGCAAACTCCCCTTACTCCCTCTCATCCACTCCTGCTGTTTCCTTTCACCAGAAGAAGTTTGTTTTCTGTAAATCCATTTTCAGCATTGTGTTTATGTCCTGAAGCTGATACACACTTATTTGAGGATAGGCACAGCACAGATCTAGCAGTATTTTCACATACTCTTCTCATTGAAAATTTGCATCTCAGTTATAGCAGTACTAGTCTATGATGTGGGTGGTTTGGGTCACTAGTTGAAATTTTTTGTGGGTTTGTTTGTTTTGGTTTTGTTTTTTTTTCCAAGAAGCAGATAATAATCCTGCTCTGTTTTGCAAGTACACAGGTCAAATTCTGCATTAGGACTGACTGTTACCATGTGTTTGAACTGTAAAATTAGCTATCACCCCATCTGGAGTCTTCCTTGAAAGAATACCATTTCAGTCACCTCAGACTTCTCTTTATTAAGTCTGTCAGACTAACACAATAGAATTAGAGTTATGATCCTGCATGTCAAACCGCCCTTGCTGATATTCTAAATCTCCAAGTCTTTCACATCTGCTTTTTAGTGTCATGTTGCCACAAGTGCCTTGGACAATGACTCCACTTTTTGGCAATAAAAGAAGATTCCAAAGTGGTTAGTTAACTGTACTTGCTAGATTGAGAAGAGTATAGAAGATAATTGTCTAGTTAGAGAATTCTATATTAATGTTAAATAAAATACAGAAGAAGCTTGTAATTGCAAATGTAAGAGTGCTGTGGCCAGAAGACTATACCTCTTTGTGGCCTCTGACCAATGCTTCATGAAAGAAAATTCAGGAGATGCATGTCCTTTACTATCTACCCAAGTGAAAGTTTCTATGTTTCTTCTTATTTGTTCACTAAGTCGTTTGAATAATCACTCCTGGATTTTACGTTGAGTACTCCTAATACGTTAACAATTTTGTATGCTGCCATCTTCCCTATAGTGTAGTTACTTTTTGTGTGCCAAAGGGGGAATGATTTTCCTGTACACTAGGTCTAAATGCCTGGTAGTAAAAGTGGGTGGCCTGTCTTTCTCAGTTAGTTCTATATGCCAAAATCTGTATGCAGCCTAAGGTCAGAAGATGTGTAGCTTCAGGGCCAGGGAAAAGAATCAGTTGCAGAGGTAGCTAACCCATGATGTGCTAGTGCTTTCAAAGTGACTGATCTTCTCACAATATATGATTTGGTCCTGTGTTTGCTCATTTTAATCTCTGAGCAAAGATTTGAATTACCCTGCAGGCTCCATTCTGGCACAGACTGATGCTAACAATGTGACAAGCCTCTTTGTGGGCATCATACTTGAGTGGCTCCATCTGTTCCTTAGAGGAAATAACCACCAAATGGGTGAATGAGAGTATTACTGCTTCTTGACATCATGGACTTTGAGTTTCGCTTGAAGCTGTTTAACATCGTCAGAATAATTTAGACTATGAGTGAATTATTTGTGTAGTGATGGTGATAGTTGCAACTGAAATATGTTGGTATGGGGAAGCAGTTAATACAACCTTTGATCCACTTACTCACCTGTGTAACCAAGATGCAGGAACAGAGAGAAATATATAGCTGATACATATAGAGAACACTTGATGGCAGTATTGGTTAAATGATTTCTTGCAAAAGGCTGTCAGTCTGATATTACATAAGGAAGGACTTATAATAAAAAAGCATTTTATTACAATCTTTTTTTTTTATAAGAAAATAGGTCCTGTATTTCTTTGTGAAATCTGAACTTCCACATCCTGCAAGGCTTTTCCCTCATTTTGCAAACAGTTGGCACCCTGTCAGTCTTTTCCTCTCATTGAAGTTGACTCCTGTTGGATGTTAAGTGGGATTAGCTGGTATTTGTAAACACCATTTATGTCTGCTGAAGTCACCTTAAATCCTTTTAACTCATTTACAAAGTGCTGTACATTTAGGAGGATGGATTTGGATTTTATAGTCTTGAGCTCCCCATGGTATTTCCCTTGTTCAAAATTATTTGGATGTTTGTTACCTAATATTTTCCTAGAGAAATTTGGTATAATACTGAACTTGGCTAAAATGCTGATTGTAGGAGTTGATGCTAATGTGAATTTGAACTCGGAGGCCACTAGGCAACAAAGTGATGTGAAATCACTCTGAAGATTTAAAGGGGGATTTGGAAAGTAGGACCAAGTTGAGGGCAATGATATGTTTTTGTTATGACAAGCATATTACAACATGTATTTCAATAATAATTGACAGCATGTGTGTATATGTAAACACCAGAGTCTGAAGCTCTCACATACTATTGAAAGACTTGGTCAACAGCTCTTTCCAGACCTTAAAAAAGGACCAGAAGCAGAACTGGTGGTGACATGATTCTTCAGAAATTTTTAGATTTATTTTTAGAAGGACTTAAAACAGTAGGAGCTTACTTAAAGCTGAATACCAGTTCTATATGAATTGCTGTTTAACTCAATTTGCTTCAAACATTTGAATCTTCCCTAGTATGATTTAGTTGCTTTTGAACATTGCATCCTGTGATGCTCTTTTAAGTTTACAAGTCTTATTTGCAAGTTCTAAGAGAGGCTGTAATAAAATCAGGTAAACATAACTTGGTGTATGTGCAAAGACCAAGTCTGAGCTACTGGGAAACAAGCAACTGGGGGACAGTAGTCTCTTCTGGGTAAGTCTACTCAACAGTCCCTTTTAATACCAGTCAGTGAATGATGATAGATAGGATCTTCAGATTGTTCAAGAAACATGCCTGGAGGCATACGTGGCACACTGTCTAATTTATGAGAATAAATGGAAGCTCAATTTTGATTTGAAACAGCAGGTCTCTGCTTTCAATAATTTCAACTTATATAGAGGTCTTTAATTTTTTTCAAACATGCTTACAAAATGAGAAATCCATCAGTGTTTATTATTCTGCTGGTAAGATTCATGCAAAGTAATACTTCTGAAATAAAAACTACCTCTGTTTTAGAAAAAAAAAGTTACCAACACTAAGGCAGAAAATCTATGACCTTAATAATTTTTCAGGCTGTGGTAAATGGATAGAAATAAATAAATTAAACAGAAATAAAGAAGACATCTTAGGACCTCCTTTGCTAGCTCTGTATGTTCTCTGAATTTATACATACACCTTTGCTTTGTTCTGAAGTCCATAGAAACTTGCAGCAAAATGCTCCCACAGAAAAGTGACATTTTTTTCCTTGAAGATGCCAACAAACAAGAATAGTACCTTGGGAATTATCATCCTTTTGAAATCTTCAGCTTCATTACTAGAGGTTGATCTCCAGACAGTATGCTGTCATCAAATTCTAAATCTTTCAATATGTGCATGTGTGAAGGGAGTTTAATTTTGAAGTTAGTAGAGCTCTTCATAATGAGAGTTCCCCAGTACTTTTTTGTTACTGAAAGCAGGGTAATTTTTCTTATTAAAGAAATTAAGTATTAGCCTTCACTTTAGTTGTATCTTGGAACGACATTCCTACATCTACTTATTTTTAATGTAAAGCTTTTAGTTCTTCAAGTTTATGTTTTATTTGCCTTTAGAAACCAATTGAAAGTTAATGTTTTAACTAACAGTATGCAATACAGCCACTAGTGCCTTGTTTACTCTTGCATGGAGTATTTTTAGTGACTTAATAAGGTGACAAAACTATTTAAATGAAGAAGTCTTTACCAAAACATTCTTCAAAAGCTCTGGAATGTTACCTCCTATCTAACCTCTGCCAGCCAGTGTTTCTGTGTTTGTGCTTTCTTAGTCTACTTGTTACTTTTCTTGCATTTTCAAGTAGTCAGTGCTGCAACTGAATGTCCCACTATGGCTTTGCATAATCAGTGCACTCCCATCCAATTTAGTGTAGCAAGTCCCTCTGTATTGAGATAATTACTACAAGAGGATTTGGTGGGAGAGAGCAGCAACTTTTGTGACAGCCTATATAGTTTGTCAAAATATTTGTGTGTACAGCAATAAATCTTTGTAGCTAATTCTCTCAATTCATTATGCCTAGGTACTGCAAGGGTCTCACTACAGGGGATGATTCTACGAGTTTGCAGCAATTCTTAAGCATAGTCGGGTGAGTTAAGGTTAAACCTCTGTCCTTAACTCGGAATGTTCTTGCTTCTATGGGTTTTAAGTTATTCCAAGTCACATTAATATGAAATACATACAGGATCAACTTTTTGGAAGCTATGACTGATTCATTTTTTTAAATAAATACTGTTTTTGAAGACCCAACTTAACATACTCCTTGAAGCTGGACTTCTTTCTCAAAGGAGTTGAACATGTATTCTGTGAAAATCTCAGAGGTACTAGAAAGGAAGTTAAAAGTTGGGTTTTATCATCTGTAGTGATTTTAAACTCTGGATCTGGCTATAAGATGACCACCATACTTAAAAAAAAAAAAAAAAGTAGAACTTGAAAAAATTGTTCCCAAATTAAATATTGACTGCCTTGTGTTATTCATAAGAATAATAAGAAGTTGATGCAGATACAGTAAAATGAAAAATTCAGATTAGCATGTAAAATGGCAGTTTTTCTAAGCAATTATGTGACTGTGATCTGCTTGTGAGGGTGAACTTCATTATCGGAGGCTAGATTCAGAAGCATGTGCATGTGTGTTTGTACACTCAAGTCACCATTTACCTTAATAATGGCATTTTATCTTCTTAAGATCAGCTAGCACTGCTTCTCCTGTTTTGATTTTTGATTTGTCTATTTTTGAAAAAAGACTGCAGTCAGAAAATGTACTGCAGCTGGGCCGAAGTATTTTTTAGGAATCCAGGATATATTCATTCTATATAAATGTATTAAAGTATTTGTTAAAGGTATAACTTAAAACCTACAAATGCAAGAGCTCTGGCTGAAACTGTCCCTTAACTTGCCTGCTGTGCTTAAGTATTGCAGCACATTGCCAACTCTTGTGAGACTTCTCTGCAAACCCTAGGCATAATGAGCTAAGGAGAACATTTGGCTTTAAAGAACCACCTATAGAGATAAGTGTAAGTTATCACCTATAGTGATAAATCTAAGTTGCAAAATCATATATATCTATCACGTGTTGTATCTCTCTCAGCCTAATTGATTTGGCTGTCACAAATTTAGTTGCTTTATTGTTATGTTGAAAGACAAGATGAGATTTTTAAAAGTAATCCCTTTGCATTAGTCACAAGTACTTGATCCACTGTGCTTACCCTTTCCCCCATGTAGTCTCTTACCTTAAAAATGTGTTACTTAAACTGCTGTTGCAAAGACTGAAATCGCTAAATGTTGTAAAACATAAACAAGGACCAAGCATCTTGAACGTTAACTTTTCAATTTCTTCTTTCAAAAGGATTTTTGGACCCTGAAAAGAAGCTTTTTTCCCATCGGATATTGTCAAGAGATGAATGTATTGATCCATTTTCTAAAACTGGGAATCTTAGGTATGTATGTGGGTCTTGGACATCAAACAAACATCAAACAAAACAGAACAAAAAAAGAATATCCTAATAGAATAGAAATTACTCCCTCTATAATTAACATGTTTATAGCCCTGCCTTATCTACTACTTAAATATCATCACTTCATAAAACTGTATTGTTAGGTATTGCAGCATTTCAGTTTTGTGTTCTGTGATACTAGGACAATAAGAATGTGAATTAAAGGCATCTTGTATTTGCTTAGTCATTCTTGTAATAACCATATTTCCACTTCATGACTTTTTGTATTGTATGATATCTTATGTATCTTTAATTAAAATGGAATTCCCAGTTTGAAATTAATTCCTGTTTGAATGTTAGTATTCTGGCTTTCAAATGTGCTACACATCTACCAGCTTCTGTACTGCAGTATTTCTAGAAATTAGGGAACTTAGAGCCTTGAATTCCCATTCTAGTCTAAATTCAAGCTCTGATATTTTCCAGAGTATGAAGCCAAGATATTTTTTCTTAAAAACAGATGTGTACAATTTCATAAACCGAGATTAAAAATTGCCTCCTCTTCATTTGACCCTAGCAAACGGGAACCTTCTTTCTTCCCTTGCTCTGTTTTCGTATGCATGTTTGTCTTAAATACTCTACGTCATCTTCCTAGGTGATAGAAGTATTAGTACTTAGTACTTCCTTTGTCTTGGTTTGAATAAGTCTTCAAATATTTTGTCTTTTTCCTAGTTACATATTGTGTATTGTTTATGTGATAGTTGATGTGATAGTTTGCCTTAGATGTTTGTGGATATAAACAATGAAAACTGTGCAGAAATATTGTAATTTTGTTCTCACAAAGGCTTGTTGGCTCATGCATCTAAATGTTGGAATATGAAACTTAAGATAGTGATTTTTTGCATTTTTATTAATTTTCATTAGTTCAAATATTGCATTTTGAATTCTGCAGTTTTAATATTGCTGATTTTTTTTTTTTTTTTGGTCAGTTTTTGCAGACATGCTTATAATAAGCAAGAACCTCAACAGAAGATACTTTCACTGATAGTGTTATTTTTCTAAACCTGGATTAATTTTATCAACTGTCTTGTCCCTTAGAGATCTCTTCCCATGTGGTGATTCCATGGTTTGCATCATTGATGATAGAGAGGATGTTTGGAAGTTTGCACCCAATTTGATAACTGTGAAGAAATATGTGTACTTTCAGGGAATAGGAGATATTAATGCGCCTCCTGGATCAAGAGAAATTCAAATGAAGAAGAAAGGTGATTATATAATTTTCAAACTGCTTTTACAACTCTTTCTGCTTTTCAAATGTCATTGGTGTAAATCATTGGGGTTGATTTTACTTGCATTGCTTTTGTGCTGGGGCAAGCAGTCCTAGACTGTTGTAGCTGTCAGAGAGCAGACTTGCAGCACAGGTGTAAGTAGCTGAGTAAAACTGATCTGTTCTTGTTGGTAGCTTTCCTTCTGGTGGGCAGCTGCAGCAAAAGTAGAGTACAGGTAATGGTAGTGATAATGTGGCTGTACACTAAATGTCAGTTTTTCTCTTTCCCTCTCAGTAAAACAAGGTAATTTTTGGTTATGAAAACTGCGAAATACTTTAAAGTGATGGGGGTTTATGTGGAAAGTTCTTGCGGTTGTAGTTCTAGACTGAGACCTTCTGAGATGAGTTCTGCCCTAATTTTCTGGGCAGCAGTTATTTCATTGCCTTGGGATGTAATCATAAAACTCATGCTACAATATTAATCCTTTAATGTTTACGGAGGTAACAAATGGCTACTTAGAAGTCTGTTACTACTTCTTTTTAAAGTTACTTATACAACTAATTTATAAAATAAAATTTGTTCGATTTACCTGTTCTTTCTAGTAGGTATTGACATGTAAAGTACCTTAACATTGGAAAGCCTAGTGGTCACTTCTAAGCAATGAAGTGTGACTCTATATGTGAACCATGTTTAAGGAAAATTTGATTTTTACTAAATTTATATTAAAATCCTGAGAAGATTGTTATTGTTTGCTTTCTTTCCTGTCTTAGTGAATCACTCTACAAAACCAGAGGCACTTGTTTCAGGAGTATCATCAGCAAAGGATGCTGAAGAAGTAAGGAATGTGTCATGTACAGGAGAACAAAGCAACGGTCTCAAGAAAGCTACAAAGGACACTTGCACTGCAAATGGAAGTACTTCTGTCAGCAGCGAAGCATCTGACGGGGATATAAGTTCTCGAGATAAAGTTAATGCCCAGGACTCCTTAAATGATAGCTCTGATCGCAAAATGGACAGTGAGGTCACTTACAATTTGACAAATAGCAAAGAATCTGAGATTTCTTCAGAGGAAGCTGATAAAGCAGTGATAGAGAAGAAGCAAACCCAAGAAAAGACAATGAATGACTTGGACTTTGAGCTGTCTAGTGACAGTGAAAGTGATGGTGGATTGGATACCAGAAAGTCATCCACTTCTGTATCAGATAGTGAGAATGAGGAAAAGAGAAGCTGGAAGAAATCCACACCACCTCAACAGGATGAGGATTTGCAAAAAGAGAGTTGCACTGATGTGAATGAAAAAAAGGATGGTCTGGTGAACCATTCTGGGGACACGCAATCTCTACCTAGTGAAAATATTCAAGACAAGACTGATCTTGAAGCACAGGAAGAAAGTGAACAGGAAAGCCTTTGTGATTTAGGAAATGGGTGCATGGACAAGAAAGAAGCTGAAACAGAGTCTCAGAATAGTGAACAGTCTGGAATTACAATGGGCGAATCCTTAGACCAGAGTATGGAGGAAGAAGAGGAGGAGGATGATACAGATGATGACGACCATTTAATATATCTTGAAGAGATCCTTGTGCGGGTTCACACTGATTATTACACAAAGTATGATAAATATCTTAAAAAAGAGATTGAAGAAATTCCAGACATCAGAAAAATAGTACCAGAACTGAAAAGTAAAGTTCTGGCAGATGTAACCATAATATTTAGTGGACTGTACCCAACAAACTTCCCCATTGAGAAAACACGGGAACACTATCATGCCACAGCACTTGGAGCCAAAATTGTGAAGAATCTAGTACTGAGTGCTGATGATCCTGACAAAGCAACACATCTCATTGCAGCAAGGACAGGTAGGCAAATGAGACTTGAGTTTTCTGTCAGCTTTTTTTCCTGTTCATTCATGCCTTGAGCTATTTTTTCTGTAACTTGTAGACTTTAATATAACTGAGGTTAGAACTGAAATGGAAGAGTAATCCCAGCCCAATTTAAAAGCCTTTTCTAAAGGCTTTTTTCTTGCTTTTTGATCAAGCTTGGCTTTTAAGCATTAAAAGGAGGACCTGCTAAATAACCTCTGATTTAACATGTTGTCCCACTTCTCAGTTAAGAGTTGGTGATGCTGAGTCTTAATCTGTTAAAGATGTTGAATAGAAAATAAGATTTGTGTTGTAGAACAGTTTATTGTGGTCTTACTCTAAAGTTACAGCAGAATTACCACTGGTTAACTTCCATGGAGGAGTTAACAAGCCGCTACTACATTCTGATACAATATTGTGTGTATCCTGATCCTCAGTTACCTCATTTTTGGCCTTTTTGAAAATATCTGATAATCGAAACCATGAAAATAGAAAATATGACTGAGTGGTTTAGATTGTCTAAAACTTGTAGGTAGCTTTAGGACATCTTTCAATATCATAAGTGGAGAAATGCACATCTGCATGTTGGGAATTTTTTTTTCTTGACTTCTGTTTATGTAAGTTTTTGATACATCAGAAGCATCTTTTTTTCATCAACCTGCATTACAAATTCATGGAGTATATTTTCACTGTCTGAAGAATAGATGTGTTTATTTTTCTTGAAGTGTCTGCAACTTAAGCTATATCTTGTTCTATTTCTTATCCAGCTGACTGGAAATAATTTCCTGTTGAAGAGGCAGTGATGGGGGGGGGAAAAAATTGTTTAGTAACGAAAAGGAGAATGTTTCAGTTCCTTAATTTCTACCATCCCAAATAGAAAAATTGATTCAAAAAATGTATGTCTTAAAGCCAGATAACTTATCCACCAATAGTATAGAGGTATACTAATAATCTTAGCATAAATAACAATAAAACTAATTTGCTAAGCTAGAGGGAACTTGCCTCACTTTCCAGTTATTTCAGTGTATGGTTCTGGTGACATAAAACACAGGTAGCCTTCATTAAAAAGGTGCTAAGCCCAACTTTTGCAAGAGGGAGCTGCAATGTTGACCTAGTCCATTAGTATAAGAATAAAATCTCTACTGATGAACAAGCAGTGAAGCAGCAAGTTATTAGTTTGTCCTGATGTTGATACTCATTTAAATAGGGAAAAAAACCTAAGAATATTTAAAAAGAAAAAATGAAATTAATTTCATGGAGATTAGCTGGGATTTGTGAAAATGTGATAGTTGAATTAATAAATAGGAAGTGTTAAAAGCAGTGGGGAAACTGTAGCTTTACTGTAGAATATTGCTATTACAGCAGTTTTAAAAAGAGGTGTTCAGCAACTAGTCTGTAATGTTGGAGATGCAATAGCTATCAAGGTGACCTTCCCGTCAATGTAACAATTCCTGAATTGCTGGTTCAAAAAACCTTTATTGTCAGTATGTAGAGGCTGACTCCTGCGTTAGTAAGAAAAGAATTGCATGGTAATTCTAAAGGTGGTGACTTGGCAGGTTCTTCAGTCTCGTGAGCAGACTTATCTTTCATCATCACTCTTTCATCATCACTTAGTAATTATTTTTGCAGCAATGGCAGTGAAATGGGGAGATTTAGAGTGAAAAAACTGTGTTCTCGAGTAACCCTTTTTGGTAAGATTTTCATGTATTGCTTGTAGTTTTGGTTTGAGATTTTAGGTTTCTTTTTTGTTTGGTTGTTTGTGTTTTTTTTCAACAGAAGGCTTTTCTCGCTGCTGGTCAGATGGGATTAGTTATGCTTTATCATCTTAATTTCATGAGGGAATCTGAAGTTTAATCAGAGATATTAAGGATATAAATTGTGTCCTGTCACAGCTGGATTACTGATAGTTCAGCTGTCAGCATGATTTTCATATTGATTCTCATGTGGTTAGAAAGGAAATTCTACAGATCTTTGTTACTGCTGTAAACCATCCCTGGCTCCTGTGGCAAACATCTGAAGCACTACTTAGTGTCTAAGTGCTGGTGAAAAACATGTCCCTTCATGTCTTCCATTCAGAACTCAGTGGTCTGAGACCACACGCTGTTGTTCTGCTTGCCATTTGGTCGGGGTTTTTTATTTTCCTTTTCTCCTTTTTGGTGTGGTTGTGAAAAGTTTATTTTAAAGTGTATCTGTGAGTTTTTAGTGTATCTGGACAACTCTACTAAGAATAGCAGACTTAGGGCTCAGATGAGCAAGTTAACTTACATGTTTACTTTGCATCCGCTGTGCTGTAGTAAATGATGTGTACTTATCCTCACTGCTGCCACACAGATTACTTTTGAGTTTTGAACACAGAATTTGTAAGAGGAAATAAAAAGAAAACAAGTCATTGTGAAACAGAGTGTCCTAGAGAAATGGGTTTTTTTCCCCCCTGCAAAGCAGTCACATCATAGATTAAACAGGTAGTGAATGACACAATAAATTTACAGAATTCTTGTCAGGCTATTGCAGTAAATAATGTGAATGCCTTTTATTCTTTTTATGTATTTGTCTGTTTCTTTGCAGACATTCTGTAATTCATATGCTATGAAAGCAAATGAATCACTTTTCTTAGAGATAATTAGGATTTTTTAATTATTAAATAGGGAGGAAAATTCAACAGTCTTCTAATCAACTTTCATAAATTTGAGTGACTGAGAAAAGCCTACCATATAGTCCTTTCTACTTAACTGTGGGCTCTATACGTTTTATTTCAGTTCCTGAAGTGTCTGCTCTTTGCTTTAAGCAACAGCAAACTGCACTGGATGATGAATTGTTACAGCTGTGTACACGCTTGGTGAAGCAGTTACCATGCTATTTCATAAGCCTTATGTTCTTTCCTGAACAAATGAAAGATGCTGTGTTTTGTATTGAGATTTTGCTGGTGGAGAATATGGATCTATTCAAGTCACTGTTACAAGCTATTCTAATGGGGCAGGACTGAAACTTATGTCAGCTTAGACACTTCGTGTGTTCTTGATTATTTTTGGGGTTTTTTTAAGCATTTAATTCAGTGTCTTCCTGTACTTTGAAAGTTATATGAGGATAATTTCTTTCTGTTCACTTAGCCTATGTCAAGTTTTGTTTAATATCATTAAATATCAGATTGCTTAAAATACTAACTGCTCCTCCTGCACCCTTTTGCTCTGCAGATTTCCTTGTTGGGCTGCTCTAATCAGTAATGTGAATGTAGCCAAGTGTGCAGTATGGTATTTCTTCTTAGTTTTCATGAACATACTGTTTAGTTTAGTACTTAATAATAAATTATACCCTTTATCTATGCTGCTGAAGTACCTATTGTGCTTCATATTTTGGATAAGAGAAAATAATCTGCTTTAGTGAACAGCTGTAGAAGTTTATTCTTGCATTATTGATTTTGGTCACTTTTTGAATTGTCAAGATTAACAGGATGCTTTTTTGTTTATTCAGCTTTTCCATGCAAATTCAGAAGTGGAATTAATTAATTCTTTCCCCTAGATTTGAAAATAACTTTTTCCAAATGTTACACACTTCATTCTGTGTCTGTCAAAATGTGATGAATTTGGACCCTGGCTGCTTTATGTGGAAAGGCTTGTATGCCTTTTTACCTATTTTGGAACTATTTTAGGCTAGAATTTGAAGTAGGGAAAGGTGATTAGAGGGGAATATTGCAAAAAAGTAAGTCAGGTGAATAGGGTTTTTTTAAATTATTTGTAGCTGAGCTGGTTGATTCAGAAGTTCCTAACTGTATCAGAAATTCTACTGCTTTATGGATTAAAATCCTTTTCTGTTGGTTCTTCACAGTAAGCATACTTCCAGTAGGGGAAGTTACATGGAGGAAAGTAAGAGTAAAAAGCAAGGTTGTTAAGTGTTGCAGTACCATTTCTCCTATCCAGTTAAACTTGGTGCTCTACCAAATCTTACTGCAAAGGTATCATGCATGTGAAATCTTGATTTGTGAAGAAGTCAACTAGTGACACAGTTGTTTTAATTCATGCTGTTTTCACTATGCTGGAGTATGCTACAGGGAGCTGTGCTTTAGAAATGAGGAGGGAGCAGAAAGCCTCAGTGTTGCAGAGGTGAGAGAGGTAAGAAGGCTTTTCACCCTGAGGAATTGGGTTTTGTTACTCACTGGTCTTCATGTCACTTATTTTATTTTTATGTTAATGGCCTATACTTTTTGGAGCTACTGTTAAGGAATAATAAGAGTTTTGTACAAAACAGTGCCACTTCGTCTTTCGTGTTTAATGCTTCTGCTGTAGTCCTGCTAGCCAGAATTTACCAAGCTTCTCAAATATACATCTGGTATGAAGGAATTAGATATGCATGAATGCAGGCTGTGTGTGTGTGGAATGGACAGCAAGATGAAGCACCTAACAAATGATCAACACAGAGGCAACAGTTTTAAAAATAGTTAGAGGAAGCCATCTTCTCACATAAATTAACAGATTTAACATGAAATGAGGGTGCAGTTTTATGGGGTTTTCTGGCTGTCTCTAGTGACATCTAAAGGGAGCAGCAATATCTGTAGTTGGTTGTATGGACGTACTACAGGGTCAGATAAACTTTGCTTCAGGGTGTTATAAGCACAGTCTGTCCAGTAGCACCAGCAACTCTAATGGTTCTGTGTGCTTACTGGTGAAATAGCCTGTCTTTGTATGCTGTATTCAGTCTGCTCCATGGTGCAGGATAGTACTGTTACTCACATCTAATTCTTGATTCTGTGTCTAATACCAGGCACCTAACTTTCCACTGGACTGCTCTTGTTGCTTTTTCCTTGAAACTCCAATGCTTACTAACCCAATTTCAGCATCAGATACATAGCAACTGTCTTCTTAATTCTTTGTTCTTTTACATTGCCATCATTTTTCTCCTTTACTGCAAAATAAAAGCGTTTTCCAATCTAGGTTGTATAGTTTCCTTATTCCTTCCACCACCCAGATTTTTTGTTCTTTTTCTCCTTCAAAACTTCTGTTTGCTTTCCTCTGAAGCAACCCCTGTGTATAAATTAAATACATCTTTGCAGATACTTGTGTCTAACTGCAGGTATTTTTACAGTTTCTACTGTGATTCTGTAAATAATGATTATACTGGGTTTTGTGGAAACTCCCTTTGGCACTGTAAGCTTTCTCATTTCCACCAACTCGTGCATGGAAGAGCTATGTGGATTGCTGAATACATTTGTCACTGATGTTTAAGTGGAAAACATACTTGTATCAAGGAATGTGTGATCTGAGTTCACCAACCTTCCTTCTTAGCATTTGGCTTTTTAGTCCATTAAAACCTCTCAAACAGCAAGGATGTCCAGGGATTAAACATGATTGGTGTTCTAAAGTTGTTTTCATTGAGTGTTTCTTTGAAAATGTTTTTCATTTCATGTCAAAACTAAAAATATGGCATTTCTAAATCACTTGTGGTTTGGAAAAGGCTTTGTTTTTGAATTCTTGTCTTTGTGTTTTTATTTGTATTGCATTCATAAATTAACACATCTTCATTACAAAGATAATAGTGTGACAAAAAGCTTTGCATTTACTCTACAGCTCTTAAGTCCTGAGCAGTGAAGTTGCTTGCATTTGCTGCTGAGAATAAAAGAAATGTACTTGTGCAGAACATCTTAACCTGAATTCAAGATTTATAAAGTATTTGTATTTGAAGATGGATGAAAAGGTAGCCCTATTCCTCTTGAGTTTTGGGGCAGCAAAAGTAAGGAAACAGAAAATAAGCACTTCAGTTAAAGGACAGTTAAATGACCTCCTGTCCTTACTGTTTGTTTGGTCTTTCTGAATTTCCATAAGCCTAGAAAATGAACTGTCTGAACTAGTTAGATCAATCTAGCAACTGTCTTCTTAAATCTGTCTACCCCAGAAGATTCTGGTTCAGGTTGTACACAGGCCTTTAGGTATTGGCTATTAACTGTTTGCTCTCACCTTCAAATGACGTGGATAACAAGACTTTGATTTTAGCTAAAACAAGTGAAGTTAAATGGCAGTCATGCTGATAAAACTCCAGGGAACTGTGTGGAAACTGTAAAATTCCTTTACTTGCTTCCTCATCAGATTGTTCTGGAATTTTATAAATTTCATCTGGAGACTTCATTCCTAAAAGCACATGTGTGATAAACTTCTTTTAAAAATTAAGCTTTAATTTAAAATTTTCATTTTAGTTGAAAAGGTGAACTAGTCTGAAGTACTGTCTTTTATGTAAGAAGGAAACCTAGGGTCTTTGTGCAGAATCAGCGGGCTTCAAAAGGGGTGGGTTGTGTTTGAACCTTTAGTTATGAGAGCTTAGTTCTTTATCTAGAAGTGAGAGCTCAGTTACTTTTACTCCTGCCTTTACTTCCTGATCGTATCCTTTTATTTTCCATTTCTAAACTAAAAAAACTAGTGTAATACAATATTAAGTGTATTGCTTTGTCAGTGTATAAAGAGATTTAATGGGTAAATTAGTGAATTTAAGCATTTAAAATAATGTGTAGCTAAGATGAAACAACTACTGTGATTCGTACATTTAAATTTTCCAATCAAATAAAAGCAATGCAGTCTGACAACATTTAGACAGTCAGCTGACTCAGGAATAGAAGACGGGTCAAGATTAATTTCAACCTTTTTTTAATTAACATCTTTTTGCTTACTGGTTTTGATGCTTCTTGGTAAAGATGTTTCATCTTTACTGAGTTTCTCTCTTGTTCTGGCTTCTCTAGAAGATGGAATTTGAAATCTACTGCGTGATGACTTATTGATGATTTTGTGTGGACTTTGTGCTAGCCTGCCCTGTTTAACTTTGCGTTCAGTGTTCCTTCCCCTTTGTTAAGGAACAGTCCATTTGTCTGCTTTGCCCCTTCTTCTGACAAATGAAGGTTGGGCGGGTGGCTGGCTGTTGGTGTGTGCAAAGGACTGCACATAAAGTTATTATGAAAAATTAGTGCTGGACTTCAATAGCATTGAAGAGGAAGAGCTGCTGCTACTCAGACTGACAAATAGAAATGAAGGAGATGAAATACAAAAGTGGTTTTTAATTGTTTGTTTAGTTATTATAGAGATGTAGAGGTTTTCCATATGAATGGACTACTTGTATAGTACAAATACAAGTTAGAAATACCTTTGTGCAGCTTCAGGCATCTTAGTCTCACTTTTGTAAGCTTTGATTGTTTTGTTGATTTGGGGTGGAGTGTTTCGGTTTGTTTTCTTTTTTCCCCTCCTAAGATTGGTCACGAAATGTTCTTCCTAAACTGGTATGTACTTGAAACTATGTAGTGTGTCTGTGGGAACACTGTGATACTGTGTTTAACTTTGTAATAGGCACAGAAAAAGTACGGCAAGCTCAGGACTGCAAGGATCTTCATGTTGTAAACCCTGACTGGCTGTGGAGCTGCCTGGAGCGCTGGGACAAGGTTGAGGAGCAGCTCTTTCCCTTGAAGGATGACTACATAAAAACACACAGGTACGTGGGAACTTGGGGTATAATCGTGCTTACTAATGCAGCTACTAAAACTAGTTCCTGATAAATTCAGAATGGTATGCAGTGCTTCCAGATTTTAAGAGAGAACCCACCTGTTTCAGTGCTGCTTAAACTGAAGACTAAGGGATCAGGAGGCAGTTCAGCAAGTTAGCAGTGTCAGGGGAAACCCGTGGTACCAGCAGTTTCTTAAGTAGCTGTCATTGTTAGCCATTTTCGGCTGGAGCAGTTGAACTTGTCAGAGGACTATTAGGAGTGACTCTCTTTTTAGTAAAGTGCCATGGTTAAAATATCTCTGACAAGATACTGCAGAGCCAGCTTTTTTCTTCTCTTTCCTCTTTGGATATACTCATTAATAGTGTCTTGCAAGCCTGAGGGAGGACCTTTCCTCCTGTCTTTAGAAAGGAGGGAGCATAGCATATAAGCTTTCCTGTATGAAACTGATAATGATTTATTTGACAGTCAACTAGATATCTGTTTTTTGATAAGAAAATGCTCGCACTTTAAGGGCAGAAAGTAAATCCTTATAGACTCTAAAAGACAGCAAAGGTAGAATTATCTGAAAGTAGAGATATCTGAAAGTGAGGTTGCATGTCAATTGGAAGACACAGGTAGAGACACAGGTTCTCTAAAACTTAAGTGGTGAAGTCTGCGTATGACTTGGGAGTCAGATTTATATTGGAGTATTTGCCTGAGGTGTTTAATTTGTCTAAGAAGCCTGACACAGCTAAGTTCTCAGTACAGATCTGGACAGGAACTTGCAAGTATTATTTTTGATGTCTAAATTAATGTGTCTTTGTACCTATCTTAATTTACTCTCCCATTTTATCAAAACACATGATAATTTTTTCCTACTTCATTTCAAATACACTATACCTTAATTTCACACTTTTCTTTACCACATCCTCCACAAACCTCAGTCAGTGAAATCTCTACCTTGATGCAAATAATTTTATTCATTAACCTAATGTGTATGACTTCTTTGGAAAAAAATTTCTCTGTAATGAAGCTGCTTGAAATAATAATTACTAGTCTAAAGCATTTATGAACTAGGTGGAGAATGAACTGTGAGAAAATATTTGCATATAAAATAAGCTTAAGAATAGCAAAACTGAATAACTTGGAATCAGTTGACCCTAAGTTTTAATGCTACACAACTACTTGAGAAAAGTCCCTGAGAAAGAAATCATATGTTTAAAATCTCCAGTTTTGTGGCATTTATAATATTTGTTAGTGTAGTTCGTTGGTTTTTTTCCCTATAGCTTCAGTTTCATGATGCTGGTTAATTTGATTACTTTTTTACTACTCGTTTCCTTCCTCTCTTTTATATGAGACTTTATCATAATCGGTTTCTATACTGTACTGGTGATTCCTGCAGATTGATCTCTGAATGTTTCTGCCAGTACTTCTAAAATTATGTTTTAATATGTAGCAAGGTGATAACAGGCAACTTACTGTTTTAACAAATGAGTTTGGATGGACTGTAAGTTAATAATATCATGTGTTTATTTTCTCTCACAGCCAATTTGGAGAGTAAATACTAAGATCTGATACAATATCATGCTCTTTTCTCTATTGGAGAAGTGGATGTTATCGTGCTACTCTAGTTGTTCAGCAGCTACTAGTAAAAAGCAATTTCAGTAACTGTGTTATTAAATATGCCTTAAAAATTGTGATAACTTTAACGATGGAAATATGGCATAATCTATGTATCAGCATTTTTCTCTCTTAGGCTCAGTGGGACTGTAACAGAGCTGGGTGAAAAGAAAAGCTTTTCNCTATGTATCAGCATTTTTCTCTCTTAGGCTCAGTGGGACTGTAACAGGGCTGGGTGAAAAGAAAAGCTTTTCGGAAATATTCCAAACTATTTATTGTTCTGTCCCAATTCATTTTTTCCACTCTGGTCAGATAGCTCATTTAGATTTCTAAATTAAGTTCTTCTGAACTTCATCCAACAGAGAGAATAGCCCTGCCGTGTTTCCTGATACACACAGCGCATTTCAGACGGCTCTGTTTCACCCAACGCCAATCCATCCGAAGTCTCAACCTGGTCCTGAAGTTCGGATTTATGATCCTAACACTGGAAAACTAATCAGGAAAGGTTCTCAGACCTCTGGCCAGTCGATGTACATCCAGTCTCCAGCTCCTCCCATCACCTTACCAGTCCACGGCGAACACTCATCCTTCAGGTAATCTAAAGCATAGCTAAGAGTCACTTCAACTTTATTTTCAGATGCTGTAGTAAATTTAACTCTTTGTTATCTCTACAAATTTATCAGATTGTCATCTTTTATTATATGTATATATACATATTATTATATATATTACATATATTATTATTATCTTTTATGTTTGTTTGCTTTCTGAAAAGCCAAGGAAATGAGTGAAAATGAGCAGTCAACTGAAGTGAAATCAGGATGCTAGAATTCAAAATGCTTTTTGTACTTCACTGAAGGGCACTAGAAGCCTCAAAGCAAATAAATGCAGTGTGTATTTTGTGCATTTTAGAGGAGGTTGAATAACTCATCTCTAAAGCAAAGCAGCCTAATTGAGTCTTAGACAAAGAGGCTGATCCAGTATTCTATGAAATATCTGATATGATTTGTCTTTTGTTCATAGATATCTTTCTTCCTCTTATTTTCTCAGATATGACATTAGCTTTGTGTTTTATTTTGAGGAAAAGCAGAAGGTGCAGATGAGTATTTTGGCTGAGTGCTAGTTGATGATCCTTAGATTACAAACTAAAGCAGCAGGAGGGGGAGGCAGCCTCCTTTTTGAAGTACAAAGGCTAACATCTGGATTTTGTCAGAATTTGTGAGTTTGGTTAAGATACAACAACAACAGCACCACTTGCCTCTTAAGGATGCTTAAAATATGGAAGATTTATCTGCGTAAAAGACCTAACTATTTAGAATGCTAGCAAGTTTAACAAGGCTTGCTGACTGCAGTGATAAAGTTGGAGTCAGTTAAAGCAAAACTTCTCATTTTGTAAAATGAGATCAAAATTCTTTTGTACAATGTGATCAAAGTATAGCAATTGCTGTAAAATGATTGTTTTCCAAACAGCTGCAAAAATGCAAACTTATTATAAATGCAAAGTTTTCTGCCTTTCTCCCGACACTTTTGCATTGAAATACTTTATATAAAGTTTTACATATTAGCATAGCTTATGTTTCTCCTCTGTATTCCTGTTGCCAAACTTTTTCAACCTGTTATTTCCAGATTCATCTTTTTATAGGTTTTTCCTTATTTCAGATTCCTTATTTCTGTCAACACAGATTTTGAGAACGTTTTTTTTGTGAAGTCATTTTATTTCAGTTCCTTTTTAACTGTTTCTTTTAAAGTCTATTCTACTTTAGTAGGATGATAAACTGGAAAAGCTTTAAATAATCAAGACACAGCATGTAGGAAGAGAGGAGCTGGAAAGCTTTTGACATTGTTTGTCAGTTATTGTGGAAAGGTTTTCTCCTGGAAATGGAGCTGGGATGGTTGTAGTTGTGTAATTGTTGTGGCACTTCAGCATGACGGTTTATGGTGATATTAATGCCTATTGATGTTTCTTGTGCCTTTGTCAGCGACTGAGTGAGGTGTGATGTCATAGAACCATAGAATAGTTTGGGTTGGAAGGGACCAACCCCCCTGCCATAGGCAGGGACACCTCCCACTAGATCAGGCTGCTCAGTGCCTTGTCCAGCCTAGTCTTGAACACCTCCAGAGAGGGGGCATTCACAACCTCTCTGGACAACCTGTTCCAGTGCTTCACCACCCTCACTGTAAAGAATTTCTTGTCCACACCTAACTCTATCTTTACTGAATGTAAAGGTGCTTCTTCAATTGATCATGTTATGAAAAGGGATATATACTTGTTTCTCAGACACCCAGACAGGTTATTTTCTACTCACATTTTATTTCACTTGAGCATTTTTTTGACTGTCAGTACTCGGGATTGAAACACTTTAAGACTTGGAGTTAATCAAAGTACTCAACATGCAGCTTCACCCACACAAGCAGCTGTAAGAAGAGAGATTAGTGTAAGATAAGTGCTTGGAAAACAGTCAACATTTTCGTAACTGTTTCCTGGCTTTTGATTCCAGTAGTAAAATTAGTGACTTGTAAACATTCATCTCTTTATTGGGATATGGCTATGTTCCTCAGATGTTCTGCCATCTTCAGTTTAAGAAGTGCCTTGATAAAGTCTAGGAGGAAATCTCTGCTATGATCAAATACCACATTTAGTCATTTTAGTAGATAGGAAGCAGAGCTTGAAGTCTGTAAAGAAGTAACAAAAAGGTGAATATGAAACGCTTTACTGTATTTTGACTAAAGAAGTGCTGAGGCCCAAGTACTGTGTTACCACATTGGTTTGTCTTAATGCATTTATCAGTGGAAGCTTATAAAAGGTGTTTCACATCCAATTAAAAAATTGATCCCATACTTCATAGCAAAAGATCTTAGTGCAGCAATTTCTTCATAGGAAGCCATGTAGTTTTTATGTCCTCACAGACTTCATGTGCTCCTGTGTTTACTTCCTATTAGAAGATGAGACTATTTGCAACTAAGCCATTGATTTTAAGTGGTTAGAGAAAACTATTAGCACTCCTAACTTGCTACGTCCATACACAACAGTAGCAAAGCCTTCAGTGATCCTTGATATTGTCTAAAAATTTTATCTGATTCTGAATTTCAGACAGTGGGCAACAAAATTACACTGCTGTGAGAGGAAAACCTCTCACAGGAGTCATGATGTAGCAAAGGTGCTCTGTCTCTTACTGTAAGAATAGACCTTGTTGTGTTTGGATAACCTCTTGCAAGTCTGGTTACTGAAAAGGGCTTTGGGTTGTCCAAGTGTGATTTCAAAGAACTGTTTCAGTCCTCACTATTTGATTTTAGGTTCAACATTTTTACTTTCATTTTAGGATTCAACTTGAAACGTAATTTAAATGGAGATGTTATTAGTTTAGATATCTGCATGCACTTTGCAGTGAAGGTGTCACCAGTGAATTAGAAATAGTCCAGTCGGTTTGGTCAGTGTTTTGTATGTCAGGCATAGATCTTGCCATCATGCTGAGCTCGGAGGGAGTTGACCACCTGCTTTTTATCATGGCAGTTGCAAATTGATCATGAGAGTGGTAAAGATTTTGCAGGTGTACTAGAAGGGAAGGGTATAGAATGCAATGCCATGCTGGTTGTGACTGCTCATGCCTGGCAGGAGCTCCTCTCTCGTAACATGAAGAGAGAATACTCTTTAACAATAACCTACGTGTCAGAGTACTGATATTCCTTATGGATCTCAACAATTTGCATCTTTCGTGGAAACAGTACTCTATAAACATTAGAGTAAACACTAAACTTGTAACAGATCATGAGATGTGTAATGTAATGTTGTCCAAAAAAAATGCTAATGCCATCTTAAACTAGGATGAAGTAAAAATAATACTGCAAGTTAAATTCTAGTGAATGCTAATAATACACTAACAGATGAAGCAAAGCTTAAAATATGCATATAATTTACATGTGAGAAGTCAGAAGTGGCACTCTGATTTTAAGACACACCAAATGTTTGCTTTGAAAAACTGTAAAGCAAATGTTGGGGGCTGGAACAGTCCAAGATTTTTATAAATTAATTAAACTTGCAACACTTTCCTCTTAATTCTCATGCCCACTGTTAGAATTTTTCCTAACTGATGTTATCCGTCTTGTTATGACAGCAAAAAAGAAACCTAGATACCAAACTGAAATAGTGAATGGAACTTAAATATTTAAAGTTTACATGATGATGCTATTTTACTTTTCCCCTGGTGCTGTACCAGAGAAAGATGCTTGTTACTTCCACAAATGTTGACCTTGCCCTGCATGCAGTGAGTTCTGCATGCATGTGCATATTCTTGTGTGTGTGAAAAGCTGAAAAGCACTGACCAGCCTGTTGCAGGGGTTTAATATGGCATTACTTTTTAAAAGCACTGTTCATGAATCTCATCTGATTAGAAATAAATGTATGTTCGCACATTTGTATTTCTTTTAAATTTTAATCGATGTAAAAAGCAACTGAAAATGTAAAGCCATAAAAATGTCTTTGTAAGAAACATTTTTATTTTAGCAAACCTTAAGAGCAGTTGTTGTTTTATATTACATTTTCAAATGCTTTGACAAATCTGTGTTTCTAATGTAGTAGCAGTTGTAAATTACTAGGGGAAAAATCTGACAGTTGTTTTACAGTTAATATTTATGTATAATAATGGAGTCAAGGATGATGTGACATTTTATTCTTGGGTGATGTTTTATTTAACAATGATGGAGTCCTCCAGATCAACCTGAGACTTCAGAGTCAAGAAGCTCATAGCTGTGCCATGCTCTGGATGTTGCATCTTCTGAATTAAATCATCACTATGGTTTCTAATAATAATGCAAAATAATACCTGCCTTTACCAATCATTGAGGTGGACGTGATGTTCTCTGAAGTGTTCAAAAAAAGAATATAAATAAGAATACAGTGACACAGAAACTACAAAAGGAGTTCTCACTGTCATCAGTTTATGTTCTTAAAACTTACTAGATTTATTTCTAATCTAAAGAAAATCTGCTTGGCTGCCTTCTGTGTGTAACTTGTGCATAATTCTTGGCACAGTCAAGCTTGTAATTTTTTAATGAGATGATTATACTTCTTGTTTTGTTATTCTCTGTATTACTAAGAATGTAAATGACATCACATTTCTCTTCCTATTAAAAAGATGTGGAAATCCTACTTTGAAAGAGCTTTTGGAAAAGACAGTGGAATGTTGTATATTTTTTTTCCTTTCTTACCTATGAAAATTGTCTGAGAGCAATTTAATATCAAATGAAAACACTGTGTTCTTGTAGAATTGAAAACATTTGAGGGGGCAAAAAACTATCAACCTGAGATGAAAATCTGAGATGAAAATCTGAAAACTGTTTGGTTGGTTCATTGCCACAACATCTAAATTACTGTTTTGGCTTTGTAGAAAATTGCAATGCACAATGTTGCTTAGTAGTGCTGAGCTAATGGAGATCTTTTGCAGTTTGCTATGCTACCTACAACAGGGATATGGAGTTGATTCTCTCCCAAAGTATCCCTAATTCAAAAAATAAATTTGCATCTCCTGTCCCTATACATTGTAAGCCCTCAAAATAAGCTTGATTCAAAGCTTTGTGTGGCTTTCAGATGTCTTAAGTTCTGAGACTTAAGTACAAATGTAGGAGAAAAAAATCCTGATATTTAGATGGCCTTTGTGAAGCTTTCAGGTTCATGAGAGAAGAAACAATTTTGTAGATCCTCACATGTAACAGGATTTAGATAATTGAATAACGACTTTTTTGAGTGGGGCTGCTGGTTGAAAGCTGCTTCTTGAAAACCCAGGCTGAAAGGGAGGCAGGGTTCTTATGCTGTTGCTGGCCAGCAGAGACCACACTGTACCTTTTTTCTAATCATGACAACCCTCTGAAACAGCTTGGTGCTGTCTCACCCGGCAGTTGAAACAGCTTGTGGTCTCAAATTAGTCTTGCTTGTGATAATTATTCACCTCACACACAATCTTGTGGCTAACATAATGAATTTATGATCCATGAGCTTTCTGAATTGAGATTTTTTTAATGGGATTTGGAGTGATGATGAGCTGCTGTTCATGTAACAGCCAAATGAACAATCTTCATAGTTAAACTGTACTGTGTAGCCTTTTCAGCTTTAGTCGGACCTTTAGTAATTTGGTAATGTTAACAGAAAAGTTACCCAAGAAAGGCAGAAGTCTCCTGTTGTTCTAGATATATGTAGTGTATCTTTTTATTACTATTAAAAGCAATTCCCATTTTTATTTTTGCAATAAAATACAAGCTAGGAGGAAATGTTACCATATTTGAATACACTAGCCAAAAAGAAATATGATCTGTTTTGCCTCTCATCAAGCCTTAGCATCTGGGATACATCTGAAGCCTGAGGCTGCAGGGGTGAGCTTTGTGCTTGCAGGCTTCTTACCTGTAAGGTTAAGAAATAGGAAAATACACTTTGAGACTCGAGAACGTAAGCAGTAACATAGATCAGGAAAATATATTGGAATGTAAGAATTGTTTCCCTAATGAAAAATGTATCAAGTGATAGACAAACTCTGAGTACAAACCTTAAGGTATTTTAAGGGCAGCTACTGAAACTCTTGGCCTCAGGAAGGTTTGATGGTTACCTACAAGAGCAGCTGGAAGGCAGGATAGTGAGTAACTTTGTCAGAGGTAGAATAAGAACTTAAGCATTCAAACTGAAAGTAAGAGCAATCATTGGGTGACTTATCTTTCTTCTGTTGATGAGCACAGAACTCTATTAAGCAAAGTCATGGGTATTTGGTAATCATAATTTGTTTATAGGATTTTATTTCTAGTTTGTAAGTCAAGTAAATATTTCTTATGTGGGACCCCTGAAATTTTTCAGAGTTGTTCAACCACATCAGCAGCAGATGTTTGAAGAAGACCTACCAGCGAGTGAAAATGATGAGCAGCCTGGTCCATCGAAGCGGAAACGTCAGCCAAGTATGTCTGAGACAATGCCTCTGTACACCCTGTGTAAAGAGGATTTAGAAAGTATGGATAAAGAGGTGAGCTTAACTAATTGACAGATTTCTATCATGATGATTGTTTGTATGCATAACAGTTTAACTTTTGCTAAATTATGCATGTCTGTGAACTAACTAACCCTGTGTGCCACTACAGTAACTTGAATTAAAAGCCACAGTAGAGTAAGAAGTACAATTGTTTTTTAAATAGAGTTATGTTCTGCAGAGTAAATTTGAATTAAGGTGTGGGAATTCTATTGTGTATAAGCATGCCTGTAAAGCAAGACTTCATTCAAGTGTAGCCTTGTGTTACATTAAACACATTTAATTTTGCCAGTTGTCACCTCAAGCTCTTTTAAATTTAAAGGAAATTTTCAAGTGTTCTAAACAATGTCAGTGTCCGGATGGGAGAAGAAAAGTCTGTTGGTGAAAGGGGATGGGCTGTAGAGGAGTCTTACCATGATTTGCATGTGAAGGGAGCTTACTGTCACAGGGATAACTGCACTTTTTTGTACAAAATACATTATTTGAAATTCACTGTGGACCTCTAGCAGATGGTGCTTTTTCACTTCTCTTTCTGGTATGCTCTTTGCAAATCAGTCACCATCTTGCATAGTATTAAATGATGCATAGAGGAGGAAATACCTATCACTGCATGCCATGGTTTCACAAGTTCATTACACTCTAGATGGCTTTGCTATAAAACCTAGTGACACTGAAACTTAAACCCATCTTTAATCTTTGATCATTCACTGAAATGGGTAGTGGAGTTTTTAACTTGCCAACTTCTGACAGTAAGTTCTGGCCATACCAAATCTTGAGAGTTATCTTCAGAAAATAAGTGTGAGAAGGAAACTCTGTATTTCACTGAGGATAGGGAGATACTGTATACAGCATGGTATGATTTTTGAGGTATGCTTTTGTAGAGAGGTCCTGCAGGAAGTTTGAGCTTCTGTTCTCAGGAAAGATCCCATAACTTTCAAAAGCTGTGATGATCAAATTTGAATTTCAGATGAGTAACTTTCATCAACTTCAAGAGTTACTAAGTACACTTTTTTGTTTTGTTCCAAAGGATTTTTTGACCATTTGATCTCAGAACAGTGTTTCTTCTTGTCATGATGCCAGCCCCTTAATCCATCTGTCTCATCTTTTGTGTTGTCAGTGGAACTTAAAACAAATCGTTGTTAGGGATTGTTCTGATGTTTTTGTATACTAACATTTTTCTAATAGTGTGGCTTTTGGGAAACAATGAATTGCTCTTGCAATTTGTGCACTGAGCCAAAAGAAAGTGTGTGCATTTTCCAGAATTACTGCATTAATACATCTTCTGGCACTATTTGTTTTGGGATTGATTGTTCACTGTGTTGCTATGGTTAGACTAAAGAAATTAAAGTTTTCTACCTATCCTACAAATATAAACATCTTAAATTACAGTGATTTGTTTTTATATTATGCTCTTTCTTAAGCTGCATTTTGTGCTTGGAAACTAGACTACATGAACTTCAGAACAAACTAATTCAAAATTCCAGTGGATTTTCTTATTGTAGTTGACTTGCTTTGGTTCCAGAAGTGTTATTTGAACTTACAGTTGCTGCCGGAAGGTCTTCCTCCTGCCAGTGTCCACCACTGTCTTTATTAAATTTACATTACTGGTCCAGCCAACAGAGTAGGGAAGAAACTTGTCACTTGGTGTATTTTGGGTTGGTTTGATTGGGATTGAGGATTAACACTGACATGAAGAAGTGGGCACTGAGATGTCGCATTGTGGAGGGTGTGCTGGGTGTGATAGTGCCAGCAAGGTGGTGTCTTGTGGGAGTGACTGTAGAGACAGCCAAGGGAAACTAACCATTGTGGGCTGACTTTGGGACTGCTAGCTCACCTTGGCAAAGATAAAGTATTCAAGTACAAGAAATATAAGCAGTGAAGGTAGAGTTTATGGTCTTGTGTGGGAGTACACTTGCAAAAGAGAGGGAGGATGTGTGGCAATGTAGTCTATAAAATATTGAAGTTTAGTGGAGCATATGTAGTAGATCCTGCTGTCAGGAACATTACCATGTGAAGTGAAAATAAGCTTCATAAGCATTGCTTGTTGGTGCTCAGTTTCTCTGGTGACACTGTGACTTAACTTCTGCAGAAAGAGGTTTGCCCATATCTCATTCTTTATAAAAATGATTTGAAGGGTAAGAATCTTTGTAATGGCATCACTTAGAATTGTGAATTTTCTGCTTTCTTCTGCAAAAATGCTTTTGATTAACTTGTATTCTTCATAGTAACTCTAACAACCACAAGATCTACAGCTGATTGTAGGCTAGCTTGGCGAGTGAGGTTTGTGACTGAAACAGACTCCGAGTGCTAGTGCTGACACTGTTGCAATTAGGAGTAAATGGTCTAAGAAAAGCAAAAGCAAGTTACAATGTGACTTTGCTGAAGTGTAAGCCAAACCAAGTCTCAGCTGCTGTTTCCCAGCTGCTGATCCTCTGTTGATAGTCCTGCGGACCGTGAGGTAAGCCAGTTGAGGGAGCTGGTTGATCAGAAAAAGTCACTTTCCAGCTTAACCTTCATCATTACCAGCTTCCTGAAATAACTCACAATTGCATGAGTACTAGCAGGAAGAAGATGAAAGAGCTGGGAATGAGCAGTGAGGACAGAACTACAACCCTTGAGCTTTAAAACTATCCTCAATATTTCTACTGAATTTCCTGGCAAATTCATATAAAGATTTTTACTAGATAAGTAGTCTTAGGGAATAGGATTTTTTTTCAATGTAGTGGAGAATGCAAGCATATCTATATGTATGTACTGTTTCTATGGATGTAGCAAGCAATAACAAACTCTTTTGTGCTTAATATTGAAAGAAAATTTTGCTTTTTCTTTGCAAAGTCTCTGAAAAGGCCTCACAGCCCCAAGCAGTACAGAATTTCCATGTAGTTTATACATGGGGGAGTTGTTAGAAAAATCAAGATGGAAGCCAATCAGGAGAATTATGATTTACTCTCAAATCTCTTGCCATCCTCAATCTATTCAAACATTTGTTTGTCACTTTCTAAAGTGAAAATACAGTATCTCTTCCAGTACTCCATGGGGAAGGACTGGCACATAGGCATTTCTACTGAAATTTGATCTTACATGGAATTTTATCTTCTCTCACTGTTTTAGCTGTAGTTTAAGAAGGTAAAGATTTCTTTTAAAATACATCAAAATGAATTGTGTCTCAGCTATTGGGTTGTAGTTTAAGGGCACTTAGCCTTTTGTATCATATTCAGTGACAAAGATCTGAGAGACCACATCCAACTGTAGCTTCGTTTCCCTGTGACATGAGGGACTGTTTGACCTTTAGGAAAGTGGAACAACAATAATGTTTGATGCAAAAAGATTCTTTCAATGAGCAATTGCCAAATCAGACTAAGTGTATAAGAAATTAGTCCCTCCTAGGGAAATATGCTGCCTCACAGTTAAGAGAAATTTTCCCCCTTTCTCTTTTGTGATAGTGAGATACAGGTGCTTTGCAACTGATGATGCTATGAATCATAGAATCATAGAATGGTTTGGGTTGGAAGGGACCTTAAAGATCATTGAGTTCCAACCCCCCTGCCATAGGCAGGGACACCTCCCACTAGATCAGGTTGCTCAGTGCCTTGTCCAGCCTGGACATCTCATTCTTCTCAACCTCTTTGTATCTTTTTATCTGGGAAGCAGAATTAAATGCTGCCAGTGAAATTAATTTTTTTCTAGTAATTTTTTTTAAGACCTGGATAAACTTTTATTTCTAAGTAATGGCTTATCCAATATATAACTTCTAAAAGATTGCTCCATAAAAATGATCAGATTATATCTAGAATGCTGTCATTTCCTTGTGTGTTGCTAGCTTCACTATAAGACAGGGATTGAAAACCATCTTTAAAATGCAGTCAATGAATAACTAGAAATATTTCTTGTCTGTAATACTTGTTCCAGGGTGACTTTTCTTTCTCAAAACCAATAGTCTCACAGGGGAAGTATCTTCTTTCCCCTTTGACTCTGTTGGAAAGGTGCTGTTGCAGAAGCCTGCCCTGTAGGGAGAGAGCGCCAGCCTGTCTGCAGGTCTTCCTGTCTTCCATCATAGCAGGTGTTTGCTTGCCTGCCTGCTCTCCATACAGGTGTAGGGCCATTCACTGTGTGATGTTGGTGTTACAGTCCTTCCCATGGGCTAGGACTGTTAGCTAGGACATCCCTACAATGTGTGTATCCATGGGAGCTTACTGACAAAAAAAAGAAAGTAGAATCCAGGCTTCAAATCACACTTTTTTCCCAGAAATGAGATTTATTAGCTAAAGGAAGCTGTGCTAAGGAAGGTAATGGCATGCAAGTCATACCAAAACACGTGTCTTTCCATTCATAACTGATTCTTTCAGTAGAGGGTGAGGTACAGTTCTCCTTCCCAGAAGTTACTTGTGGATCATCTCATGAAGGTGTTTGTTTAGAATTCATTGAGAACCACTCCTGTGAACTAGTAGCATATTGATTCTGTTCTTTACTAATACAATTACTTACACATTTAAAGAAAGATATCCAAGCTTACCTATGATCAATACTTTATTCTGCCAGTCTTGCTGGTTTTTAATTATATTTTGTAGTCCCTTCTTATCCAAGATATTTTAGGATTCCTAGCATTAATGATTTAGAAGTTGATTTTATTTCGTTTAAGCTATTGTTAATTCTCTTTTCATAAAAGTAGCTTTCTTCTGAATTTGTGTTCCAAAGTGATACATGAACCTTATGCAACCAAGTTAATATCATGTGCATTTAACTACCTATTCAAGTTGATCTTAGCACTCTAGTACTATAAATAAGCTGCGTTTGTTTTTATGTTCTAATTGCTTCCTTGACTTTGCTTTCCTGTAAAATTTGTTCTTTCTTTGTGGATGTCTGTTGCAGACCCAAAAGATGAATTTTTAAATTTTTTTTTAAAAAGTGCTAACTTCATTTAACAATGGTTAATTGATTCAGTTCTATATAATCTTAAAGTTTTAGCAATTTCATAATCGGTGTCCATCTCATGACTAGGTTGACATTGTTGTGTATGATTGATCACTTATCTATGAGAAAAACAAGCAAGGTCAAAACATTTCATTATGTTTTAGTGATGGTTCTTGTTAGAGTTAGTTTTATGGTTGGACTAGATGGTCCAAAAGGTCCCTTCTAACCAAGGCGATTCTATGTTTGCTTTCTTCCTTTTGACTACAAATTATTCTCTTCTCTGATTCTTTAAGAGCTGTGACTGGCAGTATTTTCTTATTTAAAATTTCTTCACTGTTTTCTAATTTATCAGTCTGTCGACTGTAGTAACAGGTAGAAAGATTCCAGGATGCTCCCTTCTAAAATGGCAGAGGGAAAGGAAAATAAATGCCACTTGTCTCTTGTTTTGTTTTTTTTTTTCTTGCATCTATGAATTTTGAGCCTGTACTGGGCTCAAAATCCCATTTCTTGTTTTGTTTATAGGCTGCTGCCACAATAATAAACTGGAAGCAACAGCAGAAGACAGACAGCCATAGGTACATGCATCTGTCACTGTCAGTGCTTTAAGGGACACACTTGGGCAGATACCCAGTATGGGCTTTACTGATGGGAAGTTCAAAGAGGAATTTCCAGTAAGGCAGAAAGATTTCTAATTGTTTTTGTGATGCCTTCTCATCCAAGGTGACCTAAGATTACTAATGTCCTGGAACAGCTGTGCACATCTACTAATTGTGCTTTTGTGTTTATTACCATGTTTCTGTTAGGCTGCATCTGTGTCTTCTCAAGTGTTATAATCTCTGCCATGTAAGGCAAAACATTTTGCTGGTTTCAATTTCCTCTCAGTCTGGAGCTTGGGAGAGGGAGAGAGGAGTGAATCTAATACCAGTCAGACCTTCAGCTTTTCCATCTCTCACTTCAGTTAGTGGAGATGCAAAGATTCCTGCCATTTGGCTTTATGCATACTTTGCAGCTGCAAAGTGACTACATTGCAAAGGTATGTTCTATGCATTAGTGCATTTAACTATACAGATTTTTCTTGACTGGGGATTACCTAATAAGCTGCTTTCCCACCGTATTGGTTCTCTTGATTTGGTACATATTCTGCATGTTCTTTTCCTTATTAACCAAGTTGGAATTTGTGCCATATGTAAAGACTGAAATGACAACATTCTGCTCTTACATAAGGTTATTTTGTAACTCTGCCTTCTGCTTGCATCTAAGCAGATTTATCCCTTAATTTGTTTTGTGTTTTGAGTTACTGGCTATGAGGCAATGTTTTTTTTTCCTCCTTCATTTTAGTGAACACTATCATCTCAGTAAGTGGTTAGACTCACGGTTAGTTTAAAAATACAAATTTAATGCCAAGGAGCTGGTTTCTGGTGCAGAGTAATAGTTTTCTGGGGCTCACTTGGACACTGCATTACATGTTAAGTTCTTAAAATTTCCACAACCACAATTCTTATATAAAATTGCTTGTATTGTATCTTAACATTTAGCTTGTCATCAGTTGTACAGATGCTAAATTTATTTAGCAGCCTCTTGTAAATTGTAGTCTCTTTTGAAGTGAAGTGAATGAGCCTGCATGTAGGTTTTCTGTTGTCAGTGATTGTCATCCAGACACCTTGGCCACTGGAAGTTACAGAGTCTGCTGCACCGTTATTAGACTGCTGCTAATTCAACTGAAGGTTTTCTTTAAAAAAAATTTGTGGCAACTATTGGTTAAAGTTTGCATATAGAGAAGCATTAAATCTGAATGTGCTGCAACTCATCAAAAACTTATGAGACAGTAAGAGCATGTATGAAAATAACTTCATAAAACATCTTGTGGCCTCAAGCAGACCTGAGGATGTCTGAACTGGCTGATCTAGCTCCAATGTAGGCCCCAGTGCTGTCTGTCCCCTCCACCTGTGGCACTGCTGTCAACTTCCTTCTCATGCCAGTTTCTTCTGAACAGAAGAGCAGGTACTAAGGCAGCTGGAGAAACTCCATTCCAACCCTGTCAGTTGCTTGTTTTCAGCATGGAGTGCTTATTAGCTAGTAACTTATCTCAGGAAGAATAAGTGTTTAGTTTGCTTGCTTTCACTCCATGATTAGCTTTCAGGAAAGAAATGGTGAGGCTGTGGTGCCAGGTATCATGGTGATGATTTATCTCTGTGGAATGCTTACTGTGGTGTCATGACTGGCTGATGCACCACAAAATGTTTCTTTGCTTTGTACTGAATGTATCATAAAGCTATTGTTAAGGAAGGAAATTATTTTTATGGCTTTCTCCCCCCTTTAAGAGTTTGATGTTCACCCATCTTTAAATAACAGAAGGAAATAACACATTAAATAACACTGAAGTAATTGAACATTTCTATGTTATTATAATGTTGAAGAAATTATTTCACCCATATTATTTCATTAGTAGTGAAAAATAAAGTTTTTAATAGCTTGGCAATGAGAATCATCAGTGTAGAATTAAAACGGATCAATACAGTGGGATGGAGAGAGGAAAGGAAGCACTTAAAGGCAGCTGGATATTAGTCATTTGTTTCTGACCTCCATTATGTTTTGCTTTGAAGAATTCATTTTCCACTGGAAAATGGAAAGAATTCTAAAAAGTTGCAATGTATGTCTTTTTATTTTTGAGTACAGGAGGTAGAAATAAGTAAATATTTTTAATAGAACAAACAAAAACAGTACTGGTCAGGTTTAAGTTGGAGGTAAAAATCATCGTGACAAGAAACATCAGCACTGTTTTCTGTGTGACTAGTTGAAAGAACACTAAAAGAAATGCAATGTAGATAAGGCTAGAAATTAGAATGGATTATCAACACATGAAACATACTTTATTTTTAGTCTGACTTGTCTGTAGACTCTGATCTTATGCACCAGTTGCATAGAGCTGGTAATCTGCTAGTTTTTATTAAGAGGACATCCTGGTCCAAGCTGACCTCAGCAGATTTTTTGAAGTGATTCTTTAGAGTATTTTAAGGTAATACTTTGTTTCTCCAGGAGATGGCTGGCTATATAAGTAGGAAAAGGATTTTTATCTAATTTGATACTCTGAAGTAGGGAGTAAGTTCTGGTTTTCTGCACCAGTTGCCTGGAAAATATTACTTAACTGCAGTTTCTGATGGACATCTTACTTTCATTTTAGACTTCCTCACAGTATATGAATTCTTAAGAGTGAATATGGGCAACATATTGAAACTTTCTGTCATTCAAATGGCACACTGTATAAATATCTGTAATTTGTAGATAAATATATTTAAGTAGCTTCCATTGTGACAAGCTATTCATTAAAAGATTATGTTACTGTGTAGAATCTTGTGCAAAATTAACATGACCATTCTTGGCTGTCCAGGCTATTGTATGGAAGGAAAAAAAAAAGTATGATTGAGACTTATTTACCTCTATTATGGCCATATGTTTAACAGGCAATTTAATAATCTGATAAGTACAGATTTTTGTGCTATATAGATATTATTAATGGGCTGCTCCAAATGAAGATAAGCTAAAGAAGCAGTTGTGATTGCTTCAGACCTGGCCTCCTTTTTTGAAGAATCTGATAAAATATGTATTAATGAGATTAACTACCTGAGTTTTGTCTGGAATTCTCTATTTATTCTGTTGACAGTCTGTCAAAGATTGACTTAATTTACTTTTCAACAAATATCTGTTACTGTCTTTCCTATTCTTCATATTTTTCTCATGCAATCAACACTTGATTCAGATCCACTGCCATTCTTCCAAAGGAGTTCTCAAAATTTTGTAAGTAATTGAGAGTTTTTAGAGGCTTTTATGGTAAGTTCAGAGAATTAGCTGCTTTTCTACCTGCTGCCATCATTCTGCTAAACAGAGTAAGAGTTATATAATAGTAGTTTTAATCTAAGCTCTGCGTATTTATTTGTACAGTTATGAACAACTTCTTTGGCTTTTAAAGTATGCCTAGTTATATAGCAAATGCATTATTCTAACATTGTTCTGTATGAAATGGAAAGCTGGTCTGTGGAGTATCCACCTCCAGGGTGTATGTACAAGGTGTCTAAAAAAAGTGAAGGTTGATTATTCTTTGTGGAAGAAAACTTCTCTAGAGATTGATTTTTTTCTACCAGTGTTAATAGGACATTACACATCTACCGCCTTCTCCATTTGACCAGAGTGAAGAGAAGCCTTTTCCAACTGTTTGCTTGCTCACTGAAAGTGGGCAAAATCTATTTAAATAGAGTTCAGTAACCTCATTTTAAGATAAATATCTACCTCCATATTCTAAATCAACTGCAGCTAGGCTGTCAACACTAATTGGCCACAGTTAAGAATGAGTTGTCTGAGGCTTATTAAACAATTTGCAAGCTGATCTTTAACATAATTCTGAGCAGCTGCATATAGGGTCTGATTTAGCCTCATCACAAATATAACATGGTTTCAAATTCAAATTTGAGCTGTTACTATCTGGGAGTAATATTTAAAAGTGCCTGCTGAAGTCCTCATAACTGTTTGGATTTCTTACCTTGTATTTCAAGGTAAGAATAAATACAGCTGTGCAATATAGCATAATAAATGTTAGATGCTATGGAGAGGCCAGGTTTGTGCTATTACCTTTTAATCAGCTGTTACTGATCACATCATAATGTGACATATTTTAAATTGAATTTACATATTGCAGCTCTTCACTGGTAAGACATTTTTGAGATAAAGTATCCTTGCTTTGATTGTCTTCATTCTTATCAGGTTCCAGCTGGAGAGAGCGCTGGATATGGTAGCTCAGCTCTGCCTCTGTGTGGTAGTCTGCAGCTGCAAGTGTTCTAGCTCCTGCATCAGCATTTCCAGGAGTATTCCCATAAAGCTGCAGAATTAGAGCCCCCTACTGATGTAAAAAAGTCCCTGCTGCAATGCAGTCACAACAAATTGCCTGAATGGCCATGCTACTATACAGCATTTCTGCAGTAGTGGTATTAATTTGAGATTTTGAGAGGATGTCACTGTTACTCTATGTTGTTATGGGGTTTATATCTATGAATTTACACTTTCTCTTTGCCAGGCATCACAGTCAGCTGTAGACAATACTAGGTCTTATCTCAGTAAACAGCTTTCTCCACAGTGAACAGATGCACATGTGTATCTCAGATATTGCAGCCCCCTAACACCAAACTTGGCTCATCCCAGGTATTGAGGACTGGATGTAGCTGGCACACAAAAGCACAGATCATATCAGAACCTACATAATAATCAAATCTTAATGTTGACCTGCTTGTAAAAACTGGCCACTCTTCCGCTGCTGGTGTTATCTTTCACTGTATTTTAGATTGATTTTTTTTCTTACTCTGGCTACTGAGTGGGATGGCTGTGCAGAACATATAAACTTAGACAGTGCCAATATTCTTTTGCTAATTCTCCTAAAAGCTGCATGCTTGTACAGTCTTTTTGCAGTCCTGTTGCCCAGTTCAGCAGAAGTCATTTCAGAACTGACTTGTCTTCACTGTCATCTTTGTTTCTAGTAAAGCAAACTCTGAAATATATTTTTTCCCTGATGCTTGTTACTTGAGGTGGCTGTGTTAGCTTGGGCACACTGATAAATGCCTCTTAGCTCTCATGATAATGAGCCCAAGCTCAGCAGACTTACTGAAGAGGGAACCTCATTGACAACAAAGCAGTGCTTCATTAAGCCAGCTGATGTCTGACAATGCTTATGGTAAATGGATTAAAATTAGTAAATTCTGGTTGATCCAAGCTGGCTCAGTTTACAGCCAGCTTGGATCAGGCTGGGTTTACTACCTTGCTCATAGTATGTGTGAAGAAATATTTGATGAAAGCAGTGCATGTGAGTTTATATAGCAGTGGGTTTTCAGGTAGTGCACCCTGTTATATGCCAGTTGCTCTGCACAGCAGTACTCGAAGTTCATTTGCAGCTGTGATACCTGCAGAAAGCCTGCACTTGCAGATACATGAAAGTAGATTTTCACTTGTCTTTTCTTCTCACCTTAGTATTTTAGTATGCCTCTGAACAGCTTTATGTGATGCTGAACAAGAAATTCAGGAAATGTTTTATGACATATTTATGTAGTGGTGAATATGTATTTAGTCTCTCTAAGTGAAAGATATGCTTTTGGTTAACCTTGGTATGTTAAAACCTAGCACTGTGCCAATAGAGTTGCTAGAACATCTGGTAACATTACAGAAATTATGGGGACAAAGCTTTAAAATAGTTGAAATGCAACTGTCTATCTGAAACTCCTTGCTTATGCTTATATATATTTTCAGGGTCAAGATTATTTGGCTTCTCATATCTGTTGGAGTAGATAGTTGTAACTGTGATTCTATATAAAGCAGTGTTTTCTGATCATGACAATGTTCAATAGCATATGACTTCTTGATGGCAGCATTTCAGAAGTGTGATGTTTGTGAGCTAAATCATATTAGAACTTTAAATATAAACTAGATAATCTATAATTCAGGCTGAAGTGATTGAAAGTTAGGCTCCCTTTCCCTCTTGGATTACTTTTTTAATGGAATAATCAAATAGGTCAAAGCCCAGAATGGTTCTCAGAAGTTTTCAAAGGTAGTATGTACTTGCAGGTTACAATGGCTACAGTACTAACTGATGCCTTGAGGATGACTTGAAAGAGAATATGTGGATGAGCATCCTGGTACATTTTTTTCCAGAAGAGCTGAGATTTTCTATTTAGAAGTGCAGGCTGTAAGACTTCTTCCATCAGTTCAGCAGATACTGCCAGATTAATTAGTGAACAAGTAGAAAGAACTGTCTTGTTCTCTTTTTTGAGACTAGTTGGACAGTGAACAGGCTGGATTGGTGAAGGAAACCTGCTCATACCTGTTTGAAGCTATGTCTGTGTGTCAAGAGACTGTGCCAGTGAGAATGAGTTTAGCAGTAGATTATGCTTCATCCTGGTCTTGTTATCTAGGAATCCTGTTGCTTTTGGCGTTTGTGCAATCAATATGCTTTCCTCTCCAAAATGTATTTGAAGGTAAACACTGAAATAGATGTGTTCATCATCTAAGGATTTTTTTCACTTCTGTGTTTAAGTAGAACTGCATTCAAGCAAATGCTGCCAACATAATACTTTTGTATATTTTGATGATCAAAAAATTGTTGTAAAAAGAAAACTTCTTTTGAAGGATAACAAAAAGCAAGTAGACAAAGTATTGTTTTTAAGTCCTAAGTCATTTATACATAAAGTATATTAGTTCATCAGAGGTCTGAAGTCAATGCTTTAATAGTAAATTTTCCTAATAAAAAAAGTTGTGCAGTATTGATGCAAGCTTCTGCTTAGTCTCCTGAGATCCAGACTAGTGTTTTTTTCCTTTAAAAATATGCATCATTATGAACACATGGCAGCTCATTCAGTGGTGGTGATAGTTCGGTCGCTGTCAACAATCATGTAAGAGTTTGGAGTAGACAGAGGTGGGGACCCTTCCCAAAGACAAATTGCAGCATGGATTACTTTGTATATAAGAAAAGAATATTTTCATCTTGATGGTGATCAGACTTTGGAATAGGTTTCACAGAGCAGTGTTGGAGCTCCATGTTTGGGAGATAGTCACAACTATCCTGAACAAATCCCCACGTAACTTGATAAAACTGGACTGACTTTGAGTAGGAAGTTGGACCAGGTCCTTTGGAGCTCCATTAAAACTTAAATTATTCTGTGATTCCAGGTGTTTACAGGCTAGCAAGCTTTCAGATATCCCGTGAGGTGTGGGTTTCTTTGTTGAGGGGTTGTTTGGTTTTTTTTTAAGTGAAATAGGGAAAGTTAAGATTTATGTTCTACTTAATGGAAATGCTGAACACTGGGATGGTTTTCATTTCCTTCAAGCTTGCATGGATTGAGCACATGTGCTAGTCAAACCCTCTAATCTTCAGTAGGCAAACTGATAATACGGAATATGCACTTCATGACTGAGTGTATAAATATAAAGCCTTTAATGGACCAGCTTTGGCTTAATCAACTGTTTCATCAGACTACATTTTAATTTAAATTTAATGATCCAAGACATGAAAATTAATCTCCAACTGAATGATATGTGAAATAAACAATAAAAAAGCTTTTTTCTGAGGTTTGGGAATATTCCTTAAATTTACAGCAATCTCTTTCTAATCTATCAAAGTAGATACAGTAGCACTGTCAGACTTGTTATTCTAACCTGAAGCAGGCTGTATCAAAACCAGGATTGTACAAAACAACTTTGAATGGACGGATATTTAAATAGAGGAAGGAGGGAAATGTGTTGTTTTGGGTTTTGGGGGTTGTTTTTATGGTGAACAAGACTAGTTTTTGTTACATCTTTCTGATTTTACTGATTCACTGCCTGCTCAGATGAGCCAGTGGTAATTGTAGTAGATGGCAGTAAAATCTGCATTTGAGATGCTTGAGACGAAGGGATGTTGAAGCACATGTGTTAGTGCATTATGTGACTCTAAAAATCAAGTCAGAAATTTGAAAGGAAAAACTGCTCTAATGCCAAAAGAAGAAAATAGTTTAAACAGAATGTGAAAGGCAGGTACTTCTAAGGTTACTCAAGACAAATGGGACAGAGATATATCACACATTCTCCTTTAAATTTTATGTACTGAGGGATAATTTTAACTTCAGACAGTTTATCCTTCCAGTGACATCTTTGTAGAGGAAAATGTTTTCTTTCATAGTGACTTAAATTCAGGCCAAGTGTCTTAATACAAATGTTGTGTATTGTAGGAAAGCTCAATTATTCATGTGCATTATGTCGTAATATCTCTTTAAGCATGTCTAAAAACTTGGTTTTTTGAAGGGCATTATTTTTGCTCCTCAGATAACTGTTCCTAATTATTTGTGTGGTAAGAGTATACATAAGTAGCTATTAGATACATTGGACCAAAAAGGAAAAAGTGAAAGCTTTTCATAACTAAAAGTTATTTGATTAACTACCGTATTTGGAAAACATTTTCCTGATGTAAAGCTCTGTGGATTCTTTTCTGCAGCCTCATGCTGCAGCCCATAGCTGCTTGTAGCTATGAAAGTTATAAGAAACTAATATTAACTCATTTAGGACAGACTTAATAACAGACTCAGAAATATTGCAAAGAGGCACCAAGTGCATAAATAATCCAGGGCCAAAATATTTTTTACTTCTCCTATTTAAGGTCTTGCAGCTGAGCTATACAAATGCTGCGGAGTACATCCAAGTAGTCCAGTCAGCGAGCTCCTAGCAGGCTTTCTGTGACTACCAAACTAAGCATGGAAAGGAGGAAAGGATTTTACTCATCAGCTGTCTTGCCATATTTGAATGTATTAAATGGTACATAGTCATTAATGACCAGCTAAAGTAATACTAGTTAAACCATGAAAATGGTGTTGCAGAATTACGCTTTACAATGTGATGGAGTGAAACCTTTTCTCAGGTGAAATGCTGTTTGCTACAGATGAGACAGCCTTCCCCTGGTGTGTGCTGAGGGCTGCCTCCCTGCAGAGAGGCCCATGGCAGATCTCTTCCTACTGCTGCCTTTGTTCTTACCTTAAGACAGAGCTTTTAGTAAGTAACTTTCTGTAACAGACTAAAAACACATTCTTTCTCTCAAGAGTAGCTGTAGATCATCCTCTTACTCCATTGGCCTTTACATCATGCTGTTGGAGCCTTTTCTGGAATTTTGGCATGGATGTTTTCAGCCGTCTAATTTGAAGGATCACTGCTTTTAGCAGCCAGAGAGCGCTTATTTCTGTGAAGAAAGCATTGTTTTAGAAATGCTGCAATCAAAGAAATGGAACCTGCCTCTGGTAGGCTCAGGCTGTCCTTCCTTTCCATTCCAGTCATAAGCAAATGTGCAGTCCAGGCGGGATTGAAATGCTGTGCTTGGTTTTATAGTGATTCCTATCAAGTCTTTTCTGCTGAACGTGTGAACAGCTGTATTCTGGACATAGGTATTGTTGGCAGGTTTTATTTTGTTCTCAGATTTCACCATTAAAAACAAATTAAGATGTATATTTACAGGCCTATTACTATTTAACAAAACTTCTGGCAGAGGTTTTCTGTTGAAAACAGAATAAAGCAAAGGAAGATTAGAAGTGTGGATCGCTTTTTGATTGGATAAACCCATAGCTTCCAGGCTGCACTGATGTCAGTGACTCAGAAAGGCTTTGGAGAAGTCATTGTACTAGCTCCCCTGAGATATTTTGTCCTCAGAGACTTTGAATTAAAGAATCATTGTGGATTTTACAATTAGCATGTCCATGCAAACTCATTTTATAATACAGAAATTGGTAGTTAGGAATGGTTTGGGGTTTTTTTCCTCTTTCCGACATCATGAAATGTTACTGATTTAATTGAAAACGGCAACTTTCACTATACTAATAATTATGTTAATATTTTAGAATCTTTAAGTCAGCACTTAAGTCACTCTAATTATCAAGGAAAGATCTGACCTTGTTTCTTATAGCAGTTTCAAGTTCTTGTCCTAAAGGTCTCAAGAATGTTTATGTAGTTTCTGCTTAATTCAGTTATATTCAAAACCTCTAAATGATTTTCAGAGGAATAGCAGCGTTATTCAATCATGTTCAAAGTTACAGAAGTGTTATTAGTGTTGTCTTAATGACAGTTTTAATATATGATCACTCAAGTGTCATTGTGTTTCATTTTAGTTTAAGTATTATCTCCAGTTGTGAAACCCAATCGTAGAGTTGTTGTCACAGTTACCTTTTCATTTGCACAAGTGATCAAATTAAAACAGGCATCCTTTTTGGTTCCTTTGGTTTTTTTACCTGCCTTTTGAGTACCATACTACATTGCTCAGGGCTGCAGTTAAAGTATGTGCAGATGTTTTAGCTGTTTTGAGCAGCAGAGTTGTGTACCACAGCTATTTGGTCTGCCTTGCCTTTAGTAACTTTAGTTACTAAACTAAGTTTGGCCCTCAGGAGGATCCCAGTGCAGCTTCCAGAAGGAGCTCTTTTAAGTTCACTCCAACCTGTTTTGGTTTTCTTTTTTTTTATTTTAAAGATAGCTGCTATGATAGTGTTTAAACAGCAGCATCCCCTCACTGTCTCTTATCAGTAATATTTAAATGGTGTTATGATTCTATGATTCCACTATCATTTTCTTATGTGCTCTGTTCCATTTGTATTAATGATGTAAAATCTAATCTTACTAGCCAAAGTTGTAGTTTGTACATCAGTATCTGTCTTGGTCAGAATCAGATTGAAAATTAACCGTCAAAGCATTTTTATTTAAGTTAATGTTGTGCTTAGGTAGATGCTAATGTGCCTTTCTTTTTTTACTTATTAATTTGATCAAGTGAAGAGCCTCAGTGAAAACATTATTTGTTTTCCATTTGTTTTGACAGTTCAGAAAGACGATGATAATACTTTTTTCAGCACAGTTTGCAATTTAGTCAGTGGTTAGGCAAGAATCTATTTTTTGTGAGCCTTTCTAATTAGAGTGGTTCATAAGGACCATCCCATGGTAGTAGTTTTGATATGCAATGGTTTTGAAAATTTGCGATATTTTTATGATGTATCTGAGCATTCTAAATGCCCTTATCCAGAAATGGGGTGTGTATGTGTACAACCAACTTACATGTTGATCTCTTGCATTTAGTTTGATAAAGAGAGAGCAGCTTTGATTTTCCTTCTGTAAATATCAAAGTAAAAAGGATGTGTTTAAGAAAGATGAGATATTACTTCATTACAGCTTTCTTCTAGCTTTTGGGGATTATCAATGTAAAAAAGAATCAATGTGGAAAAGTAGTATAAGTCTTTTGGGCCATGTTCATAGAGATTTTCTTGGCAAAGCAGGTGTGGTGTCAGAGCAGAGTATTTGTGAAGCCTGTTTTAATTTGTGCTGATATGAGCTGCTTTTAGGAAGAATTCTTAATTATCAGCAGAGAAATACCCATATGTAGCTTTTTTCCATGTCCTATTTTTCAGAGAAATAGTGACACTATGTGATCCTCACCTCAGTTTTCTCATGTTTTCATCTTTTCTTGAAGCGAATTCCCTTCTTCTTAGAGGAGTATCAGATCCCATGCTAACTTTTTGGATGGAAAGACAATTAATGAAATGAGTAAACATCTTGATCTGCCTTCATTAATTAGCATAAGCAGACAATCTGGCTTAAATGGGCTTCTTTTAGTTCTTTTCTACTCATATTACTTAGGGATACACTTCTTTAAAGTTATGTATCTATAAAGGACAGATATGTAACTGTAACCATAAGAATACTTACTAGCTAGAAATTTTAATATCTTTTGCAAGTGATTCTATTGGTTATAATGGTACAAAATATGGATAGCGTAATGTGTATGTATATGTTATAATAGTGTAAAGCATCTGTCCCCTTAATTTCATAAGAAAAAACTTTTTTACTATTAATTACTTCTTTACAGCTGTTTATATTGTTATGATAAAATGCAAACACCTTCAAATGTGACTATGTCATGTATGTGAGTACATGTATATCTATGTTAAGTTAAACATTGAAAAAATATATAGAGTAGAATGTTTTTAGACCATTACAGAAACTGTGTTCAAGATATTGGGGTTTAATTTGAATTTTCCAAGACAAGGTCAAGGAAAGTTAAATGATTGTCCTAATGATTATTTAAGAGCAAACCAGTAATTCTGAAACATTGCTAGCAGATACACTGACTCTCCCCTCCTTGACAGGTGGATGACATCTTAGGAGAAGGCAGCGATGAAAGTGATAGTGAAAAAAAAAAGCCAGAAAAGGATGTTGAAAAACCTCAGATTAGTGCAACAGAGACTCTTGCAAAGAAAGCAGATCAGAGACCTGGATCCTCATCATCATCATCATCATCATCAACTGAAAGAAGCTTAACAGGCAGTGTGCTGAGGTATGAGTTTTTCAAACGTAAAAAAGAAACATTAATGATGATTCATTGTGTTTGTGTATGAGTTTTGTCAATGCAATGTTTGTTGTTGTTAACCTTTATGTGTAGGTGTTTTGTGATTGACTTAAGGAAATGGTCATGGTGGATGTCTGTTGAGAACCAGGTTATCACCTGTTTTGAAAGATCTGAAAATCACTAAGACATGTTTATTTTAACATCCTCTTGATCCTTAAGCAGATATGGGACAATGTCCTCACAGTGTTACTTTAAGTTTAAAAAAAAAAGCATGATTCTTGAAAGCATTTTGTTTTGTGATGAATTTTTGAGTTATTTTGGTATGGAAAATAGATAAAAGTGAGATTGTTGAGATTATATTTCTTTCTAAGAGACCAAAGCAGAGAACAAACCTGGTTGCGTCTTCTGATTTTTGGTTAAGTAATGACTATGAGCCAATGTGCTAGTAAACTAGAACTTGGTAAAACAAGTGTGTATTTGAAATATGTTCTCATATTTGAAATATGTTCTCAACCTGTAACCCTTTAGTAGTTTATAAGACTAACATATATAGAAAACAATTCAAGATTATAGAAATTTTAATTTAGGATTGCCAGCATAGTCATCCTACAGCGCACAATGCTAAAAGTGTAAATATGACTCAGGCGTGTATTGCAGCTTCTTTCTGCTCTTATAACTAGACTCTGTTCTCACTCAAAAGAATCTGTTCTAATAGTTTTTCCTTAATGGGAAACAATTTAAGTAGTAGACTTAAGTGATCTATTTGCATCATTTGAACTTCTGTGAGCTTTGTTCTAGCACACAAAGAATGTGTAAGAGAAATATCAAAAAACACAATGCAATATATGAATATTTGTGAGATTTTTTTGGGGTAGCAAGGTAGCTTTGTCAGGAATTTGGAAAAAGCAAAATGGGAAGCTTGCACAGGCTTGTTATTTATTGTAGATAAAGTATCTGAGTATCTTCAGAAAAGTGTCAGAATGAAAGGTGTAAGAATTTACTCTGTCTCACATGGGTAGAAGACAAATTCCCTCCTAAGTGGAGTCTGGAAGAGTAAAGGGAAGACAGTCATTAATATTTTTAGAATAACATGTGAAGTAGCAAGGCATGGTGGTAGCATAGTATTCTTACTTGTGACGTTTTTTTGTGCAGAAAATGAACCAAATTGTGAAAAACAAAACACAGTACTGTATAAAGGGATATTGCTTATTATTGCTAAATACTGTTCCCCAGGCATGGTTTGCAAAGATAAAGGAAGTACATTTTTAATGCACTTTCGCTCTTCATAGGAAAGTTCATAAATAAACTAGACACTACATCTGCATTCAAAACCAAGTAGAGGTAGTAATGTTGCTGCTAGAATAAAGCTTTTGAAAGGAATTATTTAAGTAACTTCTCTATTTTTGACCTTTCTGCCTCTTAAGAGCTTCCCTGCTATTTTGTTAAATTGCATTGGGGACTGACCCAGAGTGGCAGTGGAAAGTACACCCATGGAGGGCTGTTTCTGGTGCGACCCTGTGTCTGTTAGCCAGGAAATTCCCTTCCATAGAAAGGAGCCTCCACCCATCATCTTAATTCCATTTTAAGACTGAAGTTTTAAATTGATGCTTTTGCAGTCAATCAGTGTTATATGTGCTAAAGATATACCATACCAGAGAATTAATTTAAGAACAATTACTAAATAACAGGACCAAAATCTCCAGGACATTAGTCCACTCCAGCACAAACTCTAGCTATAGTTTCTGGGGACCACATTTCTGAAAGCTGAGCATTATGGCAAAATATACGTCCCAATAAGACCTGAAGTTTGTATTCTGAAAATTGAAGCCTTTGGGGTGTTAGGAACATAATGGGGCTGAAATAGTATGTAATCATTTTTAAAGTATTTCTACTTGGTCGTGTAGCCTGAAGTTGTGAGGCTTTAGAGGCTTTGCATTGTAAAGGCTAATCCCAGCTATTCATTATGTAAATCTACCCTGGACCACCTGTTTAAATCATTTCACAACTTATGATCATCCTGATGTCCATATTTTAGTCATTAATGTTTCTGGAAAGCTATAGCTACAAGAGAAAAGCAGTACAAATACCATCCAGTGATCTCATGATCTGGCTCAGCTCATTCCTGACATAGAAGAGGCCAACTGAAACTGTAGGTTCCTGGGAAGCAACGCTGCATTGCTCCATTACACTTTCCAGGAGTGACTGACACTGGAACCACAGCACTTTGGAAACAGAAATGTATTGCTTCTGTTTAATGTTAGTTTTCAGTCTTGAAATCTACAGAATATCTTGATCATCTCTCTGATTGATGCCACTTCTAAAAGTCTCATGGATGACTGTCTCATGGATGTTGGTAGGAATCATGCACCTAGGTTGACAGCCTAGATTTGTTTTCAGATTCTGCCTTCTTATGCAGTATAATAAAATGCTTGTTTTGCTCTGTGTGTCTTAGCAAAAGGATACTGCATAGGCCAAACAATGAATGTGAGTTTCATGCCATGTAAAAAGATGAAATAAATATCGGTGCATTGACATGAGTTGTTTGTACTGTTCACAATTGTTCAGCCTCATGATTATGATCTGCATAACAATAAACATTTGCAGCTTGCTTTCATTTAGAAAACAAGAAGAGGAGGTAAACAAGCTCTTATTCTTAAATAATTTTTGTGCAGCTAGTATTTTGCTGAGCTGCTTATCTAATTTTTTTTTTTAATTGCTGTTCAGAGCTTTGATCAGCTTTTGTGGAAGCAATGAGAAGCCTTCAGCAGGAGCTGGACATGAGCCCCCCTCTCACAGTTCTAAAATTTTCTGCTTAGAATGAAGTTTCACTTAATGTGATTGAAATACACTGCATATGAAATTATTTACTGTAAGTTAGAACAAGGAAAGCACATAGATGTTATTCATAGGTGTTAGTAATAATTAACTATTTATATTAGGCTAAAAAGCTTTTTCATATTACAGAAAGCTGGATGTTTAGCTTCCATTGCAAGGTATCTACCTAGCAGCAAGAGGTGCCTAATAGTGGAGATATTTTAAGCTTTGTCGGTGCACAGTTTGGGTTATTTTTCAGGCTCACTCTGTCTGCTCTGAGACTTGAATGACGGTGAACATGTTTGCAGTTATTGTATTTCCCCTTACCTCAGTCTTCCATATTGTGTAGTTGCCATAATAATATGTATTGAGCAAATAGATTCTCAGTATGACTTAATACTGATCTTTGTGGGAATATGAAAAATCAGGTGAAAGGCTGAGGAAGTCAGGCAAGAATACATTTGGTAGCATATGAAATAAATTATCCCATTGGGAAAATTATCAGAGCAATATGTCAGAGGCTAGGGTTTAGCATCTTTCAGTTTGTACATCCTAGAATTTTCTGGAAGAGAAGCTCTGTACAGCAAATATAAATAAATGTGCTATATGCCTGTTGACTCACCTGTTCTCTGATGTAGAGCAGACTTTAAAAATAGGTAATGAAATGTTTCAATTGTATTTTACTTTAACCAGGAAATGAAGTGCAGTTCATTTAATAAATTGAAATGTTAAAGAGGTAGCAAAATATGAATTTGAGATGTGCTATCTCTATTGCTGCCTTCTACTGGCATGCCATGTATCTATGCCAGGTAGTCTTCTATAATTTGCCTGAAATCTCTCTGAAGGTACTAGAAGTATTTAGAGGCAAGTGAGATTTATCAGGAAGAAAGCACATAATACTAATTTCATTTGAGTGCTTACACTCATGTGAGATTCTAAACTGACAGTCCAAATGAACTCTTCCGCTTCTGTGTTCGTATGTTGTAGTGCAGGGTTTGCAGATCAGATTCTAGTCCTTGAGGAAAAGAAGGCATTGAGGGCCTTCAGATTTTTGAAGGATAGCTTGTACTGCAAACTCCCTGATAACATCCTATCTCTTTGTGTGCCTCTACCTGAGAATTACAATCCAAGCAGAGCAAGCTTTAAAAGTGGGAAAGGAGCCCAGTAGTGGCTCTGAGATAGAAATAATGCTGATCATTTACATGTGCCATAACATTACTTTTCATAGAATTGAGATACTGTATTTTTTTAATAACTTTTCAGTAGAAAAGTAAACTGTTGTAGCAGTATTCTTTTTGCTATCAATAGTCACTGAGATAAGGAGAGTCTTCCTCAGAGGTCTCTAGTTTTTAATAACCTTAATTGCTTGTTACACTTCAGGAAGTTGTGAAGTAAAAGAGTGGTGGCTGCTCCTTTGTAGGAAAGACCATTTGGTTGTTGAAACTACTGCTAATGCTTGGTTCACAGCATGTGGCTTGATGGTGGTTTTCTGATGGGGAGAAGATTTTGTTCTGGTTTTTGTGCATGTTGGCCACCATCATGAAATACCTTCTCCTGGGAGAGAACAGGAAAGAAGGAGGAAGGTTGCATATGTGAAAGGGATTGATGCAGTGATGCAACAAAGTGTCTGAGTGGATTATTTTAGTCATGAAAGTTCACAGCTGAAAAGTACACTGATTATTTGAGGCACGTTCATAAACTACACTTTTCTTTGTTAAGCAGTTAACTTTACTTAGACTCCCTATGGTCAGATATGTTTGGTCACAATAGGTTTAAGAGATCTTAATAGATTTTTCATTTGATTTTTCACTGGATTTGTGCAGATTCCCAGTGCACTTTTTTTTAATAAACTTTTTTCTGAATGCTTTTGATTCACATTGCCAAAGCAATGTTTTGTTGATTTTTTTTTTTTTTTTTTTTGCAGTCTTTGTTTCTAGTCTTGCTAATTTCAGCTTCTGTAAATTAGATGTAAGGATTAACAGTTGCTCCTCTGAGAATTTCTTTATTTTGGAATAGAAATTTCAATACTTAAGAAATGTTTTGCAATTTATAAAGGAAGTATTTTCCTTTGAATAAGTAGTGAGAAGAAATCTAATAACTAGAAGTGCAGAGTTTAAACCACCCTAAGACAAATAGGGCTTAATTGTTTTCTTTAGCAATGCTTAGTCCTGAGTCGATCCCTGAGGGGGATAGAACAAATGGGCAAATAAAGTGATTAGTATGAATTGGTGCTTTACTCTTGGACTTCACCTTAATTTCAAAACATCTGAAATGCTTTCTGTTTTTGTAGGTTCTGGTACATATTTCTTAGTAAATTCAGGAAAAGAATTTTAAGTTACTTTGCTACAGCATGGTATTGATCTGAAGTCTTTCAGGGAGCCTCTAGGCTTTGAAATTCTACATAGAGTAAATCTTTGAACTTTGGTTGAACTAAAGGTAATTATTTTACTCATTTTTGGCTGTATCATCAGAGAGAGTCTACATATTAAAGCTGTCCCTTGAATTCTTCCGAAAACAGGTTTGTCAAACTGTCTATTCTTTATTGTCCTAACAATAAGAATAGTGATTTAATTTGAAATACAGATGTGTTAGGTTCATGATGTGTAAAGTAGAATGTGAGCTATCTGAAGAGAAAGGATTACTAGTTGATAATCGAGGAAAACTGAGGTCAATCTTAGAAAACCCCTCAACTGTCTTCTCTGTACCTCCTTACTAGGCTTTTTTTAAAGGACAGGGATATTTTATGTACTACTTTAAGAACATCTTTGGTTCTTTTTAGTGTTCCTTTCTTTCAAACATAATAGTGCTTTCTTTAAGCCACTGTGCTAGAAAGCAGAAATTGCTGGCTTACCTGCTTTGTTGCTGCCAGAAATGTGCCACAGAATTTTGTTTGCCCTAATTCAACCAGTGTATTCATGGCTTCTGTAACTTTGTTCTGGTTCCCAGTCTTGCAATTCATCTTTGAGAATCTTAGGACCTAAGTTTTCACTGCTTAGTGCTTCCCAGGCTGTCAGGTTTGCTACTCATAGTCATCTGAAATATTTTCTAAAACAATTTCAGTGATGGCCTGTTTCAAATGCATGAAGGAACTAACAGGTATATGTCCAAAGTCTTGTTGAAAATACTCTTAATAGCCAAAAGCACTTCTCAAACAAAATAACTGTAGGGATTCAAACATTTTGCTATAAAGTAGTGGTCCTCTGTTTTCTTACTCAAGCAACTCATTGTATTGTTCATTAATAATTTCAGTCTTGGTGTCATTACACTATATAATCTTTTTAATTCCTTTCTAAATGATGCATGTATATTGTTGATTAGATCTTTAGAATATAGAAAAGCTGCTGATCTGAATTTAGAAATAGTGATGGTTTGAAGTAGTTCTTTCCTGCCTCTCTCCTGTATCACATGCTACATCAGCATATCTCACTTATCATCAAGCAATCTCTCTCATGATAAGCCTGTCTGTAAGGTCACCCTAGGCAGAACATATTGTTTGAAATTTATTTTAAGAATTAAATCTTTCATTTACTCTTTTTGCTTGAAGTAGATTTTAAAGGGACAATCCCTATGGCTAACTTAAAAATAAAAAGGGAATGGATATTTCTGTATTGTGTCAATTCTTGGATGTTCAAGAAAATATGCTTAAATCTGGAGAGAGCAAATCCTAAAGTAAACAGTTCCTTGCTGTTGGTAAAAAATTGGATTATTTTGTTTGTCAGAAGAAAGATTTAGCTTTTTTTGCTCTTTTCCCAAATAATTGCTTTGGATGTTTAATCTGAACTGTGATGTGTGGTTATTCTGAACTAGTGTTTCTGGAGCAGTAAAATTTACAAATGCATTAATGCTAAGGTCTTTCTGTACATCACCCATTGGATCTCACTTTGTAAGAACTGGAATTAATTATTGGAATTGACTCCAACTGGTAGTATAAACCCATTCCTAAAGCTGGTTTTGTCTGTGGGATTTCGAAGCAAAACAGCTCATTTTAGGCTGTTCCCACAAAAATTGTTACAGCTCTTTTTATGTTGCAGAAGCAGCATTTTCTGTTAAGCGCTGGTGAAATATGTTGAACCGTCCAGCTTGTTTGGGTAGTTTAAGATCTCTGCACCAAATTTAGATTGCTGTGAAAATTCAGAAAGCAAGTACAGCCAGTTCATTAATGCTGGCAATGAGATAATGAATCCACAATCAAACACCGTGTGTTTGATAAGAGCAGCAGTTCATTATTGTTCCTGGAGGAAGTTTGGTAAATAAACTCACTCTTTCCTACCTGAATACTGCATGTTAATGAGCATCTCGTTCTGTTTTAGTGAGATTCAGTAGGTGTCCTCAGTAGAGGAGGAAACCCACTCAAACTTTGAAGACAATGAATAATCACTGAGTAAGAGGGAGAAAAATCACATCTAAACTCTACAAAAGTAAGATGTCTGACAGGTAATTACCTCCTCTGCCAGTTGTGGGAAAAGCTGATTTGCTTTAAGAATCTGCAGTGATAGATGGCATTTGTCAGTTTAAAGGTACTTGACTGGAAATTCCTGTATTTAAGGTGGAGCCATTAAGGGAAGCTTAATATGGGTGTATTTGCTCCAATTTAGCAAGTTATTACGTTGCAAGCTATTGGGGGAAGTTTGAGTTTGTTTCACAGAGAGCATCTAAATTTTGTTATTACCTTGTTTAATCTAAAGTCATATAAATTCAGTCTAATTCAACATTCTAAATTCAATATCTAAGAAGAAAACACACTCCTAGTAATAAAAGAATATGATTAATATTTGTTTTATTTAAAAGAAAATCTGATGAAAAATTTTGCAAGGTTACTACCTACTTTTTTCTTGAGTTTAAAAATTAATTGTTGGGGTCATTCAACACGTGAACCAGCATAATCAAAATCTGTACAATATTCCTTCTAATTGTTTAAGCAGCTATTTAAGATGGGTGATTTGAAGGCATGAGAGTTGAAGCTTCCAGATTTCTTTTTCCTAGACATGTTGATTGAATTCAACCTCTGAAGTGGAAAGTTCTGTTGTTTTCCAGCGGTACAAATTTTTCATGATAGAATGGTAGGTCTCCTGGTTACAATGAGGGAAGAATGTTTAAATGATAGTTTCCTTGCATTTCTAACAGTTTGGAAGTAAACAGACTCTTTGTGTACACACAAGCAAACAAAAAAGAATGCCAGATTCAGTTGAGGTGGTTTTTTTTGTAGAAGCTATGGTGAAATACTCCAGACTGAAAGCCAGGATCAGCTTCTAAGGATAAGTGTTCATGTTGGCAGCACATCTTGCTCTTTTCTTATGAGCCGGCTGTTCTGCAGAATTTGTATGTCACTTGTGTTTGGCACTGATTTTGATAAAGAGTCTGGGAAGGAAGAGGGTTCTGGACATGCAAAGTGTATTTTGGTTCACTACTCAGCTATTACTATTGAACAAAGTGTCCACTGACAACATGAAAGATAATTTTACATTACATATTTTCACTTGAATCCTCTTGTATTGCCCAAAATTTCTATATGGGGAAATTGATTAAAGGACATTTGAAATAAATCAGTTTGTTTCCACAAAAAATATGGAGTTTTTTCCATTGGCTTTTGAGAGTTTTGTGTTTGTAATCCCAAGTCCTCTACCCTGTGTACTACGTTGAGCCAGCAACTTACTGAAGGTGAAGATGCATCCTAAAAACCTTGAGTCCTTTTAATATTTGTTTGATTAAGTAAGAAACTAGTTAGTGACCACCTTCAAAAGTTCATTAGGGTTGCTTTAGGCAACTGGGTTACATCCCTTCAACATTTAAAGTTCTTTAAGTAGTAAGAAAGTTTTTGTTTGGCTTTTTTTTTTTGATAGTTCATACTTTTGTTTCAAATTCACTGTTATGGTTGATTCCCAACTTTATATCTTAGTGCCTGTTTCCTATTCCTGTTAAAATTTTCCTCTCCAAATGTATGCATATCTAAATGAGTCATTCTATTCCTGCCTCTCCTTGGATAAAAATAGTTTGGGGAGATTAGTTTATTACATCAACTTTGAAAGCCTAGTAAGTTAAGTCTGACCCTTCTGTCCTGTTTTAAGGCATAAAACTATTACTAAGAGCAAACCATGCAAATAATAGTTATACTTGAAAAGTGTAGTTGTAGCCCATGCTACTTTAAGTGGCTTTATTTCATGGAAAAGATTTTGTTTGAGTGAAAAACTGTCCAAGCTCTACAGTGACTGCTTCCGTGTATCAATCTTTATGATAAAACTTCAGCATGTAGTGGTGATTTGTTTGAAGTGTTGCTTTGCTCATTGATCTCTGCAACTGTAACTGAAATTTGAAAATTAAGGGGATTTTTAAGCAGCAAAGTTCAACCATATTGGAATGTAATCTCAAATGTCTAGGGAAGTCACTGACACACTTAAAAGTTATATCATTTATTCAAAGCATTTTATAATTATCGGTGGGGAATCAAAATATGCAGAAGAAAGAATGAAGCAAGCTGAAAATTTTACTCTTAAAATTCATCTACTCACCAGCTTCTGTTTATCACACCTCTTATGAACTTTAAACTAGATTTCATTTTTTAGATGTATCATATGATTTGGCTGTAAACATACTTCTAAAAATATTTTTTTTACTGTAGCCTCACAGATAATATATATAATGGGTTGTCCTTCATTTGCAGTTGTAACTACCATTGCAGTCTAAGCCAGTCTATTAGAAGACTTCTACAATAAAGAAAATAACTATTTGAGTATCGTATAAGTCTATAAATTTTTATGCATATTTTCACCAAAATATTGCCTCTAAAGTTTCATTTTGATACAAAGGTTTAGCTTATCTGTGTGAAACAGGGAAAAGCAATCATCTTAAACAATGGCTTTAAAGAATTTCACATCTAAATTTTGGCATGTATTGCTCGGTAGACTTGAATCATTGAAGCAGACCTGTAGGCTTCTTAACAAATTAGGAAGAATCTCCACTGTATTTATAATGTTTAAAGCTCTTCCTCGATTTTAGTTGTCATTTGTCTGTTGGGTAACTGCTTGTCTTTCAGTCTGTGCTTGGCAGTGCAAGTGCAGTCACAGCAGAACCAGAAAGATGGGGAGTTTTCTCTCCTCATTAATGAGGTTAAGCATCATCAGGGTTTTTTGTAAAATGCTGAGTTATTCCATAATTAATTTAAAGCTATTACAGAATATAGGTTTTGGGCTATCTTATTAGAGAAGCTGCTTGCTTTCCCCCTATTTGTGATTAGAGCAAAATGGAAGATCCAAGTGACTTCTGCCCCAAGGAAGCCATCATTCACAGACCCTGCAGAGTACTGAGCAGAGGGAGATTTTTTTTCCACCACCATACAGAATCGTTCTGTTAGAGTAAAACTGCTCATCTGGAGCCATCAGGACTGCTCACTGCAGGAGGTTGGACTAGATGACCTTTGAAGGTCCCTTCCAACTCAACATATTGTAACTGTGTGACATCTTTGTTACTCCTGGCATGGAAAACAATTTACTACTGAAAACTGCTCACTGCTCTTCAGTTTCTCCTTATATCAGAGAAGTAATTTTATGTTAAAGAGAAATCATATGGGCAAGTTGCTTAGTCAAGCAAGGGAAAAGGAAGTGGGAAGACTTTGATCTTATTTGTCACACTATCATTCTGAAAGTTTTCAACTGAGAAGGCATCAGCCCTCAGAGTGTACATGGAACTTCACTTTTTGTTCTCCAGTGAGGTTTGTTGAACCCTCAGTGAAGAGGGTTAATGGTACGAACAGTCCCATTACTTCTTAGGTCCTTCTGACATTGTTCTAGTACTGATATTTGGTATCTGCCTGTTTTTAGATCGTTGTCGACTTCTGCCTCAAGTCTACTTTTGTTCTGGAGATTTTCTCCATATCTGGGTAGAAATACTGCTTTCTTTTAAAGGTGTATGAGAAACAGATTTAGTACAAGTCGGTGAGTGGTTCTCTCCTCTAGTCTACGTTTCAGGTAACTTGAGAAATTAAACATGGATCACTACATCTGTTTTATAGACATGCACATCCTTCTATGAAAGTGATCCAAAATTTTGTGGCTTTACATTATTTTTTTTTTAAGTTGAAATATATGCTGTGAAATTGAAGTTTACTTGATTTGGCCAAAATTGATGCATAAAGAAATTTTAGTCTGCAAATATATACGAGTTAAAGTTTTAAAGTGTTAGTACTACCTGTTACTGGTTATCTTTTCATAAGATTTAGAGAAATGTTTTCACTACGTGACTGAATCATGTAGCCCTTATAACAGAAAATTTGATAGTATTTACAAAATAACAATACTCATTTGCTGTGAATTATATCTTCTAGCTAATTTCTTTACTTTTCTGGAGGTAGAATCATAGAATAGTCCAGGTTGGAAGGGACCTC